>JACEFZ010013848.1:425000-665000 GCA_014155875.1 Cepaea nemoralis
ATTCTAAATGTTGGTATATTAGAGTTGAGTACATTATTCTAAATGTTGGTATATTAGAGTTGAGTACATTATTCTAAATGTTGGTATATTAGAGTTTAATACTGTAGGTACAACATATACTTATTGTTGCTATTGTGTATTAGTTTTGCAGCTTTAAAAAATCCTAAGAAAGTGTCTGTCTGTACCAAAACATGTGTACAAACTCCACTTTTCCTCTTTGCAAAGATGCAAGAAGCTAGAAATATTGCACAAACCTTGTATCTGTTGAAGCACATATCTCACGTGTCTTATTTTCTTTGTCAGGATCGTGTTCCATTTGCTGTAGTTGGCAGTAACAGAATTATTGAAGTTGGGGGAAAACGAGTCAGAGGTCGCCAGTATCCATGGGGCATTGTGGAAGTAGAGAACTTGGAGCACAATGATTTCATTGCTCTCAGAAACATGGTCATCAGGTATGCTGACTTGATACACTTCTCTGTTCTGTGCTGATTTCAGAAGTTGGCACTAACTCATGTCAATTGTTGCCTGTGTTATATCACCAAGGTCTGTATCTGCGAAGTGCCACAAACTGTTGCAGTCATGTAAGCAATGAGTTGACTGTGAAGTGTCACAAACTGTTGCAGTCATGTAAGCAATGAGCTGACTGTGCCTATCACAAACTGTTGCAGTCATGTAAGCAATGAGTTGACTGTGAAGTGTCACAAACTGTTCCAGTCATGTAAATATTGAGCTGACTGTGCCTATCACAAACTGTTGGTGCAATAGAATAAGAACCTTGGGTCATCTTATTTCTGATGGCTTTTTTTCACTGCCATGATAGAACATTGTATGTTATATGAGGGGAAGTCATAAAGTAATAGGGAATTTTATGAATAATATTTTCCAATAGTGTGAACCAGAGATTTTATGTGTGTTATTTCTCAACATGCCGGCTTCCTAGCCTAGAGGTTAGCGACTTTTCTCTGTAATCTCGTATACTCTCGTAAGTAACATGACGACCGTGAGAATCAGCAGTAGTTCGAATCGTGTCGGTAACTTACAGGGTATGTGAGCCGGCCGTTCAGAAAGCAATGGCAAACTACTGAACGTAATCTTGCCAAGAAATCAGCTGAAAGATGCTGATGTTGACAGCAATGTCCTGTTAAGGATATGCAAACATTTATTATTATTTCTCAACATTGTCCCCCAGCCTGGCTACACACTTAGTCTACATGTCCACTAGCTTGTTGATGCCTTCTAGGAAACAGATTTTGGATGTGACCTTAAACCAATTTGGCATAGTCTACATTACATCATTGTCATCTGCAAACCTCTGACCCCCACAAATGTTCTTTCAAGAGTCCATACAAGTGAAAGTACGATGGCACTAGGTTTGGACTGTCTGCTGGATGATTCAAGACTTGAAATTTCAGAGCATGTTGTATATCCACTGTATGTGCAGCCGTATAAGGGCAAGCGTAATAATGCAGCAGCAATACTCCTTTTGAGACAAGTCTCCCAGCATTTTGATCGTATCGCGGGCTTAAGTTTATTCACTAGCATGTCACTGTATTGAGCACTAGTCAAAGTTTCACCTCTTTCCTGGAAACCATAAATATAGGGTCCTTAATATCCCAAAATATGGTCATCACGACTTTCCCAGCAGATTCATGCATCTTGAAGTTTTTCTTAATCAGAGACAACAGGTGTTTCCACTGCATGAGATGCCTCTTACTCTCTGGTTTGTAATAATGCACCCAGACCTTGCCTCCGGTCACAATTTGATGGAGAAAAACATCTCCTTCTCAGGCATCACGTGTCCAAACGCTCCTTACAAATTGACAGCCATGTACATTTGTGATCATCGGAAGTCTTAGGACCCATCTGCTACACACTTTCCTATAACTGGGGTCATCATGGACAATTTTGTATGCAGCATGGTGCCTCATGTTGACATTGTTTGACTAGTTCATCAGTAGTGAGTCACCTGTTGTCATGGACAAGCTGGTCAGTCTGCTGTTTCACTGTGTCAATTGCCCCACTTGTAGGTCTCTCAGTAAGCTGTTCATCACTGACATTTTGACTTCCATTTTGAAATCTTTCTAACTATTCATACACTCTTCCCTGACAACTGTATCCATTCTAAGTGATTGTTTTTCAGATTTTTCCAGGTTTCCCATCTCTGAACACAAAACATGAATAATGCATTATTGTTCTTCCACAATACAAATCGATAGGAGGGCAGCCATTTTATAATCGCTACTGCATGTGCACAAACTGCTCAATCCTCCCGACTCCTACATTACATTAGGTATTGTTTAAGAGCCAGTTTGTGTCCTGAAACAAGATAGTCCATTGTCCATACTCTTTAGTGCACATTATAATAATAAAAACTTTTACTTAATGACTTCCCTTGCATTATCATATTTGTAGTGGCTTGTATTTTCACTGCCATTACTGAATCTACGAATGAATATCTAGTGATTTTCTTCAGTTGGCTTTGTTGAAGGCATTGTATAAAAATAATTTCTAGTGACTTTCTTTTGCACTGCTATAACCAGAGCATGCATGTTGTATATCAGTTTACAGTTTGTAGTGGATTTTTTAAATACCAGAATTGAATAGTACCAGGTGTTTGTAAAGTCTCACTACACTTTGTATGTCGAACAAAAATGGAGCACATGACGTCATCAAAAAATTGTCTCCACAGTCCATCGTGAAGCAATATGCAGCAAATGTTTGTTGTCTGCTGGAGTAACTTTTTTGCACTCCAAACAGAATGGTGATATCAATGGAAGAAAGAATTTTTTGGGTTGAACAAGTGTTTTGAAATGGCAGTCGATACACATGGATGGTTGTTCAAAGATTAATAGCAAAATTTCCTGATAAACAATATCCTCATCGAATTATGGTTAGACATTTGTTGAATAAGTTTCTTGTCAGGGGAAATGTGGAAGATGCTCCGCGATCTAGTAGGCTTGCTGTGTCTGAAAAAAAATGTCTAGATATCCAAGATAGAATTTTAAAAAGTCCAAGCAAGTCCTTGAGGATAATTTTGCAGCAAGTGAATGTATCAGTGAGCTCAGTGCACTTCCAGCAAGATGGTGCAAATAATGCTCACACAGCTAGAGGATCACTGTGTTTTTTGGAAGACATTTTCGTAAATTGCATAATATCACATGGAATTTGGCCTGCTCGTTCTCCAATCTAACTGCATTAGATTATTATCTATGGGGTTTCTTGAAATTAAATGTTTACAAAATTAATGTACACACAATTGAGGACCTGAAAGAAGCAATCAGAATTACCATTCAAGAAATAACAACAGACACGTTGCAGAAGGTATTTGACAATATGAAGAGACGCGTACAATCATGTCTTGAAGCCTATGGTGAACACTTCCAACACCTGTTATAATGAATACTTCATTTTTACTTTCCAGTTTCCCAAAACAGCGTTAGACCATAGCAGTGACTATTGTAACTAATTTAATTAATTTTTAGCACATTTTTGTATGATGTCATGATCTTAATTTTTCAAATTTGTTCTACATACAAAGTGTAGTAGTGAGACTTTACAAATATCGGGTATATCTTATACATTATTGCATTTCTTTTGGCATTGTTTTCTCTACCATACCTAGAGAATACTGTGCATGTGTGCATTCCTAGAATGTTTGTGTCACTGTCCTGTCTTATATCAGTACATTGATAGTGAGCATATACACTACTATTATCTCAAATTTGAGAGTGTGTTTAATATTCCTGTGTAGTTTTAGTGGGATTCTGTATGTTGGTCTATCTCAAGGGATGTTTTTACTGTCATCACTGGATAATATTATAAAATTAAGTGGATCTGTATTTCTAGAGAACATTTTCTTTACCATCATTGGAAACCATATCTCCTTTGTAAGTGCAGGCTGATTCACCGTCATGATATTTTTCAGAACACACATGCAGGATCTGAGGGATGTGACCAACAATGTGCACTATGAGAACTTCAGATACAACAAACTGGCCCCTACAACTGCCGAAGGAAAAATCAAGCCAGGATCTCTGTCCAAGTGAGACTGAGCACCTCCATGTGTTGTCTGTGTGTTAGATTCTAAGTTAATTAAGATGTTTACGTAACAGAGTGACAGGGAGGGACGGTCAGGGTGGTCCTGTGTCTCTTGTTCAATGACAGTGGTCTCCAAGTGGTGCAGTTGACAGGCAGGAAAATTCAAAGACATGTCTCTTGTTCTACGACAGTGATCTCCAAAGGACAGGAAGGAGGATTCAAAGACAGTCAAGGATTTAGCAGTACATTTGTGTATAATATGTATTGTTGTGTACAGATACATACTTGACAGTTGGCCACATGGAATAGCCAGGACAGGCACACAGACCTGACTTGACCCAGGAGTCTGATTATTATGTGAAAGGCGAACAGTGACTGCAAATCGACATGGCACATGATGATGATGACTGATTATTGGTTTTACTTAGAGCCTGTAACTCGAGCAGACCTGGTACAGTTCACATTGTAGACAGTGGATTTTTTTACAAAACAAGAACAGAATAATACAATCTGCCCTGGTCCTGGTGTTGTGGGTCAGATGACGAGGGCCAAAGACTAGGAGCTGTGAGCACACTCAGTTACAAGTTCTTTACAGGACATTGCCACCAACCCCAGCATTTATTGGCTGTTAAATCATCTGGTGATGTAGAAGGGTATGGTAGTTCTAGGAGGTGTGGATAGCTGCTATAACAGAGTGAGGTCTGTAGATATACGTTCACATGTATTCACAGTTGAACTTATCATAGTTACAGCGACGAATCAACACACTGGAGACCAGACTCATAGACTTGATGATACACAACAGCAATAGACAATTAGTCAGGCGAACAATTAGCATCACTGCTGTTATAATACAGATGCTTTCACAGTAATCATCAGGGATGAAGTATCAAGCGGATTACACATCTTTATACAGTGCTGTGTGAATGTGTGTGTTTCCAGCTCAGGGTGTTACACTTGAGTGAAGATGATAACAGCCCTCTACACTTGAGTGAAGATGATAACAGTCCTCATTTCCACTTCCTTATTTCACTGTGATGAGACGAGAAGAGTAAATACTATCCTCAACCGCTGCTAATAGTACCACACTTGATAAATTAGCTGCCACACTTGATAAATGAGCTGCCACACTTGATAAATGAGCTGCCACACTTGATAAATGAGCTGCCACACTTGATAAATGAGCTGCCACACTTGATAAATGAGCTGCCACACTTGATAAATGAGCTGCCACACTTGATAAATGAGCTGCCACACTTGATAAATGAGCTGCCACACTTGATAAATGAGCTGCCACACTTGATAAATGAGCTGCCACACTTGATAAATGAGCTGTCACACTTGATAAATGAGCTGCCACACTTGATAAATGAGCTGTCACACTTGATAAATGAGCTGCCACACTTGATAAATGAGCTGCCACACTTGATAAATGAGCTGAAACACTTGATAAATGAGATTCCACACTTGATAAATGAGCTGCCACACTTGATAAATGAGCTCCCACATTTGATAAATGAGCTGTCACACTTGATAAATGAGCTGCCACACTTGATAAATGAGCTGCCACACTTGATAAATGAGCTGCCACACTTGATAAATGAGCTGCCACACTTGATAAATGAGCTGCCACACTTGATAAATGAGCTGCCATACTTGATAAATTAGCTGCCACACTTGATAAATGAGCCGCCACACTTGATAAATGAGCCGCCACACTTGATAAATGAGCCGCCACATTTGATAAATGAGCTGCCACATTTGATAAATGAGCTGCCACACTTGATAAATGAGCTGCCACACTTGATAAATGAGCTGCCACACTTGATAAATTAGCTGCCACACTTGATAAATGAGCTGCCACACTTGATAAATGAGCTGCCACACTTGATAAATGAGCTGCCTCTCTTGATAAATTAGCTGCCTCTCTTGATAAATTAGCTGCCACACTTGATAAATGAGCAGCCACACTTGATAAATTAGCTGCCACACTTGATAAATGAGCTGCCACACTTGATAAATGAGCTGCCTCTCTTGATAAATTAGCTGTCACACTTGATAAATAAGCAGCCACACTTGATAAATTAGCTGCCACACTTGATAAATGAGCTGCCACATTTGATAAATGAGCTGCCACACTTGATAAATGAGCTGCCTCTCTTGATAAATTAGCAGCCACACTTGATAAATGAGCTGCCACACTTGATAAATGAGCTGTCACGCTTGATAAATGAGCTGCCACGCTTGATAAATGAGCTGTCACACTTGATAAATGAGCTGCCACACTTGATAAATTAGCTGCCACATTTGATAAATGAGCTGCCATACTTGATAAATAAGCTGCCACACTTGATAAATGAGCTGTCACACTTGATAAATGAGCTGCCACACTTGATAAATGAGCTGCCACATTTGATAAATGAGCTGCCATACTTGATAAATGAGCTGTCACACTTGATAAATGAGCTGTCACACTTGATAAATGAGCTGCCATACTTGATAAATGAGCTGCATTGGTCCTTATTATTGGCCATTCACTGCTGTAGACGTCCATACCAGTGACTCATGACTTTACTTCTGGTCCTGAACTACACACTGCATATGATCTGGCATCTTCATAACTCTACCTCCCTGCCGCTCAGTCATCCATTACTTCATCACTTCCTGTTCTAAGTGCTGTGAATTCAGTATGCTCATGAGCTATAGCCCAGCCCTTGCTAATGTAGGTAGACAAATGTACTTGAACTGACTGAAATACACACAGTGATTCATGTCACAGCACTTCACTGCATTGTACCGGCAGGTCATTGTAGCTCACTGCTTCTTAGTTATTTGTACTTATAGAAACCAGCTTCAGTCACCAACATTCATTGACCTTTCACACAAGTGAGTAACATTTCACACATCTGCCTGCTTGGGTCAGCTGTCTCAAACACACAATGTCTGATCACTCACACACCCCTGAATATATCATCCCCTGAGACTAACATTCTCATTTTCCATTGAGAGTCGGTAAATGTAACTCGCTCTAGCATGATCTTCCATTTTCTCTGTGCAAACAGTTTCACAGCCAGTGAACTTCTATTTTCACGAAATTGTTTCCATTTTGTCCCTCTGAACTTTCAGAAATCTCCAGCCTCTTCTGCCACTAGTTCATGACATTGGCTCAGAGATCTCCAGCCTCTTCTGCCACTAGTTCATGACATTGGCTCAGAGATCTCCAGCCTCTTCTGCCACTAGTTCATGACATTGGCTCAGAGATCTCCAGCCTCTTCTGCCACTAGTTCATGACATTGGCTCAGAGATCTCCAGCCTCTTCTGCCACTAGTTCATGACATTGGCTCAGAGATCTCCAGCCTCTTCTGCCACTAGTTCATGACATTGGCTCAGAGATCTCCAGCCTCTTCTGCCACTAGTTCATGACATTGGCTCAGAAATCTCCAGCCTCTTCTGCCACTAGTTCATGACATTGGCTCAGAGATCTCCAGCCTCTTCTGCCACTAGTTCATGACATTGGCTCAGAGATCTCCAGCCTCTTCTGCCACTAGTTCATGACATTGGCTCAGAGATCTCCAGCCTCTTCTGCCACTAGTTCATGACATTGGCTCAGAGATCTCCAGCCTCTTCTGCCACTAGTTCATGACATTGGCTCAGAGATCTCCAGCCTCTTCTGCCACTAGTTCATGACATTGGCTCAGAGATCTCCAGCCTCTTCTGCCACTAGTTCATGACATTGGCTCAGAGATCTCCAGCCTCTTCTGCCACTAGTTCATGACATTGGCTCAGAGATCTCCAGCCTCTTCTGCCACTAGTTCATGACATTGGCTCAGAGATCTCCAGCCTCTTCTGCCACTAGTTCATGACATTGGCTCAGAGATCTCCAGCCTCTTCTGCCACAAGTTCATGACATTGGCTCAGAGATCTCCAGCCTCTTCTGCCACTAGTTCATGACATTGGCTCAGAGATCTCCAGCCTCTTCTGCCACTAGTTCATGACATTGGCTCAGAGATCTCCAGCCTCTTCTGCCACTAGTTCATGACATTGGCTCAGAGATCTCCAGCCTCTTCTGCCACTAGTTCATGACATTGGCTCAGAGATCTCCAGCCTCTTCTGCCACTAGTTCATGACATTGGCTCAGAGATCTCCAGCCTCTTCTGCCACTAGTTCATGACATTGGCTCAGAGATCGCCAGCCTCTTCTGCCACTAGTTCATGACATTGGCTCAGAGATCTCCAGCCTCTTCTGCCACTAGTTCATGACATTGGCTCTTTGTGAGTTACTAAGCAATTTTATGTTCAGTAGTTTGCTTTCTGAACAACTGACACTCATAACATTGTGAAATCAGCGCAAAGCGACCTACTCCCAGTCTACAAGCCCCTTTTGTCAGGATGTTAAATCTACATTCACTATCCCTGAGCCACAGAGAGCAGCTTCTGATCATGTTTACAAACTCTAGGCAGTTGAAAACACACACATGATAGGTCAGATAGACCCCCACTGTTGCTACACAATTAGAGAACCTACTCAGCAGAGAATATTATCTGTGTGACTCTGGTATATAAGTATATATTACCTGTGTGACTCTGGTACATAAGTATATATTATATGTGTGACTGTTAAATAAGTATATATTATATGTGTGACTATGGTACATAAGCATATATTATATGTGTGACTATGGTACATAAGTATATATTATCTGTGTGACTATGGTACATAAGTATATATTATATGTGTGACTATGGTACATAAGTATATATTATATGTGTGACTCTGGTACATAAGTATATATTATCTGTATGACTCTGGTACATAAGTATATATTATCTGTGTGACTGGTTGCTTTTTTTGTTTGGTTTTTTTGTTCGCATATTCTTTACAGGACATTGCTGTCAACATCAGCTTCTTTCAGCTGATTTTTGATTTCTTGGCAAGATTACGCTTAATAGTTTGCCATTGCTTTCTGAGCGACCGGCTCACATACCCTGTAAGTTACTGACGTGGCTAGAACCGCCACCAATTCTCGCGCACGTCACGTTACTCACGAGAGTTTATGGGATTGCAGAGAAAGTGGTGTAACCCCTTGCCAGGGAGACCGGTGTGACTCTGGTACAAAAGTATATATTAGCTGTGTGACTGGTAGACAGACACATGTGTCTATCCTGACCAGGCTGGGGAGTTCTGGCACAATTTCACATTCTCCTGGTGCCGTCTATGGGAGGAGACTGGAGCACATATGGAGGTATCTGTAGGTCATACAAGTGATCTCTGATAACCCAATCCAAGAGACGGGTCATGCATGATCTGTTAACCTGCTGCTGTGTAGTATCATGTTTCCACAGCCGTTTCTGGATTTCTTCTGTATAACACAAACATTTGGATATAGTAGTGGTGAGTGCATTATGTGCCAGCACAATTACCCTTATGGTTCAGTGCCCACCTGCTATTTATCTAACAAGTAAAGGAGCCTTTTGTATGCCTTACAGCTTACTGGGTATATGGTGTTTGCTCCGTACTTATTGTAGAACATTCGGCACTCAGTGGGTGATGTCATCAGTAGCACGCCAGCCACCACTACCTCCTGGAACATTTCCTGGCACCCATTTTAAACTAGGTCAACATGGAAGTATGCGCCAGTTTGAAACAAAAAGGGGATTACAATACATGTCACAGGGGCAACAGTGTTAGCCACTACACCACCGCAGCTCCCGAAATATATACGTTTCAAAACATTGTGTAATATATACATTTCAAAACATTGTGTAATATATATGTTTCAAAACATTGTGTAATATATATGTTTCAAAACATTGTGTACTATATACGTTTCAAAACGTGTAATACATACGTTTCAAAATGTATAATATATATGTTTCAAAACATTGTGTAATATACACGTTTCAAAACATTGTGCAATATATACGTTTCAAAACATTGTTCCGTTTTTTAATTTTAAACAATCAATACACAAACAATAGGTTGTACAATTTATTTCCTGTCACATTTCACTGCATCTCAGGTGCATACGGCAGAAGTAACTCAACAAGCAGTAAAACAATGAATTTCTCAAGCTAAAATATATAACGCACACATTCCCATGGTAATTTAAACTATTTACCAGAGTCACTAACGACGACTACCTGAAACAGGCTAATGAAACTAGAACACTATATACAACAATAATAAAGAGACAAACAGCTTTCTTTAGTCATGTAATGAGAAGAGAGGCATTGGAGAACATCATGACAACTGGAAAGATCAAGGGGAAGAGAGGCAGAGGCAGACCAAGAGAAATGATGCTGGATGGATTGAGACGGTGGCATGGAGGAATATCAGCAGCAGAGTTGATCCAGAAAACCAAAGACCGAGATCTGTGGAGATCCATGAACGCCTACGCCAGCTGGCAGGGCACTTGATGATGATGATGATGATGATGACCAGAGTCATTATAAACTGTCTATCATGTCTTTTTCAGACAACAGGTTTTTGTCTCAGTAGTCTGATCCTTTGACCCGTCTGACTTTGCAAGCCCAGCCAGCAGCTATGCTAAAAAGACCATACAATTAGCTATGATACTGTCAGCCTAGCTTTTGTTGTTATTAGATCATGTGTAACTCTCTACCATTACAATGTAGGAGCGCTGAAAGGATGACATCATTGATTTCACTTTATGTGTAGGTCTGTCAGTGTTGGTTATATGCTCTCTTATGTTTGGACAGAGACCCACTGTCACAGATGGCAGAAGAAAGACAAGAACACAATGCCAAGATGAAGAAGATGGAAGCTGAGATGGAGCAGGTGTTTGAGATGAAGGTCAAGGAAAAACGTCAGAAACTCAAAGATTCTGAGGCTGATGTGAGTTCTGCTATCATCACTTTAATAGTTTGTTTTTAAATCTCCTGCTTTTCCTTTTCTTGTTCACAAAAATATATTTGGTATACACAATATTATATGCTGTATTAGGATTGCCAAACGTCTGGCAAAAAGAGGACATGTTCTCCTTTTTAGCCTAATATTCTCCGTCCGGCAGGCAAAGCTTAAAACCTTTAAAATGTCTGGCTTTTCTGTATTTTATGTTTTGTTTTTATATATATTTTATGAGAAATTAATAAAGATTATAAGGTAATAATTTTACAATCGGCTGTTTAAATAATGTTTTTTAGCATTTTGAAAAAGGCCTCCATTGAATTTATATTTATTTTTAACATGATTGTTTCTTGGTCAATTCAATAATTATTGGCAGCTATTGTAATAAAATTGTACTGATTGTGGAACGATTCGAATGAAACATTCAATATGTCCTTCTTTGTCCTCTTTCTTGTCTTATGTTCTCCTTTTGATGCCCACATATCTGGCAACCCTATGCTATATACACCTTGTTTGAGAAATTAGGAACAAAGATGAGTAAATTATTCTCTCTCTCTCTCTCTCTCTCTCTCTCTCTCTCTCTCTCTCTATATATATATATATATATATATATATATATACATATATATATATATATATATATATATATATATATATATATCAGGGAAGTGATGATGTAGTGTGACATCAGGCTTCATCAGCCTTTTGGTAATGTGTCCTTCAGCTGCGGGATATGAACTGATAGTATTCTTTTACTGAAGGATCAAGGACTAGTCTTGATGCAAGCCTCACAATCATTAGCTGGGTGTGAACCTGACACTTTTACTGAATGTTCATAATTCTCAATGTGTGTTCATTAATTTGACTTTTTTGGTGTGTGAATAAAATTTCCTTAATTAAATATTTATGTTATTTATGTCTATTCTTAAAATTGTTAGGAGTATGAATTAGTTATTTTCATGATCTTTGAGAGTCAAAACAATGTTTTCCCGTGATGAATTTGAATAACGAAGACACAAACAATAGATTGCACGATTTATTGCCTGGCATATTTCGCTGCATCTCGTCAGGTACATACTGCAGAAATCACACAACTTACGTGAATTAATTAGATAAATCCTTCAAACTGAAATATACACATGTTCGCTCAGGAATGTCGATTGTCTACCACGGTAATTTTAAACTGACTAACATGTCTTTCTGCTTGCACAAGGATGGCTTACGAATGTTGATTATTATAGCTTCAGCAAACTTTAACAATCGACTACTTTGTGTGTTGAACAACACACGGAAGGCACTGTCTCTTTCAACCACGTGACCGCTCTCGAGCACATGTCTCCCGACCAATGAAGTCGGACTGTTCCGGTGTGTCGGCCTGCCTAGGCTACCATCTTCTGTGTGTAGTATCTTGTCCACCCAATTTGGAATGTGTTCCAAAACCCTGCAATGTAACAGTCGCTCAGTTCTGCCTATGTAGATGGCCTCGCATCTGCATGTAAATTGGTAAATACAATTTGATTTGGCGTACAAAGCTACAGGTTGTTTTACTGCTGTGACGGGGATCGGTGTGTTTCTGTACCTGATGACTAGAGTTGCAGCACAGAATGTTCGCTCGACTGCTGTGGTGAGCTGGTCCCGCAGACGTTGCATTACGTCATCTCCTCGGAAGGTTAGCTGGATGAATACCTTGAGTTTAGGGACTGTAGTTACTTCTGATTTTGGTTTGGGCTGTTGGCAGTGGCGCTTTATAAATCCTGTGGAGTACCCATTCAGGTTTAAGGCATTCTTCAGAGTTTCAATTCCTCTGTCAGTGTGTCCTGGGTGCATATCTTCTTAGCACGGTCAAACAGGATCCGTACTAAGCCCCGTTTGTACTGGACAGGTGCGAAGCTCTGAAAATTTAAGTATTGGCCAGTCCATGTTTCTTTACGGTACACTGATCTTTGAATTGTGCCGTCTGCTTGACGTCTCATTAGGACATCTAGAAACGGCAACGCTTCGTTGTGTTCGTGTTCCATAGATAAAGAGATATTTGTATGTGTCAATTCATTGTGGCCTGGAACGACGTTGCTTGTAGCTCGTCTGTGGTGATAATTAGTATATCGTCCATATCGTAATAATCAACCTTCGTGAGCCGTCCTTGCGCAAGCAGAAAGACATGTTAGTCAGTTTAAAATTACCGTGGTAGACAAACGACATTACTGAGCAAACATGTGTATATTTCAGTTTGAAGGATTTATCTAATTAATTCACGTAAGTTGTGTGATTTCTGCAGTATGTACCTGACGAGATGCAGCGAAATATGCCAGGCAATAAATCGTGCAATCTATTGTTTGTGTCTTCGTTATTCAAATCTTTAAGAGTGTTTTTATTATTATTATTATTGAATTGACACACATTTCTGTATGTGAATCCAATAGTGTATGTGTAAGTTTTGTATGATTTTAGATGTGTCTGGGAGGCCATTTTCATAAAAAGCATGTCTCCTGTATTGTTGCCAGCTTCAGAAACGCTCTGAGCAGATGAAGAAAAGTCTGGAACAACAACAGAAGGAGTTGGATGACAAGTGGAAAGAGTTTGAGAAAGAGAAAGCCACGTGGGAGGAGCAGTGTGGGGAGAGGAGGCGCTCTTTAGAGAATCAGAAAGAGTGAGTGAAAATTTTTTCTTATCAGCTTATTGTTTTATATGTAGTTATTTCTGGTTTCTGTGTACTTATTTATGAATTGTCTTTCTTTCATTATGATATTTTGATGATTAAAATAAAACATTCTGTTTGTTTTGTATTAATCTTAATTAAGAGATTAAATATTCTGTTGTTTTTATGTTTTTAAGTAGGGTGTAGTTTATAAATTGAGACATGTAACTCAATTTGTTTCTAGGTATTTGGATTAATAATGACTGTTAAATCTATAGATGTATGAGGATAATAATGATTGTTAAATCTATAGATGGATGGGGGTAATAACGACTGTTAAATCTATAGGTGTATGGGGGGTAATAATGACTGTTAAATCTATACATGGATGGGGGTAATAATGACTGTTAAATCTATACATGGATGGGGGTAATAATGACTGTTAAATCTATAGGTGTATGGGGGTAATAATGACTGTTAAATCTATACATGGATGGGGGTAATAATGACTGTTAAATCTATAGATGTATGAGGATAATAATGATTGTTAAATCTATAGATGGATGGGGGTAATAACGACTGTTATATCTATAGATAGATGGGGGAAATAATGACTGTTAAATCTATACATGGATGGGGTAATAATGACTGTTAAATCTGTACATGGATGGGTGTAATAATGACTGTTAAATCTATACATGGATGGGGGTAATAATGACTGTTAAATCTATACATGGATGGGGATAATAATGATTGTTAAATCTATAGATGGATGGTGGTAATAATGACTGTTAAATCTATAGGTGTATGGGGGTAATAATGACTGTTAAATCTATACATGGATGGGGGTAATAATGACTGTTAAATCTGTACATGGATGGGGGTAATAATGACTGTTAAATCTATAGATGTATGGGGGTAATAATGACTGTTAAATCTATAGATGTATGGGGGGTAATAATGACTGTTAAATCTATAGGTGTATGGGGGTAATAATGACTGTTAAATATATAGATGTATGGGGGTAATAATGACTGTTAAATCTATAGATGTATGGGGGTAATAATGACTGTTAAATCTATAGATGTATGGGGGTAATAATGACTGTTAAATCTATAGGTGTATGGGGGTAATGACTGTTAAATCTATACATGGATGGGGGTAATAATGACTGTTAAATCTATAGGTGTATGGGGGTAATGACTGTTAAATCTATACATGGATGGGGGTAATAATGACTGTTAAATCTATAGATGTATGGGGGTAATAATGACTGATAAATCTATAGATGTATGGGGGTAATAATGACTGTTAAATCTATAGGTGTATGGGGGTAATAATGACTGTTAAATCTATAGATGTATGGGGGGTAATAATGACTGATAAATCTATAGATGTATGGGGGTAATAATGACTGTTAAATCTATAGATGTATGGGGGTTATAATGACTGATAAATCTATAGATGTATGGGGGTAATAATGACTGTTAAATCTATAGATGTATGGGGGTAATAATGACTGTTAAATCTATAGATGTATGGGGGTAATAATGACTGTTAAATCTATAGATGTATGGGGGTAATAATGACTGATAAATCTATAGATGTATGGGGGTAATAATGACTGTTAAATCTATAGATGGATGGGGGATTTAATGTCAGTTTACGATGTACAGCAGTTCTGGGCTGATGCTCATACAATGGATTCTGTTGATTTCTCTGGCATGGAAAAACAGTGAGGGTAGAAACTAGTCACTTCACCTCATCTACCCTGATCCAGTATATACGTTATGTCATATCACATCCATGTAGCAATATCTGCTGTGGAATGTCCTTTCTCTCGTAATTGTAAGCCATTACTTTAGCCCTCTTTAGAGAGCTTGCTTCATTTCTTTGTATCACTGCAAGCTTCAAATATCATGTCCAGGGACACGATCACCCATTCCAGCTGGCAAGCCACATGAAGTTTCCATGAAGCAGTACTAGTGATTGTCAGTAATGTACAGTTGAACTGCAAGTTTATGTGAAGAATTATTAAATAATTCATAACTCAGAAATGACTTCAACGTTCATGTCAAAATAACAAGACTGTGTAAATGATAAGGAGCTTGCGACTGAGTGGTTAGATAAAATAACTTTTCTTTCGAAGGCAAAATAAAAAATCTGAGCCTGCGCACAGCCTTAAATGCCAGTCATAATACCAGTAACACTACAAATGACATAATGGTGGTTAGCTTTCATAAAAAGACAAAAGATAACATTAAACAATGTATTAACGACTTTGTATATGTAAATAATGTTATGATATATATCTATGGTCCAGGTCTCCACTTTCAAGAGGAATGAGATGGATGCATCTTTAGGTTCAATTTTTCTTATTCCAGTTGATTTCTGATATGATCTGTTCATATTCTAATTCTTGACATGTAGACTTTTAGTTTTGGGAGTGTTTGTTAATTCTGTTCTGATTGTTGTTTTATTAATATTATTGTAATTAGTTTAAGTTTGTTTCATGTTATTCTTCTAACATTTAGTGAATTTATTTTCATTTTTTAAACTGTTGTTTTAAAACATGGTCCCTTCTCTTTGTTTCCTTATCAAAGTTTGCACGTATTATGTCCACATAGTGCTTGAATACTAGTGCATCTTTAATAGTTTATCAGTATTCATTACCTTTGCTAATCTTTCATGTATAAGTATATGATATGTGGACTTTGTTTTGGAAATTAACATGTGGGTGGACCTGCACAATGAAGAAATTCCTCTGAGTCCTCAATGAATTAGGCCTGTTTCCATAAGGAGGCAGTTGACAGTTGCTGCCACGAGGAGCTATCAGTCTGTCATCCGTCGTTTACTGCCAAATAGTACCTTGTGGTGTATGACGGGGGGAGGGGGGGGGGGGGGGGGGGGGGGTCTTGAGCCTGAGGAATTAAGGCCGCCTGGCTAGTGTATTTGCCGCAAACTATGCAGGTTAGGACGGAGCTATCAGTAACCATGGCTTATAGTGCCTGTACTGACATAGAGAGGCTAACAAAACTTGTGTTTTTTGTAAACACAAAAGATGCTGTACTCGGTGTTGTAAGATCATGAGGCTCTGTGTTCTAGACACATCACATCAAAGATGCTGTACTCAGTGTTGTAAGATCATGAGGCTCTGTGTTCTAGACACATATCAAAGATGCTGTACTCAGTGTTGTAAGATCATGAGGCTCTGTGTTCTAGACACATATCAAAGATGCTGTACTCAGTGTTGTAAGATCATGAGGCTCTGTGTTCTAGACACATCACATCAAAGATGCTGTACTCAGTGTTGTAAGATCATGAGGCTCTGTGTTCTAGACACATCACATCAAAGATGCTGTACTCGGTGTTGTAAGATCATGAGGCTCTGTGTTCTAGACACATCACATCAAAGATGCTGTACTCAGTGTTGTAAGATCATGAGGCTCTGTGTTCTAGACACATATCAAAGATGCTGTACTCAGTGTTGTAAGATCATGAGGCTCTGTGTTCTAGACACATATCAAAGATGCTGTACTCAGTGTTGTAAGATCATGAGGCTCTGTGTTCTAGACACATCACATCAAAGATGCTGTACTCAGTGTTGTAAGATCATGAGGCTCTGTGTTCTAGACACATCACATCAAAGATGCTGTACTCGGTGTTGTAAGATCATGAGGCTCTGTGTTCTAGACACATCACATCAAAGATGCTGTACTCAGTGTTGTAAGATCATGAGGCTCTGTGTTCTAGACACATATCAAAGATGCTGTACTCAGTGTTGTAAGATCATGAGGCTCTGTGTTCTAGACACATATCAAAGATGCTGTACTCAGTGTTGTAAGATCATGAGGCTCTGTGTTCTAGACACATCACATCAAAGATGCTGTACTCAGTGTTGTAAGATCATGAGGCTCTGTGTTCTAGACACATATCAAAGATGCTGTACTCAGTGTTGTAAGATCATGAGGCTCTGTGTTCTAGACACATATCAAAGATGCTGTACTCAGTGTTGTAAGATCATGAGGCTCTGTGTTCTAGACACATATCAAAGATGCTGTACTCAGTGTTGTAAGATCATGAGGCTCTGTGTTCTAGACACATCACATCAAAGATGCTGTACTTAATGTTGTAAGATCATGAGGCTCTGTGTTCTAGACACATATCAAAGATGCTGTACTCAGTGTTGTAAGATCATGAGGCTCTGTGTTCTAGACACATCACATCAAAGATGCTGTACTTAATGTTGTAAGATCATGAGGCTCTGTGTTCTAGACACATCACATCAAAGATGCTGTACTCAGTGTTGTAAGATCATGAGGCTCTGTGTTCTAGACACATCACATCAAAGATGCTGTACTCAGTGTTGTAAGATCATGAGGTTCTGTATTCTAGACACATCACATCAAAGATGCTGTACTCAGTGTTGTAAGATCATGAGGCTCTGTGTTCTAGACACATCACATCAAAGATGCTGTACTCAGTGTTGTAAGATCATGAGGCTCTGTGTTCTAGACACATCACATCAAAGATGCTGTACTCAGTGTTGTAAGATCATGAGGCTCTGTGTTCTAGACACATCACATCAAAGATGCTGTACTCAGTGTTGTAAGATCATGAGGCTCTGTGTTCTAGACACATCACATCAAAGATGCTGTACTTAATGTTGTAAGATCATGAGGCTCTGTGTTCTAGACACATCACATCAAAGATGCTGTACTTAATGTTGTAAGATCATAAGGCTCTGTGTTCTAGACACATCACATCAAAGATGCTGTACTCAGTGTTGTAAGATCATGAGGTTCTGTATTCTAGACACATCACATCAAAGATGCTGTACTCAGTGTTGTAAGATCATGAGGTTCTGTATTCTAGACACATCACATCAAAGATGCTGTACTCAGTGTTGTAAGATCATGAGGTTCTGTATTCTAGACACATCACATCAAAGATGCTGTACTCAGTGTTGTAAGATCATGAGGTTCTGTATTCTAGACACATCACATCAAAGATGCTGTACTCAGTGTTGTAAGATCATGAGGTTCTGTGTTCTAGACACATCACATCAAAGATGCTGTACTCAATGTTAGTTATAACACCATGAGGCTCTGTGTTCTAGACACATCACATCAAAGATGCTGTACTCAGTGTTGTAAGATCATGAAGCTCTGTGTTCTAGACACATCACATCAATTTGCTGTACTCAGTGTTGTAAGATCATGAGGCTCTGTGTTCTAGACATATCACATCAAAGATGCTGTACTTAATGTTGTAAGATCATGAGGCTCTGTGTTCTAGACACATCACATCACATCAACAGTATGTTCAAGAAAATGGAGCTGTGATGTAACAAGTAACAACAGGGCAGGACTTATTGAGACAGTCATTGTCTCTGGCGGGTTATACTAGTCAAGAGAACAGGAAGAGTATGGTGGGGGAACCTTTGAGCATTCAGGTCATAAGTCTGATGCTTTGAGCATTCGGGTCATAAGTCTGATGCTTTGAGCATTCAGGTCATAAGTCTGATGCTTTGAGCATTCAGGTCATAAGTCTGATGCTTTGAGCATTCAGGTCATAAGTCTGATGCTTTGGCACATAGGTCAACCGACGTTGGGGAAACTCCTGAAACATATGTTTGTCAACATACACAGTCTAGATGAGGCTCTAGTAGAGCCTCTGTACATAAAAGGGAACATTCTTTTAGGAGTCTGGGCAGACCAGAATCGGTGACCCTGGGTGTTGTTGTATACAATTTATGGAAAGCTTTAATTAACATGCCCCGAGACATGATCACCCATGCCAGTTGGCATGCCACTTGAAGGGACCCTAGTGATTGTTGACAAAGTTCACTTGAACTGCAGTTTATATGAAGAATTAGTGAACAGTTCATGACTCAGAAATGACTTCAATTTTCATGTTAAACTATACCAGGACTATCTAAATGAAGACCAGGAGTCCTCTCTTGTGGACTTACAGGGTCAGAATACAGAAATGAAGTGTGCATTCACTGATCTTTGCTTGTGTAAATATAAATCTTACTAGGCTATGCAGCCAGGACATTAGAATAGCTCTGGCATTATGTTATAGGTGCTTTATCATTCTAGCCTCAAGTGGTTTCCAATAGTTCTGTCAATGACATGCTATTTTTGTTCACTATGGTGTTTTCTGCCGGCTTCCTGGCCTAGAGGTTAGCGACTTTTCTCTGTAATCTCATATACTCTCGTAAGTAATGTGATGATGGAGAGAATCAGCAGTGGTTTGATTCGCGTCGGTAACTTACGGGGTATGTGAGCCGGCCGCTCAGAAAGCAATGGCAAACTACTGAGCGTAATCTTGCCAAGAAATCAACAATCAGCTGAAAGATGCTGATGTTGACAGCAATGTCCTGTAAAGGTTATACAAAAATTTTATTTATTTTTTATGGTATTTTCTATAATTTGTCTTTCCTTATTAAATATGTTTGTGAAATATTATTTTCCTTGTTTAACATGTATGTATGTTTGGAGGGTTTCTTGTTACACTTTATAGAATGTTATTTAATTTGTTAAACTTAATGTCAGTTTCCTTGTTATATATTGTTAGGTATAACACTTCATTGTTAAACTTGTGTGATATGTCATTTTCTTTGTTAAAATTGTATGTCTAATCTCATTTTCCTTGCTAAACTTTGTGGAATGACATTTTTCTTGCTAAACTTTATGAAATGACATTTTCTTTGCTAACCTCACTTGATAAATGTCATTTTCTGCAGTCCTATAGATAAAAACCACTTGCATGCAGATTATATTTGTTATTCTCTAAACATCAGGCTTATTCTAGCTATCTCAAGTTCCTGCTATACAGTGCTATATTTTGTCTTTATGCATTTCATCTTTTGCTATCCTTAGTCTCAAAACAATGTAATAGGACCATGTCTAGTTACTGCATGTATTCATAAAGTTAATTTTTTGTAAAGGTTAATTGTATGTCCTTTACAGGATATTGCAGTCAACCCCAGCATTTATTGGCTGTTTGTGGTTTACTAGGAAGTTTTACTTTCAGTAGTTTGCTAAAATCATGGTAAACAATTATTAATGTACTAGACAAATTGTGTTGTAGAGAAGCATGTTTATTTGAATGGCATTAACATTTAATGTTATATTGATGCTGTGGTACATATAACATGTATAGTTACTAGTCTGTTAATATTATAGGTAGACTGAGTGCCATGTCTGTAGGTCTGGCTAATCTGTCATACTTTCATACAGTAGCATGCTATCACATTTCTGTTATGTGACTAAATATGCGTAAGAATATTTTCATGCAAAAGTAAACATCTGTATAGATTATATTAGATAGTTCACAGCTTACCATTACAGTGGTATTATGTTACATCTCCAGTAATTTAGAAGAGCATTTTTTTTCCAAAAGAACATTTGTGTGAGAGAGACAGAGAGAGAGAGAGAGAGAGACAGAGAGAGAGAGCCTTTTGCTTTAATCCTGCAATCTCTGGTCACATTTGACAATGTAGATTGTAAAATTTGGCAGTTCTACAAACTGATCAGGTTTCTGAATCCCAGTTTTGCATTCTCTGGTCACATCTGGCAATGTAGGTCATAAGTTTGGCAGTCCTACAAACTGTGGTCGGGGTTCTGAATCCCAGTTTTGCATTCTCTGGTCACATCTGGCAACGTAGGTCATAAGTTTAGAAGTCCTACAAACTGTGGTCCCAGTTTTGCATTCTCTGGTCACATCTGGCAATGTAGATCATAAGTTTGGCAGTCCTACAAACTGTGGTCGGGGTTCTGATTTCCAATTATGCATGGATATTCACCCATGTGGGAGACTGAGAAAGAATAGATGGCCTAGTAGTGTGATGTGCCTAGTCCTTTTGCTGAAGACGGTAGTTTGGTTGATGAGTCAGTTTTGTTCTCCATGTCTTTATTGTTCTTCTACTGAGTAGTGTATTAGCTGTGGATGGTACTTTTTACTTGATGTTCTTGATGACAGCTGGTAGCTGGGCTGTTTCATGCTACAACCATGTATTCCCTTCCTGAACTTCAGCAGAGAAGCCACAAGCAATAGACTGCACAATTTATTGACTGACATATTTCACTGCATATTGTCAGGTGCATACTGCAGAATTATATATCATATAAAGTGAATAAATGACGTATACTTTAGCTGAAATACTTCAAACACGTGGTCACTGATATGTCTGAATGTGGAGCATTTCTTATCCCCTTGGATCTTGGTGCAAATAAACATATTTGTGTGGCACTGCCTGAAGTAATAATGAGAGAGATCAAAGAGAAGCTAGGAATACTAAACGGAGGTTATTATATATACAGTATATGCTATGCAGATGACACAGTATTGGTTGTGGATAATGCAACAGATCGACAATAGTTGTTGGATATTGTAGTAACAGAGAGTGCAAAGAAAGGACTCGCCTTGAATATCAAGAAAACAGTAACAATGGCGATATCCAAGAAAAAGGTGACAACAAAGTATGAAATAGAAATAGAAGAAAAATTCTTAACCAAGTGGATAGTTTTAAATACCTAGGGGCATCTATAACATCAGATGGAAGATGCACAACAGAGATTAAGAGCAGAATACGGCAAGCAAAGGCCACATTTCAGAAAATGAAGAGTATCTTATGTAAAAAGTCACTATCATTGAATGTAAGAAAGAGAGTGCTGAAGTGCTATATAGAACCTGTATTGCTATATGGCAGTAAATCTTGGAATAAAAATGAACAAATTAAGATGAACAGAGATGTAGTTCCTAAGATGAATGCTGTGAATTCCTTGGACTGCGTAAGTAACTAACAATGACTGCCTGAAAGAGGCTAATGAAACTATAATATTATATACAACAATAAGAAAGAGGCAAACAGCTTTCTTTGGTCATGTGATGAGAAGAGAGGCATTGGAGAACATCGTGACAACTGGAAAGATTGAGGGGAAGGGAAGGAGAGGCAGACCAAGAGAAATGATGCTGGATGGATTGAGAGGTGGCATGGAGGAATATCATCAACAGAGTTGATCCAGAAAACCAAAGACCAAGATCTGTGGAAAGTCATGAACGCCCACGCCAGCCGACATGGCACTTGATGATGATGATATGTCTACTTTATACTTGTTGGGAAGATCTTTGTTGTCTGCTCCTGTGAGCTCTTCAAGACTTGGATAAGGCTGTTTGTGTTTGACCTATTTTTACTGGATTGTGCACTTTGGCAAGGACAGTCAAAATACATCCTCCACTAGTTTCATGGCCATGTCATTTTATGTGTGTGATGAAGAGAGAGGAATATTATTGTTCCTTTTGCTACACTTTGTTGGAGTGTGACACAATGACTCATTGACCCATTAAGTTTCAATTTTTGCTGTGTGGTTAGCAGAGAAAGTCTCTTATCCAGCTGTACATTCTTCCTTCAACTTTCAGGTTAAGCTGAAGTCCATTCTTCCATGGATGACTTTGATTACATTCACAAAAACAGCCATTGCTTTTTTGCTCCTGAATTCAGATATGGCTGATACAAGATATACAAACTGTAGCCAAACATTTTGTTTTAAAAGATATCTAAAATGGCACATATATTCACCGCAGCTATGAGAAATTCAGTCACTTGTGAAAAATAAAACTATGTAAGTGTCGTGTATTTATTTATAGTGTCGTCCCTGGGGTGAGGGGAATCAACACTCACATTCTTTTTAATCCCATATCATTATTCTGGAGAATCCACTAGATTCCGTCCACAACACCCCGTCAATCCCTGGATACCTCTTTCTCACTCACCACTGGATCATGCCCCCTCTCATTCTTCCCCAAAACAACATACTGCACAACTCTAGCTTCTAAAGATTAATAACAATTTAATTTAATGAAGAAAAGTGTATGTATGTGCGAAGTGTATGTGTAGAATGTATGTCGTATACTCTAGTGTGTCTGCAGAATCAGACCGGACAGCTCAGGAGCAAAGTCTGATTATCCCGGTAATGGCCACACAACATCATCATAGCTCAGCACACAATGACCTCACCAAACGATGTGTCCCTCCTGCCAGATGTTGACTTCCTCCAGTAGCTCTTTGATAACCCAAATACCCGGTCACCAATCACGGAAATAGTCCAATACTGATCCTGAATCAATCACACACAATGTTACTAAATGTCCCTACCATTCTGAGTTTTAACAATCCCTGTATCGTGAAAACACGGATCACTGTCACTTGAAACAAAATGATTCATTCCTAAATGTTCTAGAGTTTCACGATTACACAGTTAATAATTACAGTTCCACAGGAATCTAATAACTGAGAAGAACGCTATGTTCGTTGTTCCTGTTCCCCTTATAACTCATATTGTTCTTTTTACATGTGGTATGGAAAATAATTTCACCCAACTTCCGTGAACCCTATCACTAAGGAGTCATTTCCAGATAGTTATCTGTTTCTGCTCAATAGAGCCATGTTCCTTCAGACCCTCTTGATTATGGGCCCAGAGCAAAAGCCACTGAATAAAACCTCCTTCACTGAATCATCCAGAATCTTAAACAGTGAATGTTCAGCTTGTTTTCTTCATAACCGGAGTGGAACCTGTGAAAGAGAGTACACACCTGGTGAGAGCAACCCGACACTGACCCCTATTAGATGAGTGCAGGCCGACAGCCGCACTCAGATATTTAACAGTGGACTAAACTCTGTCATAGGGCAGAGGAGCTCATCACATCGGTCTGAGTTAGGGTAAGACAAGGAAAGACCAAAGGCACAGTGCAGAACCCCAGTAGACACCCCACTGGAAGATCCCACCCCTGGACATTTCCCCTATCCCCCAACCATCCCCAATCTCTCCAAATATCATCCCACTACACTATTCTCAACCAGCTCAGTCAATTGACATCTCACACTGGCTAGTTTAACAATGTGGCTGCCTGCTGTCGCCGACACTCCTAGAATCAATCAATCAATCATGTGCCATGCCGGAAAGCGTGGGCGGTCATGACTCGCCATTTCACTCGATCACCAGTGTCGTGGATCAGCTCAGTGTTCCTGTCTCGTCCATGCCATGTGGCCAAGCCATCCAGGTATTTTCCTCTCGGTCTGCCTCTTGGTCTGTTTCCTTCGATCTTGCCAGTTGTCACCAAGTTCTCCAATCCATTTCTTCTCATAACATGTCCAAAAAATTTTGACTGTCTACGTCTAATCTCTCTAATCAGTTTATGATGTTCATTTGTCTCCTGTAGTACTTGGTCATTGGTTTTTCTGTCTGTCCATGGTATTCTTTGCATTCTCCTCAGAAACCACATGTCTGCAGCCATCAGATGTTTTTCAGCTTGACTGCCCATTGTCCAAGTTTCACATCCATACAAAAGAACAGGCTCTATGTATCCCCTCAACACTCTTTTTCTCATTTCAATTGACATCTTTTTATTGGTCAGAATGATTTTCATCTTGCTAAAGGCTACTTTTGCCATGGCGATTCTTGTTCTAATCTCTTCAAGGCATCTCCCATCAGATGTTATGACTGTTCCAAGATAATTGTACCGATTCACTTGTTGAAGAATATTTCCATTTACTTGTATATTACATTGTGGCACTTCTTCCTTCCTAGTGACGACCATAACCTGAGTCTTTTTACAATTTAATTCTAACCCCAGTTGCTCACTGTGTACAACAACCGCATCTACTAATTGTTGCAGGTCCTGCGCATTGTCTGCAATTAATACTGTATCATCTGCATATCTAATGTTATTGATGTTTCGTCCTCCAATGCTGATTCCATTTATATCCTGTACATTTCTGAAAATATTTTCACTGTATAGGGAAAAAAGATCTCGAGACATAACACATCCCTGCCTAACACCTCTTTTAATTGGCTGATACTGTCCCACTTCATTATCAATCCTTATTGCAGCTTGTTGTTTCCAATATATGTTTTTTATAAGTCTAATGTCTTTCCCATCAATTTGTAGATCTGCAAGCATATCCACCACTCCTAGAATACCTAACCACAAAGCAACAACACTATGCTCAAGTCCTAAACTCTATCTATCACTAGACTATCCTACATTACTTATACCTAAACGCTATCTAGTGAATACCTTATGTAAACCAGCTCTATCCTGAATTGAATCTACACATTGCCATACAAGACACATGTTCATCAACTTTAATTGACACAGAACACAATAGATTCTTTCCTAAATTTGAACAGAGCTAGCCAAACACTTCAGTCTAGTTTAATTCCATTTTTCCCACTGGCGGCAAATAAGTTATGTTTCCTCCAGTCGGAGATTGTCCAAGTGACGTCATTCGCTGTCAACAACAGGTGGTCTTGGCGGCAACCAAATCAAAACAGCGTTTTTCCTTTCATCTTGCGATTCGGGCAAAATAACATGCCGACAATTTTCCTGGGGAAATCTCAAAGACTTTTGGTTTCGTTTGATCTGATGGAAGTGTTCTCTCTTCCCCCCCCCCCCCTTTCAACAAAAAGTTGCAGCTGTCTCTGTAAATGTGACAGTAAGTTGTACATTCTGTTAACATGGTGTATATGTAGTTATTATAAGTTCTAGTAGTCATTGTCATTATTATTTTCATTCAAGCAGATATCATACATTTTGTATTTATAAATGAATTTTACCAAAACATGATTGTCTGTTTACAGTAAGAAGACCAAGAAAAGCTTGTTCTAGCTGGCATACCTTCTGCAGCCCTAGTGGACCACTAATTGTACATCCCAGAATCGTGACCAATGTGCTTCAACCCAAGGCAGCGAGCGCCAATCACATGCCCTGGACATCAAGCATCCTCCAGGGTTATTAACCACATCTACATATGCCAACCTTCATCATGTTGCCATGTTCTTATGTAATATTATCAATACTTAATGCATATGTTAGATGTTTGTAACTATGTGATTTTGACATGGCTAGTATACAGGCAGTCATTTCTGGCAGCAGAAGTATTTCTTCATATCTTTAGACTGTTCATGTGTATGTAATCATTTAACTACAGGGAGATGTATTGATCTTTCCTCTATATCCCTAGGATCTTTGTACAAATCAACATGTTTGTGTGGAAATACCTGGACTCATACTATTTGTTAGCATCTCTACTTCTGCCCTCCTTCTGGTTTACTGTCATTCTAGTAACTCTTGATACGTTTTGATCTAACTATAATTGTTGCTGCATTGATGTAGTTACATTTGTTCATTTACAAGTAAATATTGCTTGTCTAGCATTCATTTAACTGTTGTTGAGTCTGAGAGTAATCTATAGTTAATTGTCACCAAATATCGTCATTGGTCTTGGCATTAATTTATTATTAATAATGGCCATAAGTATTCATACAGTTATTATTGGTCAAGCATTAATCTAGCCATTTTGGTATAATATTGATCTAGCCATTACTGGTTTAGCATTCAGCTAATTGTTGTTAGAAATGGCTATTAGCATTAATCTAGTGGTTACTAGTCAAGCATTGATCTAGCTGTTACTAGTCAAGCATTGATCTATTTATTATTGACTAACATTAATTTAAATAATGATAAGTATTGTTGAAGTTGTGTGACCTAATTTTGATATCACTATTTTTTAGCTGCAGATAACCTTGCTATTAATTAGCTAACATTAATCTAATTATTGATTTAGCGCTAATCTCACTATCATTGATAAAACTTTCATATATATGTTGTTGGTTTGTCATTATTTTTATGTTTTTGAAAATCATTAATCTAGCAATAATTGGTCAAGCATTGGTCTAGATATTATTATTCTGGTATAAATTTTGGCTCAAACGCATCTAGTCAATATTAATATAGCATTAGTCTAGCTGTCATTGGTCTAGTAATAGTCTAGCTGTTGTTGACCTAACATTCGTCTAGTCAATATTAATATAGAATTAGTCTAGCTGCCATTGGTCTAGTAATAGTCTAGCTGCCATTGGTCTAGTAATAGTCTAGCTGTTGTTGACCTAACATTCCTCTAGTCAATATTAATATAGAATTAGTCTAGCTGCCATTGGTCTAGTAATAGTCTAGCTGCCATTGGTCTAGTATAGTCTAGCTGCCATTGGTCTAGTAATAGTCTAGCTGCCATTGGTCTAGTAATAATCTAGCTGCCATTGGTCTAGTAATAGTCTAGCTGCCATTGGTCTAGTAATAGTCTAGCTGCCATTGGTCTAGTAATAGTCTAGCTGCCATTGGTCTAGTATAGTCTAGCTGCCATTGGTCTAGTAATAGTCTAGCTGCCATTGGTCTAGTAATAATCTAGCTGCCATTGGTCTAGTAATAGTCTAGCTGCCATTGGTCTAGTAATAGTCTAGCTGTTGTTGACCTAACATTCGTCTAGTCAATATTAGTTTAGCATTAGTCTAGTTGCCGGTCTCCATGGTGAAGGGGTTATGGACACGGATCGTGATCCCGTATATGTTTGAAATACAGCTGCATGCGATTTGGCAGCAGACCACGTTGCGCTGGGTTTTTTTACGAAATGGTAGGGGTGCCGCTTGTTAAGAAAGCAATGGCAAACTAATGAACATAAACTTGCCAAAACATCAACATCAGCAAACAATGCTGGTGTTGACTGCAAACGTCCTGTAAAGGATATGCAACTAACTTTAATATTAATCTAGGTGCCATTGGTCTAGTAACAATCTAGCTGTTGTTACCCAAGCATTAGTCTGGCTTATTGTTATTCCTGCACAAGAAAATTTGAAATATTTGCTTCAGGGTAAAAACAGCAATGAAACTTCAGATGTGAAATCCATTGTGCTAAATTAATGAATTAATCAAGGCAATAATTATTCTAAACAAATCATTTTGCATAAGTTGTTTTCTCGAGAGATAATTATTTTGAAAATATTTGGTGTAATATGTGTTGTTTTTTAAATGATAACTAGCCAGTGGCTTGCCATATAAAGTTGTGTACATATCCATTAGGCTGATTTATGATTGCTTGCTCTAAATGTCACATAGTGCTCATGGCAGTGCTGTGTACATACAAGTATTTGTGTCTGACTTTGTCTCTAATAATGAGTCTGACTTTGTCTCTAATAATGTGTCTGACTTTGTCTCTAATAATGTGTCTGACTTTGTCTCTAATAATGTGTCTGACTTTGTCTCTAATAATGTGTCTGACTTTGTCTCTAATAATGTGTCTGACTTTGTCTCTAATAATGTGTTTGTGTCTCTAATAATGTGTCTGACTTTGTCTCTAATAATGTGTCTGACTTTGTCTCTAATAATGTGTCTGACTTTGTTTCTAATAATGTGTCTGACTTTGTCTCTAATAATGTGTTTGTGTCTCTAATAATGTGTCTGACTTTGTCTCTAATAATGTGTCTGACTTTGTCTCTAATAATGTGTCTGACTTTGTCTCTAATAATGTGTCTGACTTTGTCTCTAACAATGTGTCTGACTTTGTCTCTAATAATGTGTCTGACTTTGTCTCTAATAATGTGTCTGACTTTGTCTCTAATAATGTGTCTGACTTTGTCTCTAATAATGTGTCTGACTTTGTCTCTAATAATGTGTCTGACTTTGTTTCTAATAATGTGTCTGACTTTGTCTCTAATAATGTGTTTGTGTCTCTAATAATGTGTCTGACTTTGTCTCTAATAATGTGTCTGACTTTGTTTCTAATAATGTGTCTGACTTTGTCTCTAATAATGTGTCTGACTTTGTCTCTAATAATGTGTCTGACTTTGTCTCTAACAATGTGTCTGACTTTGTCTCTAACAATGTGTCTGACTTTGTCTCTAATAATGTGTCTGACTTTGTCTCTAATAATGTGTCTGACTTTGTCTCTAATAATGTGTTTGTGTCTCTAATAATGTGTCTGACTTTGTCTCTAATAATGTGTCTGACTTTGTCTCTAATAATGTGTCTGACTTTGTCTCTAATAATGTGTCTGACTTTGTCTCTAATAATGTGTTTGTGTCTCTAATAATGTGTCTGACTTTGTCTCTAATAATGTGTCTGACTTTGTCTCTAACAATGTGTCTGACTTTGTCTCTAACAATGTGTCTGACTTTGTCTCTAATAATGTGTCTGACTTTGTCTCTAATAATGTGTCTGACTTTGTCTCTAATAATACTGTTATTTGCTTGACAAACTCTTCATGACCTAGACAGTTGTTACTGTAAAGCAAACTAAGTTTGGGTAAGCCAGGGTTAATATAATAACTGTCTGGGCAGGGCATAAGGAGCTAAAGCAATAACATAAGAGAGTTACTTAAAGCATTAATTTTTTAGAACAATAGTGGAAGTAGTAACAAGGACAGAATGGCTGAAATGTAACAACTGATTGGGTCAGAAGGAGTTTGAAAACAACAGCTTAACTGTTCAAGAATGCAAGCAGCACTATAGATGTTTTAACTGGCATTTCTTCATGTTAAGTATCTTCATGTCAGCTAGTACAAGTCATGATCTTTTCAAGAATCCAAGCAATAAAATGTGACTCTATCCAGGATGGGGAATTGCCAGTTTTTTTTTGCATTTAAAACTAGGTTTATTGGCTGCACCGCTGCCAGAAGGTGCACACTGCTGACACTGCATCATTACTGTGTGTGTACATGACGCTGATCAGCATCACTGATATTATTCATAATCATTTGTATTTATTATGTGTGTTTTTTGTTTGTTGCTGTTGTTTATTTCTTAATATATTTAAGCAGTCTTAGACATATGCCCTTGCTGGGCCGTCAGTTGCCTGTGACAAATCAAAATATGAGAGTATGTCAGTAGGTCAGTCACAAAATATGGGGGTACAACAACTAAATAAGATACAAAATTGGAAGTTAGAAGTCTTTGCGCTACCTCTGCCATGTTTACATCTCACACTCAACTTCTTTACCATCGGAAAATCGGTTGTGTACTGCTTTTCCTGAGAAACATTTTCCCCAATGAACAGGCAACATTTCATTATGAATGTCCTTGACAATAAGCTCCCTGGCCCCAAAACAGTACTCACAAAAGCGCAATGATTTATTGTTGTGCAGTCTTTGGGTATAGCTGACAATCTCAACACTGTACTCATGAAACTTTGTGTGCATAAACATGTGGCATGTATCGTATCATCTGCCAGACATAGACTTCAAGCTGGATGGAGATGCCACATAATGACACCTTCATAAACTACCAACATCCATTTCTCAGCTATCTTATATCATTCTGTGACTTACTGACACGTCCAAGTACTGAAAAACAATAACTTTATGTACATAGTGAGTTAGTCGTATAAACAGTTATTCACATAATGACTTCAACTGTGACGACAACACAATGACATGACAACCACTGCGGCAACCACAAATAAGACAGCTGATTCCTTACTTAAAACTATGTCAACAACAATCATGTTATCACTGTAACAAATCTGCTCTTCCCATATTATGTATGCTTTAATAATCACTTGGTTTTTCACATGTATATCTCTTATTTATATATATCATAGTTTGACAATGAGGAGCACTTTTTCTGTTCACATGTTCAACTAATTGTGAAAGATAATTTATGTATGTTTCACTTCGAAAATATAATTCTATTTAAAACAAACTCTAATTAATACAAATCTTCAGTCATTTTCTAGCTTATTTGCTGTGTCAAAAAAAAAAAATGTGCGTATTGTGTCCTTATTTCTGCATTACACAAACTGTAGCGCAGTCAATCAGCATAGAAGCAAACAAAATACATTTTTTAAATGTCCTTTTGAATAATTGTAGTCAACAAGGAAAGTGAAGGAAGTAATCGCGAGATGACAGTAAAAAAAAAGATGGATGCAGAATTAAAAACATAATCTGATAGGTAAATGAAAGAAAACATTGAAACATTTCAATAAGTTGCAATCACCTGTACACAAGAAGTCAAACAAGCACTAACAATGATTTGACCTCCAGAGCTAGCCTTCTGTCAGCCAGTGTTCCTGGCCACTCTTCAGAGCTAGCCTTCTGTCAGCCAGTGTTCCTGGCCACTCTCCAGAGCTAGCCTTCTGTCAGCCAGTGTTCCTGGCCACTCTTCAGAGCTAGCCTTCTGTTAGCCAGTGTTCCTGGCCACTCTCCAGAGCTAGCCTTCTGTTAGCCAGTGGTCCTGGCCACTCTCCAGATATTCCAGTTAAGTCAAGCTGACTTAAGCCTCATTTACAGGTCCCCATGGACAAGGTGTTTGTTGCGGCTGATGGCCAGGGTGTGGTGGCAACATTTAATGATATACTTGCCGCTGGTGGATCCTGTCAGATAATGGTCAATAAAGCTGACATGACTATACTTGACTGCAGTCATTTCCCATTGTAAACACCATTTATAGGCATCATCTGAAAATCTGCAGGGAGCAATAGTGGTGCAGTGGCCAGCATCCTTGCCTGCTGACACAGAGGGCATGTGTTCAAATCCCCATCAAGGCCATTCTTTTAAAAATTGGTCTGGGCTTCCCAGTCAACTCACTCTAAAATGGATATCACAAAATGTCCTTGGGAAGTCAAGGCGGCCAGCATAATACTGACCACTCCCCCCACAGACAGAGGGATGTCCATGGGGAAGTAGACAGAGGGGTGTCCGTGGTGAAGTAGACAGAGGGGTGTCCGTGGTGAAGTAGACAGAGGGGTGTCCGTGGTGAAGTAGACAGAGGGGTGTCTGTGGTGAAGTAGACAGAGGGGTGTCTGTGGTGAAGTAGACAGAGGGGTGTCTGTGGTGAAGTAGACAGAGGGGTGTCTGTGGTGAAGTAGACAGAGGGGTGTCTGTGGTGAAGTAGACAGAAGGGTTCCCGTGGTGAAGTAGACAGAGGGATGTCTGTGGTGAAGTAGACAGAGGGGTGTCTGTGGTGAAGTAGACAGAAGGGTTCCCGTGGTGAAGTAGACAGAGGGGTGTCTGTGGTGAAGTAGACAGAAGGGTTCCCGTGGTGAAGTAGACAGAGGGGTGTCCATGGTGAAGTAGACAGAGGGATGTCTGTGGTGAAGTAGACAGAGGGGTGTCTGTGGTGAAGTAGACAGAAGGGTTCCCGTGGTGAAGTAGACAGAGGGATGTCTGTGGTGAAGTAGACAGAGGGGTGTCCATGGTGAAGTAGACAGAGGGGTGTCTGTGGTGAAGTAGTCAGAGGGGTTCCCCTGGTGAAGTAGACAGAGGGGTGTCCATGGTGAAGTAGACAGAGGGGTGTCCATGGTGAAGTAGACAGAGAGGTTCCTGTGGTGAAGTAGACAGAGAGGTTCCTGTGGTGAAGTAGACAGAGGGGTTTCCCTGGTGAAGTAGATAGAGGGGTGTCTGTGGTGAAGTAGCCGCCTACCGCAGGCTGTGAAGGTTGTAGGTTACATTCCTGACTCCTCCATTTGTTTCTCGGGGTCATTGTCATGGAGACTGCTGGTAGTCATGCTCTCAGCAGGCTGCCCTATGTAACGAGCCTGGGATAACACACAGTGCAATAAAGTTGATTCTCTGGCCATGAAATCCATGGAGTTGATTTGTCACTCAAAATACAGAGCTTGAGCATATATTCCATGTGCATCCAGGCATCTAAAAAGCATCCTTTGCTTTTTACCTTGAAGGCTGTGAGCTGGCAGACGAGAGTAATGTAGTCATACAAGATGTTTGACAGTTGGCAAGATGCCACTATTGATGGCTTGGTTGCAGTTTATATGAAAGAAAAGAAAAACACCTTTCTACCGAAGAATTTGCAGTTTGGCAGAACATCTGGACATACCAAGAGAAGAGGAGAATAAAGATGAACACTTGCTCTCGACTGGCTCTTTATGAAGATCTGTAATACAGCTCATGAATATATGAGCTATAACCTATACAGGAGTTTTTGTAAATAAATACACACATGCAGTCACAACAGTCTTCCAGCATTACCAAGATTCTGTACAACATCAATAGAATCATGAATATTTCAAGTGCTGCAGTTACATGAGTTGTCAAGTCTGAAAGCTGTTTGTTCCATTTCTGTTATATAACTGCTTTGTTTGTTTAGTTAACCTGACATATTCCAGTTTGTTTAAGTGTCCACTGGGTAATCCCAAACAAGTTTCAGCTAAATTGTCTCTTCCATGAAACTGCTTAGATGTGAGTGTGTATCTGCATTTCTATGTTTAGACTTGATAGTGAAATATCTGAAATGTGAAAGGAGACATGGCATATCTCAGCTGATATGCTACAGGAGTCATCAGTACACGTGACATTTATTTATAGTGTAGGAGACGGAGCACCTATGTTGGTATAGTGCTAACAAATGATGATAGTTACTGCAACAGCCAAAGCTTATTCAGGAGCTGTGGTGGCATAGTTACAGCAACAGCCAATGCTTACATAGGAGCTGTGGTGGCATAGTTACAGCTACAGCCAATGCTTACATAGGAGCTGTGGTGGCATAGTTACAGCTACAGCCAATGCTTACATAGGAGCTGAGGTGGCATAGTTACAGTAACAGCCAATGCTTACATAGGAGCTGTGGTGGCATAGTTACAGCTACAGCTAATGCTTATTTAGGAGCTGAAGTGGCATAGTTACAGCTACAGCTAATGCTTACATAGGAGCTGTGGTGGCATAGTTACAGCTACAGCTAATGCTTACATAGGAGCTGTGGTGGCATAGTTACAGCAACAGCTAATGCTTACATAGGAGCTGAGGTGGCATAGTTACAGCTACAGCTAATGCTTACATAGGAGCTGTGGTGGCATAGTTACAGCTACAGCTAAATCTTACATAGGAGCTGAGGTGGCATAGTTACAGCTACAGCTAATGCTTACATAGGAGCTGAGGTGGCATAGTTACAGCTAATGCTTACATAGGAGCTGAGGTGGCATAGTTACAGCAACAGCTAATGCTTACATAGGAGCTGAGGTGGCATAGTTACAGCAACAGCTAATGCTTACATAGGAGCTGAGGTGGCATAGTTACAGCTACAGCTAATGCTTACATAGGAGCTGTGGTGGCATAGTTACAGCAACAGCTAATGCTTACATAGGAGCTGAGGTGGAATAGTTACAGCTAATGCTTACATAGGAGCTGTGGTGACATTGTAATTAGTCCACTGAGTTACCAACTGTGGTGGTTCTGGGTTCAAGCCTAGCCTAGGACTGTCTAGTAAGCTCAGAGGTTGACATCAAATAGGTACTACATATTTTCCTGGGAAGGAAAGATGACGAGAAATGCCTCTGATCACTTCATTTCAAATGTGACCTAGTATGTGTGAATGGGAAGCTGCTATAGAAGCTGCTAGCACACTTGCCCTCCAGTCTGCTGTTTGAATCCTCTTCTAGGTGAAATGTTGTACACTAACCTGGACTGCCAGGTGGAGGCAGCCTTACATGGGTACCTGACTGCCAGGTGGAGGCAGCCTTACATGGGTACCTGACTGCCAGGTGGAGGCAGCCTTACATGGGTACCTGACTGCCAGGTGGAGGCAGCCTTACATGGGTACCTGACTGCCAGGTGGAGGCAGCCTTACATGGGTACCTGACTGCCAGGTGGAGGCAGCCTTACATGGGTACCTGACTGCCAGGTGGAGGCAGCCTTACAGGGATACCTGGACTGCCAGGTGGAGGCAGCCTTACATGGGTACCTGACTGCCAGGTGGAGGCAGCCTTACATGGGTACCTGACTGCCAGGTGGAGGCAGCCTTACATGGGTACCTGACTGCCAGGTGGAGGCAGCCTTACATGGGTACCTGACTGCCAGGTGGAGGCAGCCTTACATGGGTACCTGACTGCCAGGTGGAGGCAGCCTTACAGGGATACCTGGACTGCCAGGTGGAGGCAGCCTTACATTGATCCCATGAGATGTGTGGGGAAGTACAGGTGCCGGCGTGGTGTTGAACACATCAGCCAGTGACTGCTCTACACAATTATGGGACAGCACTATATACCCAATGATGATTGGCACCTGGCCATCTTGACAGACGATAGTTTGTAAATATGAAATTATACCTCTCCATAACACAACGCCTGGGCTGAATTTAAAGACCATGTGTTGCCCATGCAGCATGATCCCTCTCTCAGCCTGCTGTGTTTACTCCAGAGGGAAGGTAATACCAATATGTCTGGAACAAGACAAGCTGCAGAAGCTGCCGGATCAGCAAAACAATACTCTGTCTGCCTGTCAGAGCTTTCATCCTAGACCAGTTGCCGGCCAAGACTTAGGGCGTGGTCTGCCCTACTAAGATATTTTGTCTTTAGGTTGCATTTCCTCTCCATAGATATACTCAGTTGACCTCAATAAGTGTCCTTGACTTTAGTTGTTACTTTATTTATGAAAGCTTAGCACTTGATGGCCCTGCCACAGTAACTGCCAATGGGTACCTCTAGCATTATACTGGTAGTGTATGGATGAACAGTTTGCTGGTATCACATGGGGTACCTCTAACATTATACTGGTAGGTATGGATGAACAGTTTGCTAGTATCACATGGGGTACCTCTAACATTATACTGGTAGGTATGGATGAACAGTTTGCTGGTATCACATGGGGTACCTCTAACATTATACTGGTAGTGTATGGATGAACAGTTTGCTGGTATCACATGGGGTACCTCTAACATTATACTAGTGTATGGATGAACAGTTTGCTGGTATCACATGGGGTACCTCTAGCATTATACTAGTGTATGGATGAACAGTTTGCTGGTATCACATGGGGCTGCCTGTAACATTATACTGGTAGTGTATGGATGAACAGTTTTCTGGTATCACATGGGGTACCTCTAACATTATACTAGTGTATGGATGAACAGTTTGCTGGTATCACATGGGGCTGCCTGTAACATTATACTGGTAGTGTATGGATGAACAGTTTGCTGGTATCACATGGGGTACCTCTAACATTATACTAGTGTATGGATGAACAGTTTGCTGGTATCACATGGGGTACCTCTAACATTATACTAGTGTATGGATGAACAGTTTGCTGGTATCACATGGGGCTGCCTGTAACATTATACTGGTAGTGTATGGATGAACAGTTTGCTGGTATCACATGGTGTACCTCTAGCATTATACTAGTGTATGGATGAACAGTTTGCTGGTATCACATGGGGTACCTCTAACATTATACTAGTGTATGGATGAACAGTTTGCTGGTATCACATGGGGTACCTCTAGCATTATACTAGTGTATGGATGAACAGTTTGCTGGTATCACATGGGGCTGCCTGTAACATTATACTGGTGTATGGATGAACAGTTTGCTGGTATCACATGGGGTACCTCTAACATTATACTAGTGTATGGATGAACAGTTTGCTGGTATCACATGGGGCTGCCTGTAACATTATACTAGTGTATGGATGAACAGTTTGCTGGTATCACATGGGGCTGCCTGTAACATTATACTGGTGGTGTCTGGATGAACAGTTTGCTGGTATCACATGGGGTACCTCTAACATTATACTGGTGTATGGATGAACAGTTTTTGCTGGTATCACATGGGGTACCTCTAACTTTATACTGGTGTATGGATGAACAGTTTGCTGGTATCACATGGGGTACCTCTAACATTATACTGGTGTATGGATGAACAGTTTGCTGGTATCACACTGCTTGTTCCTTCTTTAATATTACATGCAGTCAGACCATATTTGCTCTCTCTGTTGCAATATTTGCTCTATGTAATACATGTGAGTACACAGTTATAGTGTTTGTGTTTAAATGGCATTTATTCTCATCTCATCATGTTCCTCTTGTACATTGCGGTGTCGAGGTGAAGTATAAACTTCGTGAGAGTGCCCGGTTATGGGCTTCGTATATCGACATTCCCATGGATTCTGTTATTCCCTCCGTCCAACGTTTACGTGGTCGGCCTCTTCCTCTGTTTCCATCTGATCTGTACATCATTGCTTGTTGTGGCATGCTGTTGACTGGTAGCCTACTTGCATGGCCAAACCATTTGACCTGCTGCTTTCTAATAAAATCTAGAGCAGCTTTAACCCCCACTTTAGTCCTGATTTCTTCATTTCTGATCTTATCTCTTCTTGATACGTTGAGTATTCTTCTCAGGAACCTCATTTCTGTTGTTGTGATGTTTCTTTTCTCTTTTTCTGTCATTGTCCAGGTTTGGCATTGGTAGCACAGAGTTGGTAGGAAGATTGTGTTGTAAAGTGCTTTCTTAGTAGTTATTGATACATGTTTGTTCTTAAGTATTGGTGCCATTTGTCCAATGAGTTGATTTGCCTTATTGCACCTATTTTCGATCTCGTCTTCTGATCTGCCATTTGATGATATTATACTTCCTAGGTACTTGAAGCTCTTTACTTGTTTCAAGGGATGTTCGTTTAGGTGAATTGTTGCTGTTTGTTCTTCTTTAGTTATAGTCATTACCTCTGTTTTGCTTGTGCTAATTTTCATGTTATGTTCCCTACACATTTCGTTTAGACTATTCATGTGGTCTTGTAATTCAGCTTCTGATTTTGCTATTAGTGCTTGGTCGTCCGCAAACAGGAGTTCTCTAATGGTTAGATTTGCAGATGGTTCTTCTTCTGTGTTCTCGTCATGCGGTATTCTTGCTGTCTCTGCTTGGCTGGTTTCTTTACATATGTTGTCTATATATGTTATGAACAAGAGAGGGGACAGGACACAACCTTGTCGTACTCCAGATCTTATGGCATTTATTAATTGTTTTATATATCTTATATATAAAAGGTGATCTCCGTCTGTCTGTCTGTATGTCCCGTATGTCCTTTATGCGCTCGCGAACGGCCCATCCGATTGAGATGAAATTTTCTACACGTCTTCATTTCATTCCAGCGCAGCCCACTGTCATATTTTTTTAGTGTGAAATCGGCTGCTTACCCAATATTATTTAATTTTCCATTGTAATTTCTATACAGCGAGGGGACTTAACTCTGTAAAAGTTATTTCAAGGGGCATAACTTTTCTGTATAACTTATAGTCATATTGTTGCATCGTTTTCAAAGATTTATAAACTCTTAGTCCATAGTTATATACCGGCATATGAGTTATAATAAATAGTGATACAATCTTTAAGGCATTTTCAAAGTTTTCATAAAAATAATGCATAATGCATAACATTGTAACTCATCTTCTTATGCTTAAAGAATAAATAAATAATAGTTACCTTATCTCATTAAGTTTGAAGATTTTATATTTCTTTACACTGTCGCCAACTCTAAGAAGACATGGAACAACATCAGCCATTATTAAATCTACAGGCATATGCGTTATATTCCTCCTCCTCCACCTCCTACCCTCTTCCCCTTCCCCCTCTTTCTCCTCCTCCTCCTCCTCCTGCCTCCTCGCCCTCCTCTTCCTTCCTCCTCCCTCCTCCATCTTCCCCCTCCTCCTCCTTCCTCTTCCTCCATCTCCTCCTCATCCTCTTTCCTCCCTCTACCTCCTTCCTCCCTCCTCGTCCCTCTTCATCCTCCCCCTCCATCTCCCTCCTCCTCCTGCGTTCTTCTCCTCCCTCCTTCTTCCTCCTCCTCCTCCTCTCTCCGCCTATCTCTTCCTCCCTCCTCCACCTCCCTCTTCCTCCTCCCAGCTCCTACTCCTCCTTTTTCTTCTTCTTCTGCTACTGCTGCCGCTGCTCCATTTACCCAAGTTAATTGTTGGGGAAGATGTAAAGATCTTTCAAGTGCTCTTTCTAATGCTTTTTGTAAGTTGGTCTTCGTTTATCTAAGGTTGTTCTAACTGCAACCAATAAATGATTAGACAGACAGACAGACAGTCGGGAACTTATATGACTACTTATATGAATTAAATGAGATGCTCCCCATCAGGGGCTGGGCGAAGCCGGGCCGGATCAGACAGACAGATAGACAGACAGACAGACAGATAGATAGTCGGGAACGGGAACGGGAGCTTATATGACTACTTATATGAATTAAATGAGATGCTCCACACCAGGAGCTGGGCGATGCCGGGCCGGGTCAGACAGACAGACAGACAGATAGTCGGGAACGGGAACTTATATGACTACTTATATGAATTAAATTAGATGCTCCCCACCAAGGACTGGGCGAAGCCGGGCCGGGTCAGCCAGTATATATATATATATATATATATATATATATATATATATATATATATATATATATATATATATATATATATATATATAATCTGTAATTATGAATTACTTTGCAAGGTTTGTGGGAAGAAGGACATGCTTTCTGATTTCTAAAACTTGTAAATATGGCGTTGTTAGAAAGTCATGTCACTGAAAGTTGGAAACAGTCATTAAATGTATGATTTGACTGACTCTCATGATTCATGTTTCTGTCCTGAGAAACGTGCTGCCCTCATGGCTTCATGTGAGAGCAACTGTTTTGTTTGCACCTGGTTCATAGTCTGCTCAAGTATGCTTACTCTGTTCCAGCATTGTCTTCTCTCTTGTTCACTCTTCAGTCTAGGAAATAGGAATCATTGTAGCGAAACGCCAGTGGTCCATGTCCTTATACATTCTTTTAGTTTTGGTAAACAGGGGGAAACGGCTTTCGGAAACTCTCAGTTCTCTTGTTTGCTCAAATCTCCATGAAAGATGGTTCTTTGGGTTATCTTCATACCACAATCTTTGCATGGAGCGAGTATATATTTGTCTTTCCTTTCGGGTAGTCCCGATGGAGCGCCCTGCGCCAAATGCGCACTGGTGCGGCTTCTGGAGGATTCATGTCCGTTTCTACTGATGGCCATCCACGGCCGAATGTCAAGAGTTCAAGTTAAAGATTGAGACATTTTTAAAAAGGTCTACTACTGGTGGAATAAAAAGGTAAACTTGGGTTTTCTTTGGTCCAGGCAAAACTTGGCCTATAAATATCTATTGTCTTAACGACTGAGAGGATATGGCGAAACCGCAGTCTTGCCATGTTGGGAGGGGGTGACCGTTAGCCGATCTGGCTACGCGTCTTGTTCTTGGCATGGCAAAGGAAACACATCTGAAGAATAAGTAGTTACCAAATGATATCGCTTGTTCTTGGCAGCTGATAGACGAGTGATATCTTTCTTCCTACGGCTTACCGTTACTTAGTAGTATCTCTTTCGTCTTGTAGTCGATAGGATGATGTGGGGATTATAAATAAACTTCTTTATCTCATTGAGAGAACCTGCATTCCTCTAAATCTATGTGTTCTGTGAGGCACTGCCGGTACATTGCGGCGACAGCTCAGACAAGAGCAGCGGCAGGAAGGGGTAGTATCTTCTTTCATATTATTGCTGGGAAGGGGGAACTACACGGTGTGCCATATAACCCCACTACTACACTATATTTAGTTAAGGGGGAGAAACACACAGATTACTGGGCGCACCACACCACAAGATCTTGGTTGAGAGAAAGGCATGGTTTGCAAGTGAGAGGAAAGCATGGAAATGAATGGGCCCAATAATAATAAAGGCTTGGTATGAGTGTGGAGTGTGAGTCGTGTAGGCACAAAGTACCTAGGGTCAAACGACAGGACTCCGTCAAGCTAAAGGCCTAGTCTAGAAAAGACGCCGCCAATCCAGGACCTCTTGTCAGGTCAGGCGAATTCACGCAGGTATGGTGAATAAATATATATCTCGGAATATTATATATTTTGTTGATAGCAGCTGATGTGCTGAGACCATAATGAGTCTCCATGTCGGCTGTACCAGAAGTTTAGGCTGGAGACTCTCACTGCTGTTTATTCTTTACAGGGTCATTCCTTTTTGAAGGTAGGAACAGAGCTGAAGGTCTCAACAGGGCTATACGATGAAATTATGTTGAAGATGAGGCCATGTCAAGTTTTAGGCCATGCCTGGTCTACGGTGGTGATTTATACCCGATAGTGCCACAGCTAGCCCGAAAGAATGACCATCAATCTGTCTAACACCTCGCCAGTCATCTCGATAAGCTAAGATCGAGTCAGTTTGTATTCGGGACTGAACCCACCTAAATATCAGACCCATCCATCCTTGTATGAGACAGTGAAGGATACCTACTCCATTTCCGCTCATGAACTATTTCCTTTTTGTAAGAACTTTCCCTTAGCATTGTGACCAGGGATCACAGGACATTTTTCCCACGAACATTAACCTGGGTCCACGGAGAACCGTTGTTGGCCAAACGAACCGGGAGGGAGAGCAAGGAGGACTTATCATTTGGTGAGCGATATGTGGACAGAACGGACCTTGACTACAGCTTGGTCTATGATGTAAAGCCTTGATGCTCTGTGCCTGAACTTTATCAGTGTTGTGTCTGTTTAGAACTATCTGTGTTAACTGCCTTGATGTTTTCCTGTGCTGTCCTTTATTGATTTAATAAATCAAGTTTTAGTTTATTCCAACGATCACTGTGTTATATATATGGATCAGCCAGAAGAACATTGCCGGAAATAGGTCCTTAGGTCGAAAGAAAGAGTGACAGTGAGTCCGGGGAAAACGGAGGAGGGTTGGCAGGTAAAGACCTATCCCAGCCAGGGCTATATAGAAGATTATTGAAATATTGTGATAGGGCTATTTGGGACCCTCCACGTAGCTTGTTACAATTTCTGGGGGCACGTCGCGGGATATTTGAAATCCTGGTGGAGTTCTGGCTGATTTAGTGATAGGGGACAGATATTCTTGTCTACTATCAATAGGTTCTGCCTACCGTGCCTGGCTATTGTCTATACTCTTCCTGACACAGACTGACCGACATACGACGTGTTGTGGTCGTGTAATATATATATTTTGGTTATGTGAGATAATCATTTTCTATACAATTTCTTGTGCACTTTCCCTCTGAGTTTAAGATGGCATCAACTGGGTTTAATGTCGCTGACGTACAGGCTACAGGGCGTGAGATGGGCTATGATGGAGCGGAGTTACAGAAATATGTGCAGGAAGTGGAAAGAGATTTCAGACAGGCTGTGCGCGAAGCCAAGAAAATTGAGGCGGAGGCTAGGAAGATGGAGGCCGAGCAGGCAGTCAGAGACCATGAGTTTCGTATGAGGGAGTTGGAGCTGAAAGCTCAAACTGCCAAGGAAAGCGAGGGTGCAGTTGGAGGCGCAGTTCTACCAGACTCAACAACTTCTGGTGGCGGTCCATATCAGGCAATGAAGTTCCCATTACTCCCGTTCGATGAACACAAAGAGAAGATCGACCAGTATCTTCAAAAATTCCAGTCGATGGCTTTGGCTATGGGGCTGGAACGTGGGAAATGGAACTTGAAAATCTCGCAGGGCCTGAGGGGGACCGCGTACGAGGTCTACTCAAGGTTGCCACCTGGTATGGAGAATGACTATGAGGCTCTGGAAAAAGCATTATTGAAAAGGTTCCAGATGACAGCCCATACATACCGTCAGCAGTTCAGAAAGTCCAAGAGAGAGCCAGGAGAGATGTTCGCAGCCTACAGTGTTCGACTGAAGTCTTACCTTTTGAAGTGGATGTCATTAGCTGGATTTGCTAACGACTATGAAAGTTTAGAAGAATTAGTGGTCGTGGACCAAATGAAGAGGATGATGCCTAGGCCATTGCAAACCTTCTTGCTTGAAAATGGGGCAGAAAGGTTAGACATAGTCAACACATTAGCGGAAAGGTATGTGCTAGCTCATGGGGATAATGGGGAATTGTCACAACCCAATCCCCGACCACCAGACACCTGGTCTGGAAAGAAGAAGAACCCTAAAACAGCTCACACCAAGAAGGAGGATCCTTTCGAGAAAGTTCCTATTAAGAAACCCTCTGGTAAGAGTCCACCTGGATCTCCTAAAAGAAAGTGGAGTGAAAAGTGGTGCGCCTATTGCAAATCCCCCACACACAATACGGTTGATTGCCGGCGTAAACAGAAAGACTCTCACTATGCTGCTTGTCTTGTAGAAACCGGGGAAGGGTCTCACAAGGAAGTAGAAGGGAGGGATCTTGGGAACAATGATTCAGAAAAACCACCAGTAGTAGAAACGGTACTTGTGAACGGACAACCAGTTGAGTGTCTCTATGACACCGGTCTGCAGTTTGAGGCTGTAATTTCATCACACTTAGTGAGCCCGGAGCAGCTAACCGGGGAATCTATTGAGATTCAAACGGCGACAAAGAGTGCGGTAGCGATGTCTCTTCCAATTGCGAAGGTAGACATCAAATCTAAATATGTTACCGGCACTATACAGGCAGCCGTTCTGCTAGATCCTATCTTCCCAATGATCTTGGGTTGTCGCTACGTCTTTCTAGGGATTCCAACCGAACCCATGTACGTAGGGGCGATGCAAACCAGATCTCAATCGGAGGATGAGCAGACGCCGGCCTTGATCGTGAATCCCTTGCCTGGGGAGTTACGAGCTGCTCAAAGCCAGGATGCTACTTTGCAACCTTGCTTCAACCAGTTGCCAAAAAGTTCTGACCCACCAAGACGGGGTCAGTATTATATGAAGAATCGGTTACTGTACCGGAGAGCCGGAGTGGAGGATCGCCAGCATGGACAGCTGGTAGTTCCTAAGGCTTATCGGGAACAGCTTCTTCATATGGGACACACCATTTCTTTCAGTGGACATATGGGTGTCGGGGCAACTCTCCAGCGCATTTCCTGCCATTACTACTGGCCAGGGATGACTGGAGACGTGCGTAGGTACGTCAAGTCGTGCCCAGAGTGCCAGCGTGTGGCACCAAAACACTGGACAGCTCCGGTAGTCCTGGGAGACATGCCCATTATGAACTCTCCTTTCGAGAGAGTTGCCATCGATCTTGTTGGTCCTCTTCCTCGGACTAGGAAGAGGAATAAGTACATTCTCACGATGGTGGATTGCTGTTCCATGTGGGGCGAGGCGATACCGTTGGCCACAATCGACTCTAAGCGAGTGGCTGATGCACTGATGGAGACCTTTACTAGGTTGGGATTTCCCAACCAGATCCTAACGGACAATGGGTCTCAGTTCTGTGGTAAGCTGATGGAAGAAGTCTTTCGTATCTTCCAGACTAACCACATTCACACAAGCCCGTATCACCCTCAGTCTAATGGGCAAGTAGAGAGGTTTAATGGTACCTTGATGACCATGCTTCGGAAGCTGGCTCAAGAGAAACCAGACAGATGGGATGAGTATATCTCAGCCGCCTTGTTCGCCTATCGGGAGGTTCCCCATGGGTCGACCGGGTTGCCACCAGCCACTCTACTATTCGGGAGGCCAATCAAGGGTCCCTTAGAAGCCTTATTGAGATGTTGGACAGAGGAAGAAACTTCCGAAGAAGTTGTATCCTCATATAAATACGTCGAAGAGTTAAAGAAGAAACTCCAGACGGGTTGGGCTTTGGCAGCTCAGAATCTGAGAGCGGCCAGGAAGAGACACGCGGCCTACTACAATAGAAGGACGAAAGATAGGTCTCTTAAAGTGGGGGATCGGGTTCTGTTGTTACTTCCAGTAGGTTCCAATAAACTCGAAATTGGTTGGCAGGGGCCTTTCCCGGTGGAAAGGGTTGTGTCCCGTACCAATTATGCTATCCGGATCAGGGGGAAATCTAAAATCTTTCACATTAACCTCTTAAAAAAATATGAGGAACGATCCGATGGTACTTCTCTCCCACTCATGACTATGGCGGTCGCGATGGAAACTGAATCGGGCGAAGACGCGGATAGGGAGTATCCTTTACAACCTGGGGAAACCTATAAGGATGTACATATAAATCCTGATCTGTCGACTGAAGAAACAGAACTGGTCATCCGTTTGTTGGAGTCCCATCAACAGATTCTTACCGATCGTCCAGGGCGGACAGGGTTGGTCGAGTTTGATATGACTCTGACTACCCAAGACCCCATTCGCCAAAAAATATATCCAGTGCCCTTTTCGAAAGAGAAGGCCCTGGAAGCAGAAATCCAGAAGCTTCTGGATGATGACATCATAACTCCTTCGACTTCTCCTTATAATGCCGGGGTTGTCTTGTTGAGGAAGCCAAGCGGGGAGCACCGCTTATGTATTGATTACAGGCATTTAAACAGTTGTACGACATTCCAAGTTGAGCCGTTACCAAACACAAATCAACTATTTGCCAGATTAAATAGGGCAAAGTACTTCTCAAAAATCGATTTAAGTCGGGGATATTATCAGATCCCTGTGAAGCCTGAGGTTCGGCCCATGCTCGCTTTCAGTACTCCGAGCGGCCATTACGAATTTAAGGTGATGCCTTTTGGGCTGAGCAATGCGCCCAGTGTGTTCACTCGCATGATGAGAATGTTATTAGACCCTTTAAAGGATCCCTCTGTGGTCTCGTTTATGGATGATATTCTCATCGCGTCTGACAATCTGAGAGATCACCTGAGGTCCTTGGGACAGATCTTCAAAAGGTTAAAAGAGGAAGGGTTAACCGCCCGTCCAGCCAAATGCATGATTGGCTATCAATCCTTGGAATTTCTGGGACATACTATTACCCCAGGGGGACTGGTACCGGAAGAAAAGAATATTGAAAAGGTCCGTCTCGCACCCCGTCCTAGATCCAAAAAAGATGTTAGGTCTTTCTTGTCTCTGTGTGGGTTTTACCAGAAATTTATTCCAAAGTTCAACGAAATTGCGGCGCCGTTAACCGAGACTCTGAAGAAAGGATCGCCAGATCTTATAATCTGGACCCCGAGCTGTGAAGAAGGCTTATGGGAAGCTGAAACAGGCGTTGGTGGATAGGCCAGTCCTGCAACTCCCAGATTTGGAGAAAACGTTTGTTCTGAGAACCGACGCGAGTAACATAGGGATTGGGGCAACTCTGTTGCAGGAAGGGCGAGATAATCCTTCGGTGCTGTGTCCGGTGGCATATGCCAGTCGAAAACTGTTACCCGCCGAACGGAATTACTCCACCGTCGAACGGGAATGTCTAGCTCTAGTGTGGGCGGTACAGAAATTTCAACCTTATCTGTATGGAGTCCAGTTCAAAGTGCAATCCGACCATCAACCTCTGACGTTCTTGGCAACTTCTAAGAAACTGAACGCGAGGTTAATGAGATGGTCATTGCTCCTACAACCGTATCAGTTCACGGTCGAATACATCCCCGGAAGGGAGAATGTGGGAGCAGATTTCCTATCACGGCATCCTATGGTTGAATGTGAGGGTGGGGTCATTCGAACAGAACCACTGACAGTAGAAAGTTCGTAGGGTTCGACTTTCTTAAGAGGGGGCCTATGTAGCGAAACGCCAGTGGTCCATGTCCTTATACATTCTTTTAGTTTTGGTAAACAGGGGGAAACGGCTTTCGGAAACTCTCAGTTCTCTTGTTTGCTCAAATCTCCATGAAAGATGGTTCTTTGGGTTATCTTCATACCACAATCTTTGCATGGAGCGAGTATATATTTGTCTTTCCTTTCGGGTAGTCCCGATGGAGCGCCCTGCGCCAAATGCGCACTGGTGCGGCTTCTGGAGGATTCATGTCCGTTTCTACTGATGGCCATCCACGGCCGAATGTCAAGAGTTCAAGTTAAAGATTGAGACATTTTTAAAAAGGTCTACTACTGGTGGAATAAAAAGGTAAACTTGGGTTTTCTTTGGTCCAGGCAAAACTTGGCCTATAAATATCTATTGTCTTAACGACTGAGAGGATATGGCGAAACCGCAGTCTTGCCATGTTGGGAGGGGGTGACCGTTAGCCGATCTGGCTACGCGTCTTGTTCTTGGCATGGCAAAGGAAACACATCTGAAGAATAAGTAGTTACCAAATGATATCGCTTGTTCTTGGCAGCTGATAGACGAGTGATATCTTTCTTCCTACGGCTTACCGTTACTTAGTAGTATCTCTTTCGTCTTGTAGTCGATAGGATGATGTGGGGATTATAAATAAACTTCTTTATCTCATTGAGAGAACCTGCATTCCTCTAAATCTATGTGTTCTGTGAGGCACTGCCGGTACATTGCGGCGACAGCTCAGACAAGAGCAGCGGCAGGAAGGGGTAGTATCTTCTTTCATATTATTGCTGGGAAGGGGGAACTACACGGTGTGCCATATAACCCCACTACTACACTATATTTAGTTAAGGGGGAGAAACACACAGATTACTGGGCGCACCACACCACAAGATCTTGGTTGAGAGAAAGGCATGGTTTGCAAGTGAGAGGAAAGCATGGAAATGAATGGGCCCAATAATAATAAAGGCTTGGTATGAGTGTGGAGTGTGAGTCGTGTAGGCACAAAGTACCTAGGGTCAAACGACAGGACTCCGTCAAGCTAAAGGCCTAGTCTAGAAAAGACGCCGCCAATCCAGGACCTCTTGTCAGGTCAGGCGAATTCACGCAGGTATGGTGAATAAATATATATCTCGGAATATTATATATTTTGTTGATAGCAGCTGATGTGCTGAGACCATAATGAGTCTCCATGTCGGCTGTACCAGAAGTTTAGGCTGGAGACTCTCACTGCTGTTTATTCTTTACAGGGTCATTCCTTTTTGAAGGTAGGAACAGAGCTGAAGGTCTCAACAGGGCTATACGATGAAATTATGTTGAAGATGAGGCCATGTCAAGTTTTAGGCCATGCCTGGTCTACGGTGGTGATTTATACCCGATAGTGCCACAGCTAGCCCGAAAGAATGACCATCAATCTGTCTAACACCTCGCCAGTCATCTCGATAAGCTAAGATCGAGTCAGTTTGTATTCGGGACTGAACCCACCTAAATATCAGACCCATCCATCCTTGTATGAGACAGTGAAGGATACCTACTCCATTTCCGCTCATGAACTATTTCCTTTTTGTAAGAACTTTCCCTTAGCATTGTGACCAGGGATCACAGGACATTTTTCCCACGAACAGTAACCTGGGTCCACGGAGAACCGTTGTTGGCCAAACGAACCGGGAGGGAGAGCAAGGAGGACTTATCATTTGGTGAGCGATATGTGGACAGAACGGACCTTGACTACAGCTTGGTCTATGATGTAAAGCCTTGATGCTCTGTGCCTGAACTTTATCAGTGTTGTGTCTGTTTAGAACTATCTGTGTTAACTGCCTTGATGTTTTCCTGTGCTGTCCTTTATTGATTTAATAAATCAAGTTTTAGTTTATTCCAACGATCACTGTGTTATATATATATATGGATCAGCCAGAAGAACATTGCCGGAAATAGGTCCTTAGGTCGAAAGAAAGAGTGACAGTGAGTCCGGGGAAAACGGAGGAGGGTTGGCAGGTAAAGACCTATCCCAGCCAGGGCTATATAGAAGATTATTGAAATATTGTGATAGGGCTATTTGGGACCCTCCACGTAGCTTGTTACAATCATCAGTATACAATTATGTTTGACATATAACCATGTACAGCAACTCTGAAACCAGGAGTGACACACATTAAAGACAATCTTTAAAATATAATTAGATGTATACCATTTGACAGAAAAGTTATTAGTATTATACCCAGAACACTACACAAATATAATTATATGTGTTCATCAAAGTTACAGATATAGAATAAGCCATGAACCTATCCTGTCCCTGGTGGGCTGTTTATCTGAATGCTACCTTGTCTGCCGTGTTGTCAGAAACACATGGTCAGCTCCAGGGTGTGGGAACATACCTTCAGACCTGTAGAAGATGAGTTCATAAATACTGGAAGCCAGTGTGTAATTTAATATCCTGTCTGATAGAAACCCATACAGTGTTGTCTTTTAAAAGCACTTGTCACTGAACATCCATTCAACAAATACCTGACACAGCTCTGGAACATGCAGTGTAAGCAAATGAATTTATAACAGACATTTAGAAGCATTCAAGATGTATTGCTGTCATAGATTTGATTCATTTAACAAAACAGAACAATATCCTCAAGAAATAAAGTTAACCACAAGTAATATAAATCAAACTTGACAGACTCAAGGCTGGGACATAGAGAATATCAAAAAGGTTTTCTACAGAGAGCCTTTGAAGGCAAAATCTTGGGTAAGTAAAGAGGTGACCCAGTGCAGGATGTTCCTTAGATCAGTAGAAGACAGGTACCAGTGTCAAAATGTGATTGGGAATTTATCACCAGCCAACGGAGATCAACATGTTTCCTCTTGATAATTATAAATAACTCCCGTGACAAACTGCATGATGACAAACAACACTCATAGCAAACTGGATAACTGCACAACACTCATAGCCCAGTGAATGACTACACAACACTCATAGCCAAGTGAATGACTACCTACAAAACACTCACAGCCAAGTGAATGACTACACACAACAATCATAGGAAAGTGAATGAATACACACAATCATAGAAAAGTGAATCACTACAAGCAACACTAGCAAACTTGATGCAGCAACAAATAATGCTACACCGACTACCAGTTTTCTTCAGTAAAATATGTTGATGTGTATGCTGTGAGGCTGAGTTGAGCCCGAAGCCATGTGATGACAAGAACAAATCCTGCCTCAGGGATTTTAACCCGACTTAGAAAGACAGATTTATTGAACAGAATAATTCTTTCTGGAATATTGTTCTTCCCCATAGTAAATCAAACCACAGTAATAACAACAGTGATCACCAAAACACGGTAATAACACAAGTAATCAGTGTTAATAAGATAATTTTAACTTATGTTAGATTTCTCACCATGTTGTTTGTCCATCAAGAATGATGATGACCATTCATTTCATCTAGTGGTGTTGAAAGTATGGAGCCGTGAGTTCTAAGATGGTTGATAAGGCTTATTTTGGCTTGAAATGTTCTTTGACAATGTGGGGAAAGAATGCTTGACGTTCCAGGAGGATCTCCTGCAGTGGTTTTTCTGTGCAGCCTTTTCTTTACAGCTCTTGCGGTCCTGGTTGCTTCACAAGTGACTGCACCCTCGCGTAAAGATATCATCAATCATCAAGTGCCGTGCCGACTGGCGTAGGCGTTCATGGGCTCTCCACAGATCTCGGTCTCTGTTCTGGATCAACTCTGCTGATGATGTTCCTCCATGCCACCGTCTCAATCCGTCCAGCATCATTTCTCTTGGTCTGCCTCTGCATCTCTTCCCCTCGATCTTTCCATTTGTCACGATGTTCTCCAATGCCTCTCTTCTCATCACATGACCAAAGAAAGCTGTTTGTCTCTTTTTTATTGTTGTATATAGTGTTCTAGTTTCATTAGCCTCTTTCAGGCAATCGTTGTTAGTTACTCTGGCAGTCCAAGGAATTCGCAACATCTCTGTTGCTTCCAAGTTCTTCCTAATTTGTTCATTTACATTCCAAGATTCGCTGCCATACAGCAAAACTGGTTCTATATAGCATTCTAGCACTCTCTTTCTAACATTCATTGATAGCGACTTATTGCATAAGATACTCTTCATTTTCTGAAATGCGGCTTTTGCCTGCCCTATTCTGCTTTTAATCTCTGTTGTACATCTTCCATCTGATGTTAAAAGTGCCCCTAGGTATTTGAAATTATCCATTTGGTTGAGAATTTCCCCTTCTGTTTCTATGTCACATTTTGGTGTCCCCATTTTCTTTGATATCACAATTGTTACTGTTTTCTTGATATTCAAGGAGAGTCCTTTCTGTGCACTCTCTGATACTACACTGTCCAATAATTGTTATAGGTCTGTTGCATTATCCGCTACCAATACTGTGTCATCTGCACAGCGTATATTGTTTATATTATATCCTCCAATTAGTATTCCTGGCTTCTCTTTGATCTCTCTCATTATTACTTCGCTATATAGGGAGAAGAGATCGGGTGACAAGACACACCCCTGTCGTACTCCTAGCTTTATCTATTCGTAACTACCCTCTTTATTTCCCATTTTAATTGCTGCTACTTGGTTGAAGTATATATTCTTTATTATTAAATATTTCCCATCAATGTTGATATCTACCAACATTTTAATCAGCTTATCATGTTTTACTTTATCAAATGCCTTAGTATAATATATGAAGCATAAATATGTCTCTCTGTTTCTCATTGTTTCTATTAGTGTTTGTAATATATATATATTGCATTGTTTGTACCCTTTCCTTCCATAAAACCATACTGTTCTTCACTAATTTCCATTTTTATTTTCTTTCTTGTTCTTCTCATTATAATTCTGAGTAGAAGCTTAGTGACATGGTTTATGAGGATAATTGTATGAAAATCTCCACATTCAATTGCTCCTGGTCTCTTTGGCGTTGCTATAAATACAGATTTTAGCATATTGCTCGGTAAATATCCACTGTTGTAAATATCATTCAGCATTTTGGTTAATATATCTACCCCAAATTCTCCCAGTACTTCTAATTTTCATCTGGCCCAGCTGTTTTTCCTTTCTTCATATGTTTCATAGCGTCAGCGACTTCTTCTTTTAGAATAGGTGGGCCTTCTAAGTTACTTTCTTCTATTAATTCTTCCCTTTCTCCATTATATAATTCTCTTATATACTCATTCCACCTCTTCATTATAGCACCTTCCTCCAATAATATCTTTCCTGTTTTTGATTTCAAACACCCTGTATTTATTCTTATTTTTCTTCCTGTGAGCTCACTGATTTGTCTGTGCATACTTTTTTGATCTTTAATGGAATTTAATTCAGTTTTTGTTGCATTGCTCGTTTAACCAACTTTCTTTTGCCTTCGCACATTTATCTCTTATTTCTTTATTTATCTTAGCATACTCTTGTTTGTAATTTTTTATTTGTCCTTTTGTCCATCAGGATTAAGATTTCTTCATTCATCCATTTTTTCTTAGCTTTTTGGCTTCTCTCCGGTAATATTTCTTTGCTAGTTAGATGAATGGAGTCCCTTAACATTTCCCATTGTTCATTTATACTCTGTATTTTAGCTATTGCATTGTAACTATTTTTCACAGTCACTCTGTATTGTTCTTGAATTTCTTTATCTACTTTCTGAACCTCTTTATTAAGTCTCAAGTTCTTAACCATTTTTTCCCCTCTCTTTAATCTTACTTTTATTTGTCCACATAGTGGTACATGATCACTATTACCATTAGCACCAGGCATTTCTGCACTTTACATTAATTAATGCATTTCTAAATCTTTTATTAATAAGTTTGTAGTAATTTGGTTGCGTATTTTCATATCAGGGCTTTTCCATGTGTATAGCCGTCTTTTATGGTGTTTAAACCATGTGTTTCCAATTATCATATAATTAATATTTGCCCATTCTATTAGTTTCTCTCCTCGTTCATTTCTTGTACCTAAACCGTAATTCCCCACTATATCCTCTATTTTTCCCTTTCCTACTTTTGCATTAAAATCTTCCAGTATTATTTTTATTTCTTGTGATCCAATTTGAGCTATTGTCATTTCTGCTTCATCGTAAAAGTGTTGTATTTCTTCATCACTACTGCTTGTTGTTGGTGCATATACTTGTATAATATTAAAGATGTACACCACAAATTTTGGTCTTTGGCAGCAGTCTCCCAGGTGTCAAGATGAAATCCAAAAGCATTCAGTTAGATTTTCAGAGTGTCTTTAAAGCGTTTCCTCTTTGGGAACGTTTACCACAACACAGCTTGCCGTAAAAGATTCGTCTAGGGAGCCTGTGATCTGGCGTGCGAGTTAAGTGACCAGCCCAAGTAATTCTGATTCTTCATTAGTAGAGTGTGGATACTGGGCATGGACGCTCTTTCTAGAACTTCAGTGTCTGGGATCTTATCTTGCCATTTAATCTTCAATAGCTTCCTAAGGCAGACTGTGTAGAAGTGGTTTAATTTCCTAGCGTGTCGCTGATAAACAGTTCAGGTTTCACAAGTATATAGCAGAAAATCTAATCTGCAGCTCCTTGTTTAACTGTTTCTTTACAATCTACCGAAGATTATTTTACTAAGTTGTAGCAATGGCAGCTCCTTATTTAACCATTTCTTTGTAGCTGCATATGAGGTTGTCCACGAACACAAGGCAGCTTTCACACAATATGGGACCATTCTCAGTTGAACATGACAAATCTAAACAATATATGTGGTATATGTTTAGTGAAAGTGAAGTTTGAACAGGTGCCAAGGCAACACTGCTGACTGATGACTCTGTGTGTGTGTGTGTAGTATTATGTCACTTGCAACATTATGTTCAGTTTATGTCTCTCCACAGGTACAAAGATATATTCTGTTATTATTGCTGTTACTTATTTCCTACTGCTGTAACAATCAACCCATTCACTATTTTATATTCAGTTACTGTTTGTACTTGACATGAGTGAGTCTGACAGTGCTGGTATAAAGTGTTATATTCAGTTATTGTTTGTACTTGTCAGTCTGACAGTACTGGTATGAAGTGTTATATTCAGTTATTATTTGTACTTGTCAGTCTGACAGTACTGGTATGAAGTGTTATATTCAGTTATTATTTGTACTTGTCAGTCTGACAGTACTGGTTGTATCAAGTGTCTACTCTTATATTCAGTTATTGTTTGTACTTGACATGACAATGTATAACAACAGTACTCATATAATAAATAAAGGAGCAATATCATCATGATGCCACCATGCTTGTTTCTGCCATTCTGTTCTTGAGTAGAAAATCTTACCATTTAACTTTACATCTGAGTAGGTAACAACTTTACATACAATTTTCCTGCATATAAATAGCAAACAACTTTACACACATTCTCATAACGTAAATAGCAAACAGCTTCACACACACTCTCCCTGCATGTAAATAGCAAACAGCTTCACATACACTCTCCCTGCATGTAAATAGCAAACAGCTTCACACACATTCTCTGTGTCAAAGGATCGACTTCAGGCACATGATTGTTACATCACAATGAAGGAAAATGTTCATCTGGGAGAATTTACATATTGTGTTTTCAGTGAAACTTGGTGAACTTGACCGTCGTGAAGATGATGTTGAATTTGAATAAACATGATTTCAGTCAAGTACACTAGATGTTATTTGCATCATGAACCTCAGTGGCTCGCTTTGGTCAACTAACAAGGGTGATCTTGAACATGAGGTGTCATGGTAGGACTTCAGGAACAAATGTAAACATAGCAGTGCCATGCTTTCATGAAGACTGATGTTGGAATTATGCGAAGTTATCCACCAACCAATCGAAGAGACTCCCCTGCAGGGGAGTGTCTTAATCCACACAAGCAGGTGGCACCATCTCCCACGTAGCTCAGACTCTGGTGCGCCTCTGTGACCCTAGTTCAGCTATTACAGAAGGACTACCATACTGTTGAGTTTCCTCCTGCGACACTAAATGTCAATGAAGGCAATCTGCTGACCTGTAATCCTTATAAAAAAGGAATAAGCTAAAAACAGAAAAGTCTAAACCCAGGTACCTATGCCCCAGCATATCATTCTGCTGGAGCACAGACAACTACTACAAACAAGTCACAACCACTACTACATACAGCAGAACACAAACTACTGTAAGCTTGTCACAACCACTACTAGGGCTATATACAGCAGAACACAAACTACTGTAAGCTTGTCACAACCACTAATACATACAACAGATGTGTATAAGAGACAGCATACAACAGAACACAAACTACTGTAAGCCAGTCACAACCACTACTAGGGCTATATACAGCAGAACACAAACTACTGTAAGCTTGTCACAACCACTACTACATACAACAGAACACAAACTACTGTAAGCCAGTCACAACCACTACTACATACAACAGAACACAAACTACTGTAAGCCAGTCACAACCACTACTACATACAGCAGAACACAAACTACTGTCAGCTTGTCACAACCACTACTACATACAGCAGAACACAAACTACTGTAAGCCAGTCACAACCACTACTACATACAGCAGAACACAAACTACTGTAAGCCAGTCACAACCACTACTACATACAACAGAACACAAACTACTGTAAGCCAGTCACAACCACTACTACATACAACAGAACACAAACTACTGTAAGCCAGTCACAACCACTACTACATACAACAGAACACAAACTACTGTAAGCCAGTCACAACCACTACTACATACAACAGAACACAAACTACTGTAAGCCAGTCACAACCACTACTACATACAACAGAACACAAACTACTGTAAGCCAGTCACAACCACTACTACATACAACAGAACACAAACTACTGTAAGCCAGTCACAACCACTACTACATACAACAGAACACAAACTACTGTAAGCTTGTCACAACCACTACTACATACAACAGAACACAAACTACTGTAAGCCTGTCACAACCACTACTAGGGCTACATACAGCAGAACACAAACTACTGTAAGCTTGTCACAACCACTACTAGGGCTACATACAGCAGAACACAAACTACTGTAAGCTTGTCACAAACACTACTACATACAACAGAACACAAACTACTGTAAGCTTGTCACAACCACTACTACATACAACAGAACACAAACTACTGTAAGCTTGTCACAACCACTACTACATACAACAGAACACAAACTACTGTAAGCTTGTCACAACCACTACTACATACGACAGAACACAAACTACTGTAAGCTTGTCACAACCACTACTACATACAACAGAACACAAACTACTGTAAGCTTGTCACAACCACTACTAGGGCTACATACAGCAGAACACAAACTACTGTAAGCCAATCACAACCACTACTACATACAACAGAACACAAACTACTGTAAGCTTGTCACAACCACTACTACATGCAACAGAACACAAACTACTGTAAACCAGTCACAACCACTACTACATACAACAGAACACAAACTACTGTAAGCTTGTCACAACCACTACTACATACAACAGAACACAAACTACTGTAAGCTTGTCACAACCACTACTACATACAACAGAACACAAACTACTGTAAGCTTGTCACAACCACTACTACATACAACAGAACACAAACTACTGTAAGCTTGTCACAACCACTACTACATACAACAGAACACAAACTACTGTAAGCCTGTCACAACCACTACTAGGGCTACATACAGCAGAACACAAACTACTGTAAGCTTGTCACAACCACTACTAGGGCGACATACAGCAGAACACAAACTACTGTAAGCTTGTCACAACCACTACTACATACAACAGAACACAAACTACTGTAATCTTGTCACAACCACTACTACATACAACAGAACACAAACTACTGTAAGCTTGTCACAACCACTACTACATACAACAGAACACAAACTACTGTAAGCTTGTCACAACCACTACTACATACAACAGAACACAAACTACTGTAAGCTTGTCACAACCACTACTACATACAACAGAACACAAACTACTGTAAGCTTGTCACAACCACTACTAGGGCTACATACAGCAGAACACAAACTACTGTACGCCAATCACAACCACTACTACATACAACAGAACACAAACTACTGTAAGCTTGTCACAACCACTACTACATGCAACAGAACACAAACTACTGTAAACCAGTCACAACCACTACTACATACAACAGAACACAAACTACTGTAAGCTTGTCACAACCACTACTACATACAACAGAACACAAACTACTGTAAGCTTGTCACAACCACTACTACATACAACAGAACACAAACTACTGTAAGCTTGTCACAACCACTACTACATACAACAGAACACAAACTACTGTAAGCTTGTCACAACCACTACTACATACAACAGAACACAAACTACTGTAAGCTTGTCACAACCACTACTACATACAACAGAACACAAACTACTGTAAGCTTGTCACAACCACTACTACATACAACAGAACACAAACTACTGTAAACTTGTCACAACCACTACTACATACAACAGAACACAAACTACTGTAAGCTTGTCACAACCACTACTAGGGCTATATACAGCAGAACACAAACTACTGTAAGCTTTTCACAACCACTACTACATACAACAGAACACAAACTACTGTAAGCTTGTCACAACCACTACTACATGCAACAGAACACAAACTACTGTAAACCAGTCACAACCACTACTACATACTACAGAACACAAACTACTGTAAGCTTGTCACAACCACTACTACATACAACAGAACACAAACTACTGTAAGCTTGTCACAACCACTACTAGGGCTACATACAGCAGAACACAAACTACTGTAAGCTTGTCACAACCACTACTACATACAACAGAACACAAACTACTGTAAGCCTGTCACAACCACTACTACATACAACAGAACACAAACTACTGTAAACCAGTCACAACCACTACTAGGGCTACATACAACAGAACACAAACTACTGTAAACCAGTCACAACCACTACTACATACAACAGAACACAAACTATTGTAAGCCAGTCACAACCACTACTACATACAACAGAACACAAACTACTGTAAACCAGTCACAACCACTACTACATACAACAGAACACAAACTACTGTAAACCAGTCACAACCACTACTACATACAACAGAACACAAACTACTGTAAACCAGCCACAACCACTACTAGGGCTACATACAACAGAACACAAACTACTGTAAGCCAGTCACAACCACTGCTACATACAACAGAACACAAACTACTGTAAGCCAGTCACAACCACTACTACATACAACAGAACACAAACTACTGTAAGCCAGTCACAACCACTACTACATACAACAGAACACAAACTACTGTAAGCCAGTCACAACCACTACTACATACAACAGAACACAAACTACTGTAAGCCAGTCACAACCACTACTACATACAACAGAACACAAACTACTGTAAACCAGTCACAACCATTACTAGGGCTACATACAACAGAACACAAACTACTGTAAACCAGCCACAACCACTACTACATACAACAGAACACAAACTACTGTAAGCTTGTCACAACCACTACTACATGCAACAGAACACAAACTACTGTAAACCAGTCACAACCACTACTACATACAACAGAACACAAACTACTGTAAGCTTGTCACAACCACTACTACATACAACAGAACACAAACTACTGTAAGCTTGTCACAACCACTACCAGGGCTACATACAGCAGAACACAAACTACTGTAAGCTTGTCACAACCACTACTACATACAACAGAACACAAACTACTGTAAGCCTGTCACAACCACTACTACATACAACAGAACACAAACTACTGTAAACCAGTCACAACCACTACTAGGGCTACATACAACAGAACACAAACTACTGTAAACCAGTCACAACCACTACTACATACAACAGAACACAAACTATTGTAAGCCAGTCACAACCACTACTACATACAACAGAACACAAACTACTGTAAACCAGTCACAACCACTACTACATACAACAGAACACAAACTACTGTAAACCAGTCACAACCACTACTACATACAACAGAACACAAACTACTGTAAACCAGCCACAACCACTACTAGGGCTACATACAACAGAACACAAACTACTGTAAGCCAGTCACAACCACTGCTACATACAACAGAACACAAACCACTGTAAGCCAGTCACAACCACTACTACATACAACAGAACACAAACTACTGTAAGCCAGTCACAACCACTCCTAGGGCTACATACAACAGAACACAAACTACTGTAAGCCAGTCACAACCACTACTACATACAACAGAACACAAACTACTGTAAGCCAGTCACAACCACTACTACATACAACAGAACACAAACTACTGTAAGCCAGTCACAACCACTACTACATACAACAGAACACAAACTACTGTAAGCCAGTCACAACCACTACTACATACAACAGAACACAAACTACTGTAAGCCAGTCACAACCACTACTACATACAACAGAACACAAACTACTGTAAACCAGTCACAACCATTACTAGGGCTACATACAACAGAACACAAACTACTGTAAACCAGCCACAACCACTACTACATACAACAGAACACAAACTACTGTAAGCCAGTCACAACCACTACTACATACAACAGAATACAAACTAGTGTAAGCCAGTCACAACCACTACTACATACAACAGAACACAAACTACTGTAAGCCAGTCACATCCACTACTAGGGCTAAATACAACAGAACACAAACTACTGTAAGCCAGTCACAACCACTACTACATACAACAGAACACAAACTACTGTAAGCCAGTCACAACCACTACTAGGGCTACATACAACAGAACACAAACTACTGTAAGCCAGTCACAACCACTACTACATACAACAGAACACAAACTACTGTAAGCCAGTCACATCCACTACTAGGGCTAAATACAACAGAACACAAACTACTGTAAGCCAGTCACAACCACTACTACATACAACAGAACACAAACTACTGTAAGCTTGTCACAACCACTACTACATACAACAGAACACAAACTACTGTAAGCCAGTCACAACCACTACTACATACAACAGAACACAAACTACTGTAAGCCAGTCACAACCACTACTACATACAACAGAACACAAACTACTGTAAGCCAGTCACAACCACAACTACATACAACAGAACACAAACTACTGTAAGCCAGTCACAACCACTACTAGGGCTACATACAACAGAACACAAACTACTGTAAGCCAGTCACAACCACTACTACATACAACAGAACACAAATTACTGTAAGCCAGTCACAACCACTACTACATGCAACAGAACACAAACTACTGTAAGCCAGTCACAACCACTACTACATACAACAGAACACAAACTACTGTAAGCCAGTCACAACCACTACTACATACAACAGAACACAAACTACTATAAACCAGTCACAACCACTACTACATACAACAGAACACAAACTACTGTAAGCCAGTCACAACCACTACTAGGGCTACATACAACAGAACACAAACTACTGTAAGCTTGTCACAACCACTACTACATACAACAGAACACAAACTACTGTAAGCCTGTCACAACCACTACTACATTCAACAGAACACAAACTACTGTAAACCAGTCACAACCACTACTAGGGCTACATACAACAGAACACAAACTACTGTAAACCAGTCACAACCACTACAACATACAACAGAACACAATATAAGCCAGTCACAACCACTACTACATACAACAGAACACAAACTACTGTAAGCCTGTCACAACCACTACAACATACAACAGAACACAATATACAACAGAACACAAACTACTGTAAGCCTGTCACAACCACTACAACATACAACAGAACACAAACTACTTTAAACCAGTCACAACCACTACTACAAATAACAGAAACAGTCACTGTATAGGTTCTTGTTGAAATATTTTATTCTGAAATGTGATAAGAACATGCTGCATATTTACACTCTCATCCTCTCAAAATCTCATTAAAAAGTGCAGATGTACACATAGCCAGTTTTTTATGCAAGGACAGGACAATTTTATAAATACTCAAAATAATGAGGTATCCGCATTTCATTAATTTTTGTGTGCACTCTCAATAGTAAAACTATTTCTGGCACTGCTTGTGACTGTAGTCAGGTGCTTGGGCAGTGGGAACTTGACCAGGCCATTGGCTGCTATCTGGTACAGCCCATTCAGTACAGATGTTCCTTTTATCGCCACCGAGGTCACGCATTTCATGCCACTGACTCCTTGTGCATGAAAATCTACGTTGAACTGCAATGAGACCAGTTTAATATTTATAAAAGCCAGTCAGGCATTATAATTTAGCAATAAATGATTAGTGTTCATGAGACTATGATTAAAATAACACTAGCTTCTAACAACAACAGAACAGCAGAAAATATCATGTTTAGTATGATTTTAGTTGTTACGGAACATTGGAAGGAATCATGTTTAGCACTTCTCTAGTTAAGAGACACAGTTACTAGTACACTTGGCAGCCAGTACATGGCACAGTGTATGAATACTGGTACACTTGTCTGTCTGCCAGCCAGTACATGGCACAGTGTATGAATACTAGTACACTTGTCTGTCTGCCAGCCAGGACATGGCACAGTGTATGAATACTAGTACACTTGTCTGTCTGCCAGCCAGGACATGGCACAGTGTATGAATACTAGTACACTTGTCTGTCTACCAGCCAGTTTAGGGCTTGCAATTCTTCTGAATATTTGTAGCAGAATATCCCAGTTGGTGTGCACGTGGATTAAGGTCTGCGATCTGCTCAGACCTTAATCTGTGTCGGACGATTCCAGTAGGTTGATGACTGCTCTCGGTTGCATAAAATTCAATCCATCCTTTCTCCAATAATCCTCTTCCTCTTTCAACACATAGTCCTCACATTTTTCCAGTAACTTTTATCAACATTTAATAGCGCAGACTGGATTATATCTTGACGTCAGACAATTTGAATATGTCAGCTGCCACCTGTCCTTTAATTTTAGCCCACACAAGTTCTATAGGGTTAAAATGAGAATGGTACGGCGGAAGTCTCAAGCACCAATGACGATGCTCTTCTATCAACTTGTTGATTTGATATTTCTTGCTTTTTGGCGTCTGTTTTACAAGGGACAACAATTCTAGTTAGAAATACGTTTCTGGAAATGGTATGTTTTCCATTCGGAGCCATATCTTTATTGCTCCCTTTGTGCTCAATGCTGTAGGTATTTTGTCTTCTTGGGCAACAACATTGATATCATGCATTGTCCATAATTGGACACGACGGTCTATCTAGGGATGGAAGCACAGTATTTTCAAGCCAATCTCTAAATACATTACCATTCATCTTATTATGATAATCCCTATTGTCTGTGTCATGGAACGGCTGAGAATTCACCTAGCAATACTCCCACAAGTCCAATTCCCCTTTTTCAGTAAGTCTAGATCTAGTCGAAGGGATACAACCGAGGTATTAATGTACCCCACGCAAGGGCGATTGGTGGCCCTTGACTTCTCGACTGTTCGGGTGACGAAAGCTCAACCCAACCAGATCCGCTAACGCATGTGCAAGAACCTTCTCAGAACAAAGAGAGGCTCAGTTGAGATTCGGCCTTGCGAGCCAGACGGTTTGTTGGGACGACTGTGTTAATTCGTAAATGGGAAAGAGGAAGCCAGTGTCTTGCTGTTTATCAAAGAAAACTGACAGAACGTCCAGTGTTGGGACGGGAGCTCCTCAATTCTGAATGCACAGTTTGTCGTAAGGTACGTGAAACATATTTAGATAAATAATGTGTGTCGCTACCGCGTTGAACCGAAGCTGGTCGACCACATGCCCCGCCCGGCGCACAAAGGTCAGTCAGGGGTGAACCTGTGGGCTTGTGTTTTAACTTAACACTGCAGGCTAGTTGAACACGATGGATTGTAGGCCTGTTTTTGCGTTACAATTGTACAAGTACGTGAATGCGTGTTATTGCCGCTACAAGTAGTTATAGACATTTAGGACAGGCCCAATAGTGTTAGTAGTCCGAGTTCACTCCTGGGCGGCCTTAGAACTCTAACGTAGTCGACACAAACGGAAGTTGGCGAAGGCGTTGTAGAACATAGGTCGAGTGAGGTATCAGGGAACTCGGCCAACCTAGACGAAACCCATGCGATGGTCGCCGGACGTGTCGAAGGTCATTCGAAGGACATTGCGGGTGTCTAAGTTCGAATTCTTTGGTGTGGCGACCACTGGCTTTGCTGAGCTTTCTGCTTACTCTTTATGTTATTGGTTGCCGTAACGGAACACCATCTTGATAGGCAGTTGGTTCCCGAGAGGTTGACACTGGAGAAACTGGGGAATGCGACAGAGCTGGTCACAGCCAGCTGAACACCGTTTCAAATGCTCTGACCTTAACTAGGGGAGGAGGGAACGGGATGTGGACTTCCGCTACAGGGGGATTTCCCTGTATAATCTATTACATTCCTGGATCAGAGCTAGAGCTCCGGGAAACCTGGTGTATAGTAGGTAATCATAAAATCGAACCAGGGAGAGGGGGCTACCTCCGAGGGAGGGGAATTCGGTGGTCACCGGCTCTCCTTCAGGGCCATTCTGTCTCTAGGTACCTTTAACCTACTAACCTGGTATATTGTGTCCTAAGAAGTCTTTTTAGGACAGAAGGATTTCGCCGACACCATGACCAGATACACAGCCCTACCTTGGGCGGGTTCGAGACGGAGGACGGGTCAGCCAGCACTTTTTAGGACCCAGACCTAGTTCAGTTTAGGCAGTGGATCCTGGTCTGTGAGGCTGCCGGCCGGGTCATGGCGACACCGGCCTATGCTGAGTACACATAGGTAACGTGTACCTCTGGGGGTAAGTCTGTGTCACGATATTCACACATGGTGTTATCTTTGGCAGGTTCTACTTTCTGAGAGACTTACGTGACGGGACCAGAGGAAGATGACTTGGTGAAGGCTGCTAAATGGCTGGCTTACCTATGTGACGTGAAGTGAGGCTTCTACACCACACCACGTGCCGGGAAGTCACTACGCCACAGTCCAGTCCCGTCTCAACCGCTAAATGATCTTCAGTCAGTCCACCAAGTATTATGATGGCTACACACGGGCGAGTATCGTGTCCTCTTGTCTGTGAACAGTTTTGACATTGTGACCCACTAGCCAAACGGGTAGAGAAGAACTACATTACCCTTGTATTTCAGGATGGCCTGGTGTTCCGGGAACAGTCTACCATGTAGGAATAGGAACATTTGTGACATTCCTTACCGGGTCACGCGCTACCAGTACTGACTTTGAGTGACAGAGTCAACTTGAACTGTGCCAACTTTCTGTGCTTATAGGCCCAGTTATACCCATCCTGATCCCATTAGAGACCACCATCTGTTGCCAGAACTTTGACATTGTTAAATGTGTGTTAAATGTTATGGTGGCTTCTTAGGACTGTTGTCTAGCACAGGCCTTACCAGTGAAGCTTGAAGGACAGGCCTTCAGAACTTCTACAGGGATGTTAGTCCGGAGTCATCACGTACCACCGCAACTTGGAGTCACCACATTGACGTGCTAGTCATTCCAGTTGAGTACTACACCTCGGCAGAGACATTCCACGCTACGTGTGCAGATGAGTGACCTCTTTAACCTTGTGGTATCGTACCCAGTGTACAGTGATGAGTGAGACGGCCTGAGACTAATCCAGATAGCCATTTCTTCTATCTCCTGGCGGTGGCCAGGATTCTCTCATGAACATTCCCCTTGTTGATAATCCTCTTGTACATTATATCATCTAGTCATTATGTGTAGACACCAGAGTCGTGTCATCTGTTCTGGATGAGAGGTGAAAAAGGTATTGTCCAGCGGTTGATAGTGAGAGAGACAGGAATCCAAGGGCTGGCGGGGTCTGTAGACTGAGATTTATTGTATTCCCAGAGTGCATCTATCCCATTATTAAGATGTAATAGTATGCTTCCCTCACCCCAGGAAATACTACGACAGTCTGAATGCTTTGATACGAACACGAGCCCAGCATACTGTTGTAAGCCATTATGCGCATTACCAACATGGGCCATGACCAAAAGCTGTCCTATACTACTGGGCACATATCGCTTTATCTGTCCATCCACTGATTGCCATTCCTTATCACTTGTGTGGTGCGCATTGATCCACATTTCATCCAAACACACTATCCCATAATTTTCTTTGCGCATTTCCCTTATTTCACATAGGTATCTGCTTCTCATGGCTCCTAAATGCGGTCGCTCGCAGTTTTTTATAATTTTAGGAGTCTCCGTGGTGAAGTGGTCAAGCCTTTTGACTCGGGCTCCAAAGGTTGTGGGTTCGATTCCGGGCAGCATCCTTCGGTTCACGAGTTAAATTATTTGGAGACTTCTGTGGGTCATCGCTAGAGCTGCAGAGTTCGTGCTTTGTGCGATGCTTTCCACGCTGCGGAAAGAGACCAAGCCATATGGGATAGAACCCGGTGCAATTAAGTCGAACCTGTCGACTTTTAAGCGACTTGTTAAAGCATTTTTATAATAGCTCGCCTTATGACATTTTTGTCAAAGCTGTCTACAATAACCTTTCTACCTACCGTTTGGTTATTGCGTGGTGGTTTAATTCCAGATTCTTGCACCCATTGACGAAATGACCGTTTACTCAAACCCAATGCATGCACTGTTCTTTTTTCGGAATTTGTAATAGTATAAAACCGTTTCCTGCGATCAGCTTCTTGACAAAAATATGTGTACAACGCCATAGCGATGCTTTGAAGTGTATACACAATTTCGCATTCAATCCCATTGAAAAATATTCACACATTTCAATGTTAGCGATAAGTGGTAAGATTTTTTAAAAAAAACATATTAATCAGGTTTCATGAAATAACCCACATTTTGAGACACCTCTGAACAGTCCCAGTTTAAACAACGCGGGTTTCTTGGCATTAAGGCCAATCCTGTGAAACACGTAAAATATTCAACATTGAACGCTGATTGTCTGGCTACGCTGTAATACATTTAAAATTATGAACTTCATCTCTGACTCGTAAATTATATACCGCATATAAACAAACTTTGAAATCTGCTGTAAAATCTCCAGAACAAAAATTTTTTTGTTGGGTGGACATAATGATAAGGTTATATGCTTAATCTCATCATTTTTCTTCAGTTGGTTACTGAGATATGGAATTTTATATTGGAGCAGACAAAAGTAAACACACTATAGTCTGTATGCTTAAGCCAGTGGCCTTCAACCTTCAGCCATGACCTTCCCAGCAGACAACAGCAATAATACAAAGGTTGAAACAGTTGATTGATGACAAAACACCGACCTTGTAGTCTAGCGTCTCAAGCCCTGGTTGAGGCTCAGATCCCATCTTCTTCTCTAGAAAGGCTCGTCTGATGCGTTTCTGCTGTCTTTCTTCATCCACTAGGTCTTCAGTCTCGCAGAAAAGATCATCCAACGCTGAAGACATTAAAAATAATTGTTCTATTAATTAATGGAAAAATAGCCAGGGGAAGACAACACAGCTAAATAACAGAATGGTTAGGCCACATGACATAATCAGGAAAAGACCACAGGCCTGATCCAAAGCTCTGGTGATCGTGTAGTGACATCAGTAAGGATCATGGTAAAGGACGAGGTAGAGATGTGTATAACCAAATGATCACTGAACTTAAGAGGATCCCTACTCTTTGACATAACCAAATGGTCACTGGACCTAATAGGATCGCTACTCTTTGACATAACCAAATGGTCACTGAACCTAAGAGGACTCTACTCTTTGACATAACCAAATGGTCACTAGACCTAAGAGTATCCCTAATCTGTGACATCTCAGGGACACAGAGCACACAGGGGATCCCCCAAGTGCCGCGAAGGTGGTGTTGGATGAGGATTTCTTTCAGCATGGCACATGATGATGATGATCACTAGTTTGCAATTGTCCAGCATCTTCCTTAACCTATTATGCATAGTATACCTGTGAGGGTTGTTGGTTTGTCAAGACTCTCATGTCTTTTCACATGGGGCAGTGAGAAGCATTTTGTGTGATATTCACCCGCACAGGAATGGAGCATTATGTGGCAACCATTTTCTGTGAATTTGGAACCATGACTAACTAACTAACAAACTAACTTCTTTAACCAAACAATTATAATTACTCAATCAATCAATCAATCAATCAATCATGTGCTATGCCGGAAAGCGTGGGCGGTCATGACTCGCCATTTCACTCGATCACCAGTGTTGTGGATCAGCTCAGTGTTCCTGTCCCGTCCATGCCATGTGGCCAAGCCATCCAGGTATTTTCCTCTCGGTCTGTTCCCTTCGATCTTGCCAGTTGTCACCAAGTTCTCCAATCCATTTCTTCTCATATGTCCAAAAAATGTTGACTGTCTACGTCTAATCTCTCCAATCAGCTTACGATGTTCATTTGTCTCCTGTAGTACTTGGTCATTGATTTTTCTGTCTGTCCATGGTATTCTTTGCATTTTCCTCAGAAACCACATTTCTGCAGCCAATCAGATGTTTTTCAGCTTGACTGCTCATTGTCCAAGTTTCACATCCATACAAAAGAACAGGCTCTATGTATCCCCTCAACACTCTTTTTCTCGTTTCAATTGACATCTTTTTATTGGTCAGAATGTTTTTCATCTTGCTGAAGGCTACTTTCGCCATGGCGATTCTTGTTCTAATCTCTTCAAGGCATCTCCCATCAGATGTTATGACTGTTTCAAGATAATTGTACCGATTCACTTGTTGAAGAATATTTCCATTTGTATATTACATTGTGGCACTTCTTTCTTCCTAGTGACGACCATAACCTGAGTCTTTTTACAATTTAATTCTAACCCCAGTTGCTCACTGTGTATAATTACTACATTTAAAAAAAAAAATTTAGTTGCATGCCCTTCACAGGACGTAGCAGTCAACCCCAGCATTCTGGCTGTTCATTGTTCTTGGGCAAGTTTTACATTCAGAAGTTTGCCAATGCTTTCTGAACGACCGGCACCTATACCTTTATTGAAAAAATCAGCACCGCTGTGTTTCGAACCCGGGTATGCAGGATTTTGCGAATCGCGTCCGTAACACCTTCGCCACGGAGACCGGTAATAACTACTTTACATCAGGTAATATACTAAATTTAAAACAATGTATTCCCTAAGTGAATTTTAACACACTATTTTTGGATACACTAAAGGCAAACCTAAAGCAGATGTCTCATGGAACAATACGACTACAAAGAACAAAAGGATGTAACATTGAACAAACACATGTTAACTATATCAGCAAAGAAACTGGCATCATGAGAGGAAATATTCCAACTAAATAAATTTGCTACAAGAATGTTCATCTGCAACATCCATCCCCTAGGGTTAGATAGTCCACCTGCTAATGTCACTCACAGCTGCCATCACAATGAGTTATCATGCTAAGATGACAGTTGAGAGGAGCAACTTCACTGCACTGAGTTTAACCCCTTGTGGTTCAGCCTCTCTCCACAGAATGGCAAACTGCCTGGCGAGAGCACTGCACAGAGTACAACTCTCACCACTGCCACAACGGCCTTGAAAGGTCTGCAGAAACACTACATGTGTGGTCTGAAAACAACCCCACGACCGTCAGTGCGCGAGATGGGTCAACCACTTCATCACAGAGATCCCTGATATGCTAAATGGTGGCAATCTCTGAAATTCATAAATGCTTCACAACTATACTCAAAAGACTTAAATAAAAATTTCTGAAAAGCTGTTAAATGCTGAACATTAGGTCAGAACTAATTAAAGAATTATTTTTTTATTTTAATGATGACTATTTAACAAATGTATGTAAGTCAAGATTTGTTAAAGTCATCATTCTTGACTATTTAACAATTGTATGTAAGTCAACAGAATCTAAACAAAGTCTAGAAAGATGGCAAGAATACTGCAGTGGTATAGAATGTATGATATGAATGACAGTGAGGATATGAATGAGATACATAAACCAGTGTCAGCAGAGACAGAACCTGAACCCTCATTAGATAAAACAGCATAGGCAATAAAGAACCTGAAGAATTGTAAATCACCTGGATGTGATGAGATGAGATACCAGCTGAACTAATTAAAGCGGAAGGAGAAGAAAGCATACAAATCTCTCACACATTATATAAACAGATATGGAAATATGGTATATAAGATTGGAAGAGAACTATCTTCATTCCAATACTCAAAAAGGGCAACCTGAAATTATGCACCAACTATAGAACTGTTGCCCTGATCAGTCATGCAAGTAAACTTCCATTAAAAATCATAATGGGAAGACTGTAAGAAAATGGAAGAACAAATTTTCAGATGGGTGTATCGGACGGGGGACATCTTGCTTATGATCGCGAGGTTTTCCAGAAGGTTGTTATGGGAGCAAGGTTCTACAAAGGACATGCTACTGAATGAATGAATGAATGTAAGTCAAGAAACAGCAACATCAAAACTGAACAAGTGCCACATACTTCTGGATGACAAGATGTCTGGACCAGAAAACATGCAAGTGAATGAGAACATGTCTGAACTAGAATTAGCATGAGTGGATGAAAGAAGACATGCAAGTGATAAGAACATGTCTGAACTAGAATTAGCATGAGTGGATGAAAGTATCTCCCACAAGTGACTGAAAATAATGCAAACAAATTTGCATCCTAAACATTCTGTGATGGCAATGATAGCTTCCCTTGTGACAAACATTGGCAGGGAAACTATGACAGGATGGATTCACATGTAAAATATTTTAGCACTGACCCTGTGAAATCCTGGTATACATAAAGATTATGCTCACCCTTTCTTTTTCTTTCTTGTCCAGATAAGAGTGGGTTCTCTCTGTCTTCTTGCTCTCGATAAGAGCTTAACAAACACTGACAAGTTAAAGAAAGATCAACTACCAGAAGCAGAAAACACATATTTAACTCATTACATTAATAATTCATTTACACAAAACTAACATTAAAAAACATTCCACTATAACATTGTTGATTTATCATTATTATCTTTGTTCAAGACAATCAAAGTTGTATTTATAATCCAAATAGGGCAACATTAAATTAATTTTCATTGTGGTGAACATAAATCCGAACTATAAAAAATATGCCATTAATTGCAGTTGGTGTTCCTAATATAAACTGTTATTCTGATGACACTGTGACGATAGCAACAAGGCAGACAAAACTTCAGAATATGGTTAAAGTAGTGGTTTTGGTAAGTGAAAAAATGGGGCTTCAGCTTGAATAGAAGTAATGATAAATGCAAAGCAATGAACAATTAAAATCAATGGTATTCATTTAGAAAAAGTACAAAAAATTAAGCATTTAAACACTTGGATAACATAAAATAGAAAATGTATCATAGCAATAAAGAATAAATTTTGGACAAGCAAAATCTCAATCATGAAGTGAAATACTCATCTTATGAAATAAGTCACTAATTTTGGCGGTTAGAAACAATTTCTTGCATGTTAAACGCAGTAAATTTAATAACTGGCTGGTAATCATGGGCAATTAGTGAATAAAAAACAACAGAAATCCTTTGAAAAACTCAAATGTAGTTGTACAGAAGAATAAGAATGCTTAAAAAGCTTTGGACAGTCACAATGAGTAATTTAAATGTTTGGACATGAGCTAAGACATAAAGACGACTTACAACAAACAACAGCAGAAGCAGTCAACATACTGTACCCATAATATGAGATGAGAAAAAAATAAATGAAAAAAGACATAGAGGAAGGCAGAAAGATTCTTGACAGCCTTTCATCCTGCCTTGGAACAACAGCACATGATGCGATATATTCTGGTGGAGACCGTGATATGTGGAGAAGCATAATTACCTGTTAGTTGGCAAGGCACTTGATGATGATGATATCTAACTATTTACAAGTCATAAAGTGTTTAGATGTGTACTAAAGTCATAGTGTTCATGTCACATAATGTTTAGGTGTTTATACATGTCACAGAGTGTTTAGGCATTTATACAAGCCCCTTAGTGTTTATCCAAATCACATAGTGTTTATATAAGTAACATTGTGTTTATACTAATCACATAGTGTTTATACAAGTCGCATAGTGTTTATACAAATCAGCGTTTATACAAGTCACGTAGTGTTTATACTTCTTCGTTCATCCAGTTTTTTTTTTTGGATGCGATTGCGTTGTGCCTGTTTACAGCAAAGCTACGTTCTTGCGCCGTTAGGCCGACACATCCGACTTCTGCGGGCATTTGTTGACCGGGTTAACCATCCCGGGATAGTGTTTATACAAGTCACATTGTGATTACACAAGCCACAGTGTTTAGGTGTTTATACAAGTCACATAGTGTTTAAGCGTTTATACAAGCCACATTGTGTTTAGATCTTTATACAAGTCACAAAATGTTTAGTGTTTATACACGTCACACTGTTTAGATCTTTACACAAGTCACACAGTGTTTAGATGTTTATACAAGTACTATTGTTTTTAGGTGTCTGTACAAGTAAAATAGTGTTCAGGTGTTTATACAAGTCACAGTGTGTTTAGGTATGTGTGCATGTCACATAATGTTTAGGCGTTTATACAATTCACATAGTGTTTAAGTATATATGCTGGCCATATTGTGTTTAGATGTATACAAGTCACATAGTGTTTAAGTATATATGCTGGCCATATTGTGTTTAGATGTATACAAGTCACATAGTGTTTAAGTATATATGCTAGCCATATTGTTTAGATGTATACAAGTCACATAGCATTTAGATATGTATACAAGTCACATAGTGTTTAAGTATATATGCTAGCCATATTGTGTTTAGATGTATACAAGTCACATAGCATTTAGATATGTATACAAGTCACATAGTGTTTAAGTATATATGCTAGCCATATTGTGTTTAGATGTATACAAGTCACATAGCATTTAGATATGTATACAAGTCACATAGTGTTTAAGTATATATGCTGGCCATATTGTGTTTAGATGTATACAAGTCACATAGTGTTTAAGTATATATGCTGGCCATATTGTGTTTAGATGTATACAAGTCACATAGTGTTTAAGTATATATGCTGGCCATATTGTGTTTAGATGTATACAAGTCACATAGTGTTTAAGTATATATGCTGGCCATATTGTGTTTAGATGTATACAAGTCACATAGTGTTTAAGTATATATGCTAGTCATATCGTGTTTAGATGTATACAAGTCACATAGTGTTTAAGTATATATGCTAGTCATATCGTGTTTAGATGTATACAAGTCACATAGTGTTTAAGTATATATGCTGGCCATATTGTGTTTAGATGTATACAAGTCACATAGTGTTTAAGTATATATGCTAGTCATATCGTGTTTAGATGTATACGTCACATAGTGTTTAAGTATATATGCTAGTCATATCGTGTTTAGATGTATACAAGTCACATAGTGTTTAAGTATATATGCTAGTCACATAGTGTCCAGCTCTATTTGCTTACAATGACTGAATACCTGGCTAATCTTGGTCAGGACAATATCTGCCAAAGATGAGACCTGGCGTCCACTGAGCTTGATATCCTTTAGAATGTCTGCATTCATTGCATCCACAATTGCCTAGAATATCATCCAAATAAACAGAAAAATGAAAATTTATCAGAGGTTTGGTTAGGACTCTGCTTCAAACTGTATTGTTTTGGTTTAAAATGTATTCCACTTATATAAATATTCACAAATAGGGTCAGAAATTAAGCAGATTTAAAAAAAATATATATATATAATAAAAATTAACATACAATGGGTATTTCAAAATCAACCTTTGGTTTGATGGTTTTAAAAAAAAACTACAAATTTAAAAAAAAAGGAAACAAATTATTATTAGAAGAAATAATTATTATTAGATGAAAAACTTGCATACACAACTGCATGACTTCTCCAGTCATTCATGAACTATATTCATGAACTTGTTTGTACCATGGCTTTTGTAATCACTCGTCAAGGAATGGGGACATCAGGGTGTCCATTCAGTAAATAACTCCATCTATCATCTACTCATTGGGTTTACGGCCCTGAAATGTCAGCAAAACCATTCTGCTGAAAGCAAAATGAATGCTCGGTAATAAGTGTGGATTGTATGGACGTGGCTGACACTCCCATGCAGCTAAACAAATGCTCGGCACCAAGTGTGGACTGCAAGGAGGTGGCTGACACTCCCATCCAGCGGAACAAATGCTCGGCACCAAGTGTGGACTGCAAGGAGGTGGCTGACACTCCCATCGAGCTGAACAAATGCTCGGCACCAAGTTTGGACTGCAAGGAGGTGGCTTAAACTCCCATCCAGCTGAACAGTCCCAACAGTTTTTGTGTGAGTCATAGTATACAGTTGTGCAGGAGAATGAAGCCCTTGGTGAGAATTTGATACCTTGTGGTTTGGATCAAGCTCTGAAGCTTCTTTTGTAATTCTGTCAACAAAATTTCACCAACTAAAGAACTGGAACTACTGGTTTGCATGTAGCAAGATAGCAATAATGCTGCATGCACTGAGTTATGATGAAACAGCAAACAGTTTAATGTTGTTATCATCCAACTGAGGGTTAGCTGGACACCTGACCAACTATCTGGTCATTCACCCAACCAGACATCAGCCCAAAAACATCTGATTATAATGACCAACTATCTGGTCATTCACCCAACCAGACATCAGCCCAAAAATACCTGATTATAATGACCAACTATCTGGTCATCAACCCAACTAACCAGATATCAGCCCAAAAATATCTGATTATAATCACCAACTATCTGGTCATCCACCCAAATAACCAGACATCAGCCCAAAAATATCTGATTATAATGACCAACTATCTGGTCATCCACCCAACTAACCAGACATCAGCCCAAAAATACCTGATTATAATGACCAACTATCCAATCACCCAGAAACCTGGGCAAAAGAGACACAGCTAGGATGACATTTCAAAATTTCCAAGTCCCAGAAACTGACAACCGTCTGACTGCTCAGGCACACAACTGCTGTGACAGTACCATATTAGAAGGCATGGTACTTCAAGTAAACTCCACAATTTTAGATTAGCTGGATTAGCAGATGAAGTCAGTCATATTTTTAGCACATCTGTATGGTACTTTAAGTAAAAGCCACAAATTTAGCTGAATTGGCATGGCATTTCAAGCAAAAGCCACATTTTTAGCTCAGCTGGTATGACACTTTCAAATATTCAGATAGATAAATCATCTGAATCCTATCTTTCTACAGATATTCAGCTAGATAAAATATTTATACCAATGCTTCTAAAAATATTTGGCTAGTAAAACTGTCAGACAATCCTCCCAAAAACATAAGCTTGACAAAACATTTAGAACATCCTCACAAAAACATCAGCTTGACAAAACGTTTTAGAACATTCTCCAAAAATCATCAGCTTGACAAAACATTTTGAACATACTCCCAAAAACAACAGCTTGACAAAACATTTAGAACATCCTCCCAAAAACATCAGCTTGACAAAACATTTAGAACATCCTCCCAAAAACATCAGCTTGACAAAACATTTAGAATATCCTCCCAAAAACATCAGCTCGACAAAACAATTAGAACATCCTCCCAAAAACAGAAGCACAGAATACACAGCTAATGTACATACCTCTCTGACAACTGTTAACAGTTTAGCGGATGCCTGGTTAATGAACACATATGGAGATCCAGGGAAGGTCACTACAAACACTGAGTTGTTTGGGTTATAAACCCTTGGACGTTTTCCTGATCCTTTTCGAACCATGTTTGGTCCCAAATGCATGCGCAGCCAAACTGCCCCAGCAAATACTCGCATGTTACCTAACTGAGAACAGAATGACCAAACAAAACACAGAAATAATACACTTCCAACAGATTTAAAAAAAAATCAGAATTTAACCTTTTGACAGTTGCTGAAGGGGATGGAGTCACTGTGGGTTTGGCCAGAGTGCTGTGGATTCTTAAAACTAATACATAACTGTTTCTAAGGTATACAACAGAAACATATATGGGTATAGTGCTGCTATAACGGTCCATGACCTCCTCTTGACACAGTGCCCAGATCATTATTGACGTCTGGTTTTCAAGTGAAAGTCAAGTGGAGAGGATCCACTTTATTGCACGGAGTTTAGCCTATCTGACTCAGACTCTCTGTGCGGAAAGGTAAACCCCCTGCCAAGAGAAGCTCCGAAGCTTCAGTAATGACCTACAGGGGTCTGCAGAAAATTTGCACTCGTGATATGAACAACAGTCACAAAACAAACCAATCACTTTCAGAGCACAAGTCAGATGGCGTAACCACTTCTCCGTTTGGTTTCAGCAACTGTCCTATGTCATATCACCATTAGGTTAGTCAGTACTAAGGCTCGTGAGAAGTTATGTAATGTTTGGTGTCAGCAACTGCTCAGTCAAATCACCATCAGATTAGTCAGTACTAAGGCCTGTGAGAAGTTATCTAATGTTTGGTGTCAGCAACTGTCCTATGTCATATCACCATCAGGTTAGCACAAAGACTTGTGAGAAGTTGTCTCCTCAAGTCACCCTCTGACTCCTCAATTATCTTCAGCCCACTTAAGTCTGAACCCCAATGTCCTACCCTGTGATGATGTTTTTGTAAACATTTTTCTTTCTCTCCTCAATGTTGTGGTTATATTTTTGTCTAAACCTAATTCTACTGATATTGCTGGCATTGCTAGGGGTCTACTAGTCTTCCCTAATTAATTGCACAGACTGTTTCTCTAAACCTACTTGTTGCTGACTTGACATGATGTGCTGCAGAAAAAATAACGATTTTGTGTCAATGCGACTATTTTTGGAAGTTTACTTTTACACACCTTAGCATGTCTGCTATCAGATTCAGTACGTTTTTGTTTTAAAATGTTATTTTAATGCAATATTAATACTTCACTTAACCTACCCTAGGTGTCAAATTGTCTACTTATTGAAGATTGTTATGAAATTGATGTTTTTCAAACCATAGCAATGGTATCTGCGCAAAGCGGTAACCACATGTGTCATATACCATTTTAACGGTCATTCTCTCCCTTAATTGTTTGTGAAGCTTCGAGATTGTGTAATTGGGAACTCTCCTATTTACAACTGTTTCTTTCGAATCAATAATCTTACGGAAAGTTCCATATATGGAACACTACAATGACTGTAAGCAATGCGCGATTCTGCATGGCTGAAACTGATCACGTGGATATCTAAGTTTTTCCAAGATGGCCGTTTTGTTATGTTTACGCTTGGCAACCGATTGAAACGCCGAAATAAAAAATGTCTTGTTTCCAAGAAATGTAACATCCAGTCATCTACTCAATATAAGAAATCAAGCAGTCAACAATTGGCAAATGCTCGTAAGCACTGAAAAGCCTATCATAATGTTGTAAACAGTTTTTTTGACAGTGAATCTGAATGAATCAGTACCACAGGGTTCTTCTCAAAGTTGTGGAAGTGACTCTACCCTTTACCGGGCAGATGTTTGTCTGTTTTGCAGCCCTGAATTGGCAAGAAGAATTCTGAGGTTCGGTAAAATAGTGGGTTATGTTAGTAAAAATATCACATATTCTTCTTCTTTCGTTCGCTTGAAATATGTCTATAACTGCAGTGCTGTCTCTTGTATGAATTGAACACAGCGGTCCATAGAGTTTATCTTCCACTGTCGTCTCTCTAGGCCAGAAGGTTTGCCTAGATATGTTATATTTTGGGCAGTCTTGGAGTATGTGCTCTGCTGTCTGTGACGCCAATCCACATGTACACAAGGCTGTTTCACCAATCTTGAATTTTGTATACATGTGGTTGCGTAATCTATTGTGCCCTGTTCTGAGGCGCAGAATAATGACTTGTTCTGGTCTATCCATAACGTGGTAGTCATCTTGAGCAGGTTTTGGTGGCTTTCTGACTGATTTGATCATTCTTTTCTTTTGGTGGTATGTTACAGGCACATCAGGCTGTTCTTCTTTGGCTCCTTCCTTAGCCAATTGATCAGCTCTGTCATTCCCGGGTACTCCACAGTGGGATGGTATCCACTGTATGGTGACCTTATGCTGACTGCTAAGTTCAGAAAGTAATTTCTCTGTTGCTATCTTGATTGCCTCAATTTCAGCATCGTAGTTATGGCAGTACTTTCCTGTCGGTACTCTAGCTGTGTCCCTGGTATTATTTGGGTATTCTATGTACACTACCGCTCCTCCATTTCGAACAGCATTTTGTGCTGACCCATCTGTGTAGACTCGGATCTAGAGGTCCTGTGGGTATTCTTCATCAAGGAAGCTGAGAGTGGCTGTTCTGATCTTCCTTGTCAAATATTCCTCTCACTTTTGTCTGTGACCAGTAACTCTGCCTCATTTCTCTAAAATCCACTAGTCCGTCATCAGCTGTTTTTATGGCACAAGTTATCTACAGTACTACTGCGTCACAGTGTTCCCCAGAGCGGAGTCACCATATCATATATAAGTTGTTAGTCAACAGATGTTAGTTAAATAAACATCAAAATGAAGGGAAAAGCATGCAGAATATTTTATTCACATGAATGATGCAGCTAATCCACACATGAACACAATTATTTACAAAATACAACATATTGTTTGTGATTGTCAGTCATCTATACAGCAATTTACAAACACATATTCCGAAACATAATCACTTTCTTTGAAGTCTGACTCACGACTGCTAACGCAAAATAACGCTGATCACTGAAATCTAGCTCCGATTAATAGACAACTTCATGCCTTTCAATGTCACTTAAATTGAACCCACCGAAATCTGATATCACTTGCAGAACCGTCGAAATCCATTTTGAAATACAAAGCGTAAAACCCACAAAAACTATTTTAAACATCCGTTAAAATTCAAAATACACGCTTGCGAATGGCGGCCACGTTGTCAAGCTATCAGCAAAACCGAAAGTAGACAATCGGAAGTCTCGGAAAGCCGAGAGATCACATTTTTCCAATGCATAATAGTCATGGACGCATTTGGACGGTTTGCACGTGTGGGGGTAAAAACGTTCCCTGGCGTTTTGCCCGGTATAGAGTTGATTGCAGATCGTGGTTTCTCTGCAGAGTCGTTTGGCCTGGTGATGCTTCTTTTCAACCGCCCCATAGCTAAGTTTTCAAATCTATTCTTCATAGGGTGACCTGGCAAGCTGAGGAACTTTTCTGCTTGTATTAGCGTTTTCGTATCTCTCAGTGCTTGTGTCCTCCCCAACTTCTCCATCTCCACTATAGGGGTTGATCTCATCCCTCCTGTAGTGACTCTAAGTGCTTGATTTTACACTTTGTCCAGCTCTTGTAGTGTGGTTTTTTTATGCTGAACACCACAGTTTATCCGTATTCCAGGTGTGGTCGTATGCTCTGTTGATAAACTTTGCTAAGTATTTTCCCACGGGCTCCCCATGTGGTTCCACTTAGTTTTCTCAGGATGGCTATTTTCCTTCTGGCTTTTGCTACTGCTTTGTTGATGTGCTTTCTTCATGTCAGCCTGTTATCAAATGTTACTCCAAGGTATGTTGGTTCTTTATCTTCTCTTAGGGGTATTCCATTTATCTGTATGATCCCTGCCTTTTGTTTTGGAGAGAGGGTAAATAGAGTGGTACTGCACTTGTCAGTGTTTATGCTGACACACCATTTGCCCATGCAAGAAATGCATCTACAGCTCTTTGTAGTGATCTGGTGGCCACTGATGCATGTTCATTTGTGCTCCACAGAACCAGGTCATCAGCGTACATTGCCACTTTAATTCCATGCAGTAGATTACAAATAAGATCATTGATGAAGATTAGAAAAAGTGTGGAGGACACGACTCCGCTCTGGGGAACACCGTGACGCAGTAGTACTGTAGATAACTTGTGCCATAAAAACAGCTGATGACGGACTAGTGGATTTTAGAGAAATGAGGCAGAGTTACTGGTCACAGAAGGGGGCTTGTCACCTTCAGTATCAAATATTAAAGATCTTTAAAATAATCTGGAGCAGTGGTAGTGTAGTGGCTAGATGCTTGCGTCATGGGGTTGATCTGTATCAGGTAAACTATGAAGTGAAGATGACTGGCTATACAGTTGAGAGAGATAACGAAACAGTAACATTAATTTCCAGCAATCTTGAAGATACTGATTACATCACAGAATGTAGCAGAACAGCCATCAAGCAGACTTGATCCATACAGGAAGTAGCTATAGGAAAGGATGGCACTGGCTAAAGTAGCAAAAATAGATTTTATATTGTAACAATCAATCAATAAATCAATCAATCAATCAGTCAATCATGTGCCATGCTGGAAAGCATGGGCAGTCATGACTCGCCATTTCACTTGATCACCTGAGTCGTGGATCAGCTCAGTGTTTCTGTCTCGTCCATGCCATGTGGCCAAGCCATCCAGGTATTTACTTCTCGGTCTTCCCCTTGGTCTGTTCCCTTCGATCTTGCCAGTTGTCACTAAGTTCTCCAGTCCATTTCTACTCATAACATGTCCAAAAAATTTTGACTGTCTACGTCTAATTTCTCTAATCAATTTACGATTTTCATTTGTCTCCTGTAGTACTTGGTCATTGGTTTTTCTGTCTGTCCATGGTATTCTTTGCATCAGATGTTTTTCAGCTTGACTGCTCATTGTCCAAGTTTCACATCCATACAAAAGAACAGGCTCTATGTAGCACCTCAACACTCTTTTTCTCGTTTCAATTGACATCTTTTTATTGGTCAGTATGTTTTTTATCTTGCTAAAGGCTACTTTCGCCATGGCGATTCTTGTTCTAATCTCTTCAAGGCATCTCCTATCAGATGTTAAGACTGTTCCGAGATAATTGTACTGATTCACTTGTTGAAGAATATTCCCATTTACTTGTATATTACATTGTGGTATTTCGTTCTTCCTAGTGACGACCATAATCTGTGTCTTTTTACAATTTAATTCTAACCCCAGTTGTTCACTGTGTGCAACAACCACATCTATTAATTGTTGCAGATCCTGCTCATTGTCTGCAATCAATACTGTATCATCTGCACATCTAATGTTATTGATGTTTCGTCCTCCAATGCTGATTCCATTTATATCTTCTACATTTCTGAAAATATTTTCACTGTATAGGGAAAAAAGATTTGGAGACATTACACATCCCTGCCTAACACCTCTCTTAATAGGCTGATATTGTCCACTTCATTATCAATCCTTATGGCAGCTTGTTATTTCCAATATATGTTTTTTATAAGTCTAATGTCTTTCCCATCAATTTGTAGATCTGCAAGCATATCTACCATGTTGACATGTCTTACTCTATCGAAAGCCTTTGTGTAGTCAATAAAGCAAAGATGTATATCTTTGTTTACTTCTATAGAACATTCAATAACTGTTCGAAGCATATACACAGCATTTACTGTACCCTTTCCTTCTACAAACCCACATTGTTCTTCCCCTATTTCAGGTTGTATTTTCTTCCTCACTCTTTGCATGATAATTCGTAGCAAAATCTTTGTGATGTGACTCATTATACTAATTGTTCTATGTTGATCACATTCCAAGGCTCCTGATTTCTTTGGGATTGCAATAAATTCAGAATTACATAATTCAGAAGGTATATCTCCGGTATCATATAATGTGTTCAGCAGTCTGGTGACTTGATCTATTCCATATTCTTCTAAAGCTTTAATCATTTCTGTTGTAATGTTATCTGAACCGGGGCCTTGCCAGCTTTCATATGTTTAAGAACATCTTGAACCTCCATCTTCAAAATTGGCGGTCCTTCATTATTAAATCGAATATCATACTGTTCATCTCTGTTATCCCTGGGAAGGTTAACCCGGTCAACAAATGCCTGCAGAAGTCAGATGTGTCGGCCTAACGGCACAAGAACACAGCTCAGCTGTAAACAGGCACAATGTAATCACGTCCGGAAAAAAAAACTCCGGGTGAACGCAGAAGAAGATCTCTGTTATCATCATAAAGGTTTTTCACATAGTCTGACCATACATGTAGAATCTAATCTTTTTCTATTATGATTTTGCCATCTTTAGTGTTTTAGTGTTTAGACAGCCTGCTGATGTACTTGTCCTTTTATTAGTAAGTTCCTGAATTCTTTTGAGCACTAATTTGGGATTTTGACTGTTGTGTTGTTTTTCAATTTCTAAGCAATTTTTCTCAGGCCATGCTTCTTTTGCCTCCTTACATAATATTCTGAAAGTAATTGTATTGTAACAATACCATCTAGAAACCAAATCAGACTGCAACTGGCACCATTAGTATCGGGACTCTTCACTGGCTGTTGAAGATGAGGATGAAGCACATATGGGAATGTCCTGAGTGCTATGATGTAGGTTCTTGACTCAACTCTCCCATCAGAGAACAGTGAAACAGAACTATCCATGGAATTTAGCCCGAAGATAAGATCATCATCAGAAAATCACATTTCTCTTATAACACCCCACAATAATGGAAAAGCTACAGCGTTATGACACCAACTCCCACACACACAGTTATTCACCAATGTTAGATAGTTTGAGAAGATAACTGCCTTATCATTATTCCCAGGTTTATGAGTGTTACTTATTAATATTTCAGTATTCTGTCTCTAATTATTGTCCCTATAAAATTTTGAATGCAAAGATTTTCAGGAATACAATTATTGCATTATAGGAGACCTTCCTGTAAAGATTGCATGGTTAAATATAATAGTTTACCTATAAATGAATTATTTGATATCAGTTATCAGTTGGGGTATCTTCATTGCACTCCGGACATGTCCATAGGTGCTCAGATCCTCCCCCCAGTATATGCATCAGCGTCCGGTGGCTAATAGTGCCAGTTCTGTGTTGGTTGACGAGGCGCTGTTTTCCCGATGTACCTCTCGCATCTGGCTGTGCCGATTCTTACTCCCAAGTCTTTCATCCTGGACAGCGATGTGGAATCACTGACGTCAAAGTCCTCTGTTCTCGCCATATCTTTGAGGACGTTAATAACATCGGCACGATCCATGGGCTGGCCATCTACAGGGGGTGCAGAGCCAGCCAGTTTATCAGCTCGTTCATTTCCCTCGACTCCTGCATGTCCCGGGACGAAGATGAAGGTGACTTTACGGACAGCAGACTTCCGCAGCGACTCAGTCCACTGTCTACGTACAGATCCAGCTTCGACCTTCTGAATCATGCTCAGTGAATCACTTAGTACACACATGTTGGTATAAAGCTGTGATTCCAGCCATATGAAAGCCTGTGTAACTGCCATCACCTCCATCGTCATGCTGCTCGTGGTCATAGAGTGGGCACCACTGGATTCTTGAACGGTTCGGCCCGCTGAACGGGCTGTAAATGCCCACGCACTTCTCTGCTGCTTTACAACAGATCCATCTGTATAGATGAGCACTTCGGGGCTATCTGAGTGTCCATAGATGAGCGCGTTAACCTCTGCATTGACAGCGGCAGGCTTCTGCTCTCTGCACCGTCTGTCAAGTGTGAATTATTTTATATATAGCTGGTGAACTGCTAATATTTTTGTTAAAACCAAGATGACAATATAATACAATGTAAAAACATTTCAAACAATGCTGCGTCTGTTAAACCTTTACAGGGCACAGCGGCAGAAAACGTCTTTACTACCGAACGGACAAAACTGCCGAAAGCGACCATGACAAATAGTTTTCAAGGTTTATATGCTTTGTTTTTCAAAATGGATTTTGACGATTCTTCAAGTGATAGCGGAGATTTCGCTTGGTTCAACTTAAGTGACACTGAAGTCCGCAAAGTTGACTATGAATCGGAGCTAGATATCAGCGTAAGCAGTACACATTCGGATCTCTCGGACTTTGAAGAAAGTGATTCTGATTCTGAAAATGTGTTTGTAATTAGTGTATAGATGACTGACAATCACAAACAATATGTTGTATTTTGTAAATATTTGTGTTCATGTGTGGATTGGATTATTTATTTCACATGTGAGTAAAATAATCTGCATTCATTTTCTTTCATTTGGTGTTTTATTTCACAAAAATATGTTCACTATCACCTTAGATTTATGTTTTTACTAATATAACCCTAAATCTCACTAAACATCTGAAAAATCTTGCCCGTTCTGAGTTAAAAAACGGAAAAACGTGTGCCCTGTAAAGGGTTAACTTTCCTGTACATGAAATTCTTATCATTCTTCTAATGAACCACGTCTTAGTTGCATGAACATATTTTTTTCTAGTCTTGATTGTTAGCATCCAAAAATATACACACATACACCAGTACAGACATTACTGAACATTCTACGACTAACTTTCTGCCTTCCAAAGACAATGCTCAGTTCTACTGAAACATGGAATGTTCTTCATTCAATGGAATATAGCCTTCACAAAAATTAAATAAACTTACAACACGTCCCTCCTTCCATTTCAGCTGTAAACTTTTGAGGAATTTTGATCTCAAGGTCCTAGGATCCAGGCTGAGACTAACATCATTACCTAGAGTGAGATAGACAGATGAGTTTATCAAAAAAATGAATGATTCAGTTTCTTCCTGTGTGCCACCTTAAGAAAACGTCCTGATTGTTGAGACAGACAGCTCATAAATCACTATCACAACAGCCCACTCACTGTGCTCCACTATTTTACCTTTAGTTTAGACAAGCAAATCGGAAACAGCAAAAGCAGTGTCTATATTTAGCTTTCAAATACATTAGGTCATCTAAAATAAATAACTTATTTGATAATGCTTGTGAATGCTGAAACAATAGAGTAAACAGAAATAAAAATAACCCAAAAATATGCATTAAACAAAATCTAACAATCTGTTGTTTTTTTACTTGCCATGGTAAATTAATATTGACATTGTCAGAATCTGAAAGGTAAGGCAGAGGAATAGCTGCAGTGTTTGCCCGTTTCCTGAAGAAGGTATGCAAGGATGTATGTCTCGTGGCTGTCGCCTTCCTAGGTCTCAGAAATTTTCTGTAACATGTTATGCTGTTTTCAATTGAGAATGTCAAAATCAGGATTCCCCCTTTCTCAAGATGCAACCATTTTTTGTGCTGCAGCAGTCATTTTTTCAAATGTCTTTTGTTGTCATCTCCTCAGGTTGTGTAGGTGTCTCTTCAGACTGAGACTCCTGTTGATTGAACAGTCACCTCTGATCTTCAAGTGCCAAAAGATCACTTGCTAGGGTCTGATCATAAGAGTCCAGCAATTTAGTAACATCATCTAAGTCCAGCTGGTGAGCCAAAACCACCATTAGTGTTTTGTCATTTTTTAGGTGGGGAATGATCTTCTGCCAGGCACCATTAGAATTTCATTTTTTTACTTCAGTTTAGGCATCATTTTCTTAACGTCATCCATAAAAATAAAGTCTTTACAAAAGGCTCTATATTTTGGTTTGCTTGGCCTCCGCATCCTCCCTTTCCCCATTAAAGTCAGCAGATGGACAGCAAAAGCCTTGGCAGATATCTGCCAGAGATAGTAACCAGTACACACACAATCAATTCTTTTCAATTACAGAGGAGCAACAAAAGAGTTGCTGTATTTGGCATTATGGTCACTAATGATCTGTTGGACTCACATAATGCCGACCCTTAGTTTAAGTATGAGGTATCATGTATCATGTCAACATGCATGGATGGCATTGGTTCGCCACCTGACACGGTCACAATCTGGGACCAGGTCTGTGTTCTTGTCCCAATTTATCCATGTGGTCAAGTCATCCTGGTATGTATCTCCTGCTCTGTTTCCGTGCAGTTTGCCAGCGGTCACTAAGTTTTCAAGTTTTTTACTTTTCATAACGTGCCCAAATAATCTTGACTGTTTCATTTCTCTAATCAACTTATGGTTTTCATCTGCTAAATACTGCCCCTTTCAGGTATAAGAGCAATGAACAAAACAGTTGCATATGTAAGATGAACTGAGAAGAATTTTCATAACAGATAGTGGGGTGTTCCTACAGAAGTGAGACAAGAAAGACTTTCAATAAACTTCCTGTTTAAAATGTATAGCATGTTTGCATCTGTTCACTCACCTAAAAGCTTGTACACACGCCAGATTTTGTGTCTTGAATGAAGCTGCATATCTGAAATATTAAACAACAAAATGACAGCACAAAGAACACCACAAGTAATCATGATTTAAAACATAATGAATCAGCTTGTAAATAAGATCTTCTGAAAGGAAGCAATGGCTAATTCTTTGCAGATATTGCTCTTTTACCCTGGGATGTACACAGTATAGGACCCTATTACATGTCATAAGGTGTAACAGGTGTGTATACCAGGCAGCAAGCCCACATTTTGTGAGGAGGTTTACAGGTGTGTACCAGGCAGCAAGCCCGCATTTTGTGAAGAGGTTTACAGGTGTGTACTAGGCAGCAAGCCCACATTTTGTGCAAAGGTTTACAGGTGTGTACCAGGCAGCTGACCCACCTTTTGTGAGGAGGTTTACAGGTTTGTACCTGGCAGCTTTTGTGAGAAGGTTTACAAGTGCCAAGCAGGTAACCCCAGCAACAAAAGACCACTTTCATTACTCAGATATCTACATAAGCACTCCAGTGTCCTCCCACAGACCACACAAGGAGAATATTACCACAGTGTAAAGTCTGAAGCACCAGCTGCCACTCACTACTTAAAATATAGATTTCTAGCAGGATGGGTCTTCCAGTGTTGTTCTTTTACCCATTACATGAAGCACAGAGTTCTAGCAAAAAATGTCGTTCAGTGTTGTTGTATCACCCACTACATCAGGTATAGAGTTCTAGCAGGAAGTCTTTCAGTGTTATGATCTCACTCACTAGATCAGGTATATTGTTCTAGCAGGAAGTCTGTCAGTGTTGCTATAACATCCACTACATCAGGTATAAAATTCTGCCATCCAGCAACTCTCCAGCGGCAAGGCACCTGGTTCTGACTCCATCCCAGCAGAGATATATAAGGCAGGTGGGCCGGTCCTAACAGAGCAGCTTCACCAAGTCTTTACAAACATATGGGTGAACGAGACCATGCCACAAGATTTCAAGGACGTGTCAATAGTCCACCTTTACAAACGTAAAGGAAACCGCCAATCCTGTGACAACCACCGAGGCATCTCCTTGCTTTCAATTGCAGGGAAGATACTCGCCAGAATTCTTCTCAATCGCCTCACGGCCCATCTCGATCAAGGTCCTCTTCCTGAGAGTCAATGTGGCTTCAGAAAAGAACGTGGAACTGTTGACATGATTTTCGCTGCAAGAGAAATGCCAGGAACAGAACTGCGAAATGTTCACTTTCATTGACCTTACCAAGGCTTTTGATACAGTCAGCAGAGAAGGACTGTGGAAGATCATGGCAAAATATGGCTGTCCACGAAAGTTTGTCCAAATAGTGTGGCTATTTCATGATGGTATGCAGGCAAGAGTACAGGAAAATGGTGAACTGTCTGAACCCTTTCCTGTCACCAATGGAGTGAAGCAAGGATGTGTCCTGGCACCAACACTGTTCAGCCTCATGTTTTCAGCCATGTTGATGAATGCCTTCGAGAACGATGACATTGGAATAGACATCAACTATCGTATGGATGGAAAGTTATTCAATCTCAGAAGGCTGAAAGCTAAAACCAAAATTAACAGTGGCACCGTCAGAGAGCTCCTGTTTGCTGATGATTGCGCTCTATACGCCAACTCAGAGACGGACATGCAACATAATGTTACAGCTTTCTCACATGCCTGTGCCAACTTTGGGCTCAATATCAACTTGGAGAAGACTGTAGTTATGTACCAGCCAGCTCCAGAGAATAATCACACTGTGCCGAATATCAAAGTGAATGGTCATAGACTGTTGTGGACAAATTCACCTATCTTGGCAGCACTGTGTCACAAGCTGCCAGAATTGATGACGAAGTGAATGCAAGAATCTCCAAGGCCAGTGTGGCCTTTGGCAGACTGTACAAGAATGTATAGGACAGAACTGGAATAAGCCTGCAAACAAAGCTAAAAGTCTACAAAGCAGTTGTATTATCCACACTGCTATATGCTTGTGAAACCTGGACTGTTTATCAGCGACACGCTAGGAAATTAAGCCACTTCCACACAGTCTGCCTAAGGAAGCTACTGAAGATTAGATGGCAAGACAAGATCCCAGACAATGAAGTCCTAGAAAGAGCGTCCATGCCCAGTATCCACACTCTACTGATGAAGAATCAGATTCGCTGGGCTGGTCACTTGACTCGCATGCCAGATCACAGGCTCCCTAAACGAATTTTTTACAGCGAACTGCGTTGTGGTAAACGCTCCCAAGGTGGCCAGAGGAAACGCTTTAAAGATAATCTGAAAATCTCTCTGAATGCTTTTGGAAGCCAGAGACCGAAATTCGTGGCATGCATCATTACACAAGGGTGCAGTCATGTGTGAGGCAACCAGGACTGCAAGAGCTGTAAAGAAAAGGCAGGACAGAAAAACCACTGCAGAAAATCCTCCTCCAGAAATGTCAAACATTCTTTGTCCACATTGTCAAAGAACATTTTGAGTCAAAATAGGCCTTATCAGCCATCTTAGAACCCACGGCTCCATACTTTCAATCCTACTGGATGTAATGAATGGTCATCATCATTCTTGATGGACAAACAACATAACATAACAGAATTCTAGCAGGAAGTCTGTCAGTGTTGTTATATCACCCACTACATCAAGTATAGAGTTCTAGAAGGAAGTCTTTCAGTGTTGTTATATCACCCACTACATCAGGTATAGAATTCTAGAAGGAAGTCTGTCAGTGTAGTTATATCACTCACTACATCAGGTATAGAGTTCTAGAAGGAAGTCTTTCAGTGTTGTTATATCACCCTCTACATAAGGTATAGAGTTCTAGAAGGAAGTCTTTCAGTGTTGTTATATCACCCACTACATCAGGTATAGAGTTCTAGCAGAAGTCTGTCAGTGTTGTTATATCACCCACTACATCAGGTATAGAGTTCTAGCAGAAGTCTGTCAGTGTTGTTATATCACCCACTACATCAGGTATAGAGTTCTAGAAGGAAGTCTGTCAGCGTTGTTATATCACTCACTACATCAGGTATAGAGTTCTAGCAGAAGTCTTTCAGTGTTGTTATATCACTCACTACATCAGGTATAGAGTTCTAGAAGGAAGTCTGTCAGCGTTGTTATATCACTCACTACATCAGGTATAGAGTTCTAGCAGGAAGTCTGTCAGTGTAGTTATATCACTCACTACATCAGGTATAGAGTTCTAGAAGGAAGTCAGTCAGTGTAGTTATATCACTCACTACATCAGGTATAGAGTTCTAGAAGGAAGTCTGTCAGTGTAGTTATATCACCCACTACATCAGGTATAGAGTTCTAGCAGGAAATCTGTCAGGTATAGAGTTCTAGCAGGAAGTCTGTCAGGTATAGAGTTCTAGAAGGACGTCCAGTGTAGTTATATCACTCACTACATCAGGTATAGAGTTCTAGAAGGAAGTCTGTCAGTGTAGTTATATCACCCACTACATCAGGTATAGAGTTCTAGCAGAAGTCTGTCAGTGTTGTTATATCACCCACTACATCAGGTATACAGTTCTAGCAGAAGTCTGTCAGTGTTGTTATATCACCCACTACATCAGGTATAGAGTTCTAGCAGAAGTCTGTCAGTGTAGTTATATCACCCACTACATCAGGTATAGAGTTCTAGCAGAAGTCTGTCAGTGTTGTTATATCACCCACTACATCAGGTATAGAGTTCTAGAAGGAAGTCTGTCAGTGTAGTTATATCACTCACTACATCAGGTATAGAGTTCTAGAAGGAAGTCAGTCAGTGTAGTTATATCACTCACTACATCAGGTATAGAATTCTAGAAGGAAGTCTGTCAGTGTAGTTATATCACCCACTACATCAGGTATAGAGTTCTAGCAGGAAATCTGTCAGTGTTGTTATATCACCCACTACATCAGGTATAGAGTTCTAGCAGAAGTCTGTCAGTGTTGTTATATCACCCACTACATCAGGTATAGAGTTCTAGCAGAAGTCTGTCAGTGTAGTTATATCACCCACTACATCAGGTATAGAGTTCTAGCAGAAGTCTGTCATTGTTGTTATATCACCCACTACATCAGGTATAGAGTTCTAGCACGAAGTCTGTCAGTGTAGTTATATCACCCACTACATCAGGTATAGAGTTCTAGCAGGAAGTCTGTCAGTGTAGTTATATCACCCATTACATCAGGTATAGAGTTCTAGCAGGAAGTCTTTCAGTGTTGTTATATCACCCACTACATCAGGTATAGAGTTCTAGAAGGATGTCTTTCAGTGTTGTTATATCACCCACTACATCAGGTATAGAGTTCTAGCAGGAAGTCTGTCAGGTATAGAGTTCTAGCAGGAAGTCTGTGAGTGTTGTTATATCACTCACTACATCAGGTATAGAGTTCTAGCAGAAGTCTTTCAGTGTTGTTATATCACCCACTACATCAGGTATAGAGTTCTAGCAGGAAGTCTGTCAGGTATAGAGTTCTAGCAGGAAGTCTGTGAGTGTTGTTATATCACTCACTACATCAGGTATAGAGTTCTAGAAGGAAGTCTTTCAGTGTAGTTATATCACCCACTACATCAGGTATAGAGTTCTAGCAGAAGTCTGTCAGTGTTGTTATATCACCCACTACATCAGGTATAGAGTTCTAGAAGGAAGTCTTTCAGTGTAGTTATATCACCCACTACATCAGGTATAGAGTTTTAGCAGGAAGTCTGTCAGTGTTGTTATATCACCCACTACATCAGGTATAGAGTTCTAGCAGAAGTCTTTCAGTGTAGTTATATCACCCTCTACATCAGGTATAGAGTTCTAGCAGGAAGTCTGTCAGTGTTGTTATATCACCCACTACATCAGGTATAGAGTTCTAGCAGGAAGTCTGTCAGCGTTGTTATATCACCCACTACATCAGGTATAGAGTTCTAGCAGAAGTCTTTCAGTATAGTTATATCACCCACTACATCAGGTATAGAGTTCTAGCAGAAGTCTTTCAGTGTAGTTATATCACCCACTACATCAGGTATAGAGTTCTAGCAGGAAGTATGTCAGTGTTGTTATATCACCCACTACATCAGGTATAGAGTTCTAGCACGAAGTATGTCAGTGTTGTTATATCACCCACTACATCAGGTATAGAGTTCTAGCAGAAGTCTTTCAGTGTTGTTATATCACCCAATGCATGAAGCATACAGTTTTAGCTGGAAGGGTCTTTTTGTAGTGTATTCTTGTATCCACTATTTCAAGTGGCTTGTGGTAGATGAAGGCTAAAGTTGGTGCAGGTACACAAATTCTGTATTTGAAACTTTCACACAATTTCATGGTGACTTATGGCTTGCATCATAACATCATCAGCATCATGATAGTATACAATGTGAACCTGATGACTAGTATACCATGTGATCTTCATGACAAGTATACCATGTGAACTTCATGACTTGTATACAATGTGAACCTGATGACAAGTATACAATGTGAACCTGATGACAAGTATACCATGTGAACTTCATGACAAGTATACAATGTGAACCTGATGACTAGTATACCATGTGAACCTGATGACTAGTATACCATGTGAACTTCATGACAAGTATACAATGTGAACCTGATGACAAGTATACAATGTGAACCTGATGAAAAGTATACAATGTGAACCTGATGACTAGTATACCATGTGAATTTCATGACAAGTATACAATGTGAACCTGATGTTAAGTATACAATGTGAACCTCATGACTAGTATACCATGTGAACCTGATGTTAAGTATACAATGTGAACCTGATGTTAAGTATACAATGTGAACCTGATGATAAGTATACAATGTGAACCTGATGACTAGTATACCACGAGAACTTCATGACAAGTATACAATGTGAACTTCATGACAAGTATACAATGTGAACCTGATGACAAGTATACCATGTGAACTTCATGACAAGTATACCATGTGAACTTCATGAAAAGTATACAATGTGAGCTTCATGACAAGTATACAATGTGAACCTGATGACAAGTATACAATGTGAACCTGATGACTAGTATACCATGTGAACTTCATGACAAGTATACCATGTGAACTTCATGAAAAGTATACAATGTGAACTTCATGACTAGTATACAATGTGAACTTCATGACAAGTATACCATGTGAACCTGATGTTAAGTATACAATGTGAACCTGATGACAAGTATGCAATGTGAACCTCATGACTAGTATACCATGTGAACCTGATGTTAAGTATACAATGTAAACCTGATGACTAGTATACCACGTGAACTTCTTGACAAGTATACCATGTGAACTTCATGACAAGTATACAATGCGAACCTGATGATAAGTATACAATGCAAACCTGATGACAAGTATACCGTGTGAACTTCATGACAAGTATACCATGTGAACTTTATGACAAGTATACAATGTGAACCTGATGATAAGTATACAATGTGAACCTGATGTTAAGTATACAATGTGAACCTGATGATAAGTATACAATGTGAACCTCATGGCAAGTATACAATGTGAACATGATGATAAATACACAGTGTGAACCTAATAAGTATACAATGTGAACCTGATGAAAAGTATACCATGTGAACCTCATGACTCATATACAATGTGAACCTCATGACAAGTATACAATGTGAACCTGATGACAAGTATACCATGTGAACCTGATGTTAAGTATACAATGTGAACCTGATGTTAAGTATACAATGTGAACCTGATGATAAGTATACAATGTGAACCTGATGACTAGTATACCACGTGAACTTCATGACAAGTATACAATGTGAACTTCATGACAAGTATACAATGTGAACCTGATGACAAGTATACCATGTGAACTTCATGACAAGTATACCATGTGAACTTCATGAAAAGTATACAATGTGAACTTCATGACTAGTATACAATGTGAACTTCATGACAAGTATACCATGTGAACTTCATGACAAGTATACAATGCGAACCAGATGATAAGTATACAATGCGAACCAGATGACAAGTATACCATGTGAACTTCATGACAAGTATACCATGTGAACTTTATGACAAGTATACAATGTGAACCTGATGATAAGTATACAATGTGAACCTGATGTTAAGTATACAATGTGAACCTGATGTTAAGTATACAATGTGAACCTGATGATAAGTATACAATGTGAACCTCATGGCAAGTATACAATGTGAACATGATGATAAATACACAGTGTGAACCTAATAAGTATACAATGTGAACCTGATGAAAAGTATACAATGTGAACCTCATGACAAGTATACAATGTGAACCTCATGACAAGTATACAATGTGAACCTCATGACAAGTATACAATGTGAACTTCATGACAAGTATACAATGTGAACCTGATGACTAGCATACCATGTGAACTTCATGACAAGTATACAATGTGAACATGATAAGTATACAATGTGAATCTCATGACAAGTATACAATGTGAACCTCATGACAAGTATACAATGTGAACCTGATTATAAGTATACAATGTGAACCTGATTATAAGTATACAATGTGAACCTCATGACAAGTATACAAAGTGAATATCACAATGAATAGTTTGGAGACTTAAACTACAAAATAATACAGAACAGACGGAACAAAACAATTACAAACATGTTGAGAAATATGTCAGCATGAGAACATGTAATTGTCATCAAAGAACTCACTTGTGTGTTTCACTACAATGATTATGAGCAAACACATCCAGACAGATGGCTGTAGTTAATACTTACAGACCAGCTCCAAATCTCCAACAATCTCATCATTCAGTGCATTTTTCTGCAAGAAGTAAAAATGTATAAAGAATAATAGATATTGTTATAAGAGTGTGAAATGATAGAACTTCATATAACAGGCCACTGCAATGTGAGTTTGGGTGATCATCTGCCTTCCTCATCAGCTTTCCTTTGCAGAGATATATATGGCAAACATATAATGGAGTCAGGCCAACACCAGACCGGTTAAAAGTCTCTCCTTAATTAGTGACTCTAGCCAGGCTGTTGTTACAGTAAGGTAGTGACACACAATCCAAAGTCTCTCATTAACAGGATTTAATTTTAATCATTGTTGCAGGAAAGTAGTGCACAAGCAACTGAATGTTGCAAACAAGTAGTGCACAAACAATCCACTGTTGCAGGAAAGTAGTGCACAAACAATCCACTGCTGCAGGAAAGTAGTGCACAAACAAGCCACTGCTGCAGGAAAGCAGTGCACAATCCACCGTTGCAGGATAGTAGTGCACAAACAATCCACTGCTGCAGGAAAGTAGTGCACACACAATCCACTGTTGCAGGAAAGTAGTGCACAAACAATCCACTGCTGCAGGAAAGTAGTGCACAAACAATCCACTGTTGCAGGAAAGTAGTGCACAAACAATCCACTGCTGCAGGAAAGTAGTGCACAAACAATCCACTGCTGCAGGAAAGTAGTGCACAAACAATCCACTGCTGCAGGAAAGTAGTGCACAAACAATCCACTGCTGCAGGAAAGTAGTGCACAAACAATCCACTGCTGCAGGAAAGTAGTGCACAAACAATCCACTGCTGCAGGAAAGTAGTGCACAAACAATCCACTGCTGCAGGAAAGCAGTGCACAATTCACTGTTGCAGGAAAGTAGTGCACAAACAATCCACTGCTGCAGGAAAGTAGTGCACAAACAATCCACTGTTGCAGGAAAGTAGTGCACAAACAATCCACTGCTGCAGGAAAGTAGTGCACAAACAATCCACAGCTGCAGGAAAGTAGTGCACAAACAATCCACTGTTGCAAGAAAGTAGTGCACAAACAATCCACTGCTGCAGGAAAGTAGTGCACAACCAATTCACTGCTGCAGGAAAGTAGTGCACAAACAATCCACTGCTGCAGGAAAGTAGTGCACAAACAATCCACAGCTGCAGGAAAGTAGTGCACAAACAATTCCCTGCTGCAGGAAAGTAGTGCACAAACAATCCACTGCTGCAGGAAAGTAGTGCACAAACAATCCACTGCTGCAGGAAAGTAGTGCACAAACAATCCACTGCTGCAGGAAAGTAGTGCACAAACAATCCACTGCTGCAGGAAAGTAGTGCACAAACAATCCACTGCTGCAGGAAAGTAGTGCACAAACAATCCACTGCTGCAGGAAAGTAGTGCACAAACAATTCACTGCTGCAGGAAAGTAGTGCACAAACAATCCACTGCTGCAGGAAAGTAGTGCACAAACAATCCACTGCTGCAGGAAAGTAGTGCACAAACAATCCACTGCTGCAGGAAAGTAGTGCACAAACAATCCACTGCTGCAGGAAAGTAGTGCACAAACAATCCACTGCTGCAGGAAAGTAGTGCACAAACAATTCACTGCTGCAGGAAAGTAGTGCACAAACAATCCACTGCTGCAGGAAAGTAGTGCACAAACAATCCACTGCTGCAGGAAAGTAGTGCACAATCTTCTGTTGCAGGAAAGTAGTGCACAAACAATCCACTGCTGCAGGAAAGTAGTGCACAAACAATCCACTGCTGCAGGAAAGTAGTGCACAAACAATCAACTGTTGCAGGAAAGTAGTGCACAAACAATCTTCTGTTGCAAGAAAGTAGTGCACAAACAATCCACTGCTGCAGGAAAGTAGTGCACAAACAATCCACTGCTGCAGGAAAGTAGTGCACAAACAATCTTCTGTTGCAGGAAAGTAGTGCACAAACAATCCACTGCTGCAGGAAAGTAGTGCACAAACAATCCACTGCTGCAGGAAAGTAGTGCACAAACAATCCACTGCTGCAGGAAAGTAGTGCACAAACAATCCACTGCTGCAGGAAAGTAGTGCACAAACAATCTTCTGTTGCAGGAAAGTAGTGCACAAACAATCCACTGCTGCAGGAAAGTAGTGCACAAACAATCCACTGCTGCAGGAAAGTAGTGCACAAACAATCCACTGCTGCAGGAAAGTAGTGCACAAACAATCCACTGCTGCAGGAAAGTAGTGCACAAACAATCCACTGTTGCAGGAAAGTAGTGCACAAATAATCCACTGCTGAGGAAAGTAGTGCACAAACAATCTTCTGTTGCAGGAAAGTAGTGCACAAACAATCCACTGCTGCAGGAAAGTAGTGCACAAACAATCCACTGCTGCAGGAAAGTAGTGCACAATCTTCTGTTGCAGGAAAGTAGTGCACAAACAATCCACTGCTGCAGGAAAGTAGTGCACAAACAATCCACTGCTGCAGGAAAGTAGTGCACAAACAATCAACTGTTGCAGGAAAGTAGTGCACAAACAATCTTCTGTTGCAAGAAAGTAGTGCACAAACAATCCACTGCTGCAGGAAAGTAGTGCACAAACAATCCACTGCTGCAGGAAAGTAGTGCACAAACAATCTTCTGTTGCAGGAAAGTAGTGCACAAACAATCCACTGCTGCAGGAAAGTAGTGCACAAACAATCCACTGCTGCAGGAAAGTAGTGCACAAACAATCCACTGCTGCAGGAAAGTAGTGCACAAACAATCCACTGCTGCAGGAAAGTAGTGCACAAACAATCCACTGTTGCAGGAAAGTAGTGCACAAATAATCCACTGCTGAGGAAAGTAGTGCACAAACAATCTTCTGTTGCAGGAAAGTAGTGCACAAACAATCCACTGCTGCAGGAAAGTAGTGTACAAACAATCCACTGCTGCAGGAAAGTAGTGCACAAACAATCCACTGCTGCAGGAAAGTAGTGTGCAAACAATCCACTATGCGATCACAGTTGTACAAAATCTACAAGTGTTCTAATTCATCATTACACAATGAGGTTAACGATCTCTGTCAGGTTCCAATCTTAGAGTTAAACTCTTTACCATCTTGATTCTTTGGCTGGAAACTGCCAGCAAGCATGACACGAAATTTAACTAAATTGGAATCCTTTACAACAAAGGTCACGTTTCTCTCATTGCAGATGTAACTGTTAGTATTCAGCTATACAGTTTGGGAAAGTAATGGCTAAAAGGTTATGGTGTCCATCTTATGGCTAAGAAGATAATGGATTCGATCCGAGCAAAGGCTTGAGAATGGTTACAAGAACCACTGGCACCTAATGACACACGCCCCTGATCTCTTTGGTAGTCACATTGGATACCTAGCCCTTTCATACAATGGACAAAAACAAGTGCAAGTTGTTCACATTAAAATTCCCATAGTAGTTGGAACTCATTATGAGCAGGCAGTAAGGCCACTGCCCTGGCTAAATGTTTAGACAAGTAAACCTACTGACAGGTAGATAGAGCCCGTGACCGTGGATGGTATCTGTCTAGGGGAAGCCAACCTGGCACACATGCATGCTGAAGCCAACCTGGCACACATGCATGCTGAAGTCAACCTGGCACACATGCATGCTGAAGTCAACCTGGCACACATGCATGCTGAAGTCAACCTGGCACACATGCATGCTGAAGTCAACCTGGCACACATGCATGCTGAAGTCAACCTGGCACACATGCATGCTGAAGCCAACCTGGCACACATGCATGCTGAAGTCAGACACACTGACCTTTGTGGTGCAGAATCGGGTGTGCAGCAGCTGTAGTTTCAAATATCATAACAGGAAAATATGGTTCTTGTTCTGTACTGATTGCTGGTGATCAAAATTACATTCAACTATACAGGGTTAGACTAGAAATGCCTCAGTCTGGAACCCACAGGGCAGAAGAAATAGAGGAATACCTAAACACTCAGGGAGAAGAGAAGTAGAAACAGAGAGGAACAATATGGGAAAGACATGAACAGAGCTGGATGGGATAGCTGATGATAGGAGCACTGGAGTGAGCTGCTTGTGGATAGCTGAAGATAGGAGCACTGGAGTGAGCTGCATGGGATAGCTGAAGATAGGAGCACTGGAGTGAGCTGCTTGTGGATAGCTGAAGATAGGAGCACTGGAGTGAGCTGCTTGTGGGACTATGCCCCAGTGGGAACAGGGGAAAACAGAATAACAACAGAGTTGAACACGGTTTATTGTGAGTACCACCGGGCTAAAAATATCTTAGATAACCCTGTTCTTATTCTCCACCTCCTTGTCTTTCAGGTAAATAATTAGCAATGTCAGTTGTTGACCTTTTTGAGTATGGGGAGGGAGGGGGGAGGAATCGGTCGAAGGGTTTTTTCGTGAAAATTTCATCGACCATCCACTGTCTTCCAGTTTGTACCCACGCCTGCTTCTGACCATATGTATCTAAAAACAATGGGTCACACATCGCTGGAAACAACCCTAATAAATTCAGAAGTGGCTGTCTGTTAGACTGCAAGCATTTGTCACTTAGAACTTTCTTCTCTTGAAGTTATTTACATTCTATGGTGTACAGTAAGCTAATTTTGTTTTGAACTCCTGTTTCTGTTGTGTCGTTACTGTTTAATGCATTTTTGAATTCTGCATTCATTTTTATATATACTTGAAGAGTTTCAACATTAATCTCCTTTAACTGTGTTCGGGAGAAAATATTCAGCACAGCCATGAAAATGAGATAGCGCAATCATAACTCAAAATGGCAGCGCCCAGATTATATTAATTACTATAGTGGACCTGTATTTATTTATAATTAGAACTGGCAAATTAACTACTAAAATTAACAGAATACAAGTTTCATTTGTAGCAGTAATTTATCTGTGTACTTGCATAATTTTTCAGCATTTGACATGACTGAAAATAATTTTTAAAAACCAGTTTTCAGACCTGTCTATATAAACCTGTACGGAGAACTTTTATTCTTAGCAGCACAGCAGTACATACTTATTTAAATTTAAATAAAATGCTGTGAAAAAAGTTATGGTTTATTAAAAAATTAATATTTAATTATTAATTTCTCACTTTTAGATACAGAATAGTGTAATTATAGAGCAGAATTAGAAATCAATTACTAGCGAAAGTGACAGTTACAAACTTAGTTACAGTAATGCATCATATTTATCAACAAAAGAAAGCTGTCGCAATGCAGTGGGCACATCAAGATAATGTGAATACATATTCATGAATTGTTTTTTGACTTACGACAAACATTTCTAGGCACTATGTTTCAGGTTTGCCAAATTTTACCCGAGATTTTTTTTGCGGTGACTTTCGGTTACTTGTTTTTGTGTCATCTATATGGGGATGTTACGTGTACTCATGATGTTAAATTCCCTGATTATTTCAAGATCGCTTTACATACAAACACTGATTACTTGATATAGTTTTTCCGTCCATATTTTGCATTCTAAATTTCTCGGGCTTTGGGAATCCTTGTTATACCGGACAACCAGGATGTCTATTCTAAATGGTAAGTAAACCCGTAAATACAGTTTTGTGAGACGTGATACATTGTTCTACTTTGTATTATTCAACTTAGCCTCCATTTTAAATTTTTTTTTTTTTAGCATCCATTTAAGTTGGCAATCAATGTCACACTGAAATTATGAAGATTGCATGCTGTAATGTGATATTTCAATGGTGGGAGAGTTTTCTTTGTCATACTCCAGCTATTCCCCCCCCCCCTTGCATCTACGCTGGTGGCCTCGCACTGACTGATTGCGAGTGCCGATAGTCCACGCAGCCTGACATCACAGTATGTCATGGAGGTGTATATATCTGTGTGTGCATGTGTGTATAAATTGACAGCAGTTATCTTTCCTTGAGTTAGACAATGGCAGTTCTAATCTCCCTTGGCATCAGTGTTACCAATGGTTGTGTGAATGTGTAGGTCAACAGAAGAGCCCGAGTACAGATAGACGGACTAAAGAGCAAGAAAGTACTACTGCGTCACAGAGTTCCCCAGGGCGGAGTATTGTCCCCCACACTCTTTCTAATCTTCATCAATGATCTCGTTGCTAATCTACCGCATGGAATTAAAGCCGCAATGTACGCCGATGACCTGGTTCTATGGAGCACAAATGAACATGCATCAGTGGCCACCAGATTACTACAAAGAGCTGTAGATACATTTGTTGCATGGGCAAATAGATGGTGTGTCAGCATAAACACTGACAAGTGCAGCACCACCCTATTTACCCTCTCTCCAAAACAAAAGGCAGGGACCATCCAGATAAATGGAACACCCCTACGAGAAGATAAAGAACCAACATACCTTGGAGTAACATTTGATGGCAGGCTGACATGGAGAAAGCACATCAACAAAGCAGTAGCAAAAGCCAGAAGGAAAATAGCCATCCTGAGAAAGCTAAGTGGAACCACATGGGGAGCAAGTGGGAAAATACTTAGCAAAGTTTATCAACAGAGCATACGACCACACCTGGAATACGGGTCAACTGCATGGTGTTCGGCAGCAAAAACCACACTACAAGAGCTGGACAAAGTGCAAAATCAAGCACTTAGAGTCACCACAGGAGGGATGAGATCAACCCCTATAGTGGAAATGGAGAAGATGGGGAGGACACAAGCACTGAGTGAGCGCAGAGATACGAAAACGCTAATACAAGCAGAAAAGTTCCTCAGCTTGCCAGGCCACCCTATGAAGAACAGATTTGAAAACCTAGCTATGGGGCGGTTGAAAAGAAGTAGTTTTATCCACCAGGCCAAACGACTCTGTAGAGAAACCACTGATCTGCCCACAGTTGGTATCCCCCTAACAACTATTCCAGAGCGAACTCCATGGAAAGATGAGCATAGACTATCATTACAAATCCAGACAAAAGTGAGAGGAATATTTGACAAGGAAGATCAGAACAGTGTGCAGCGCAGAACAGCCACTCTCAGCTTCCTTGATGAAGAATACCCACAGGACCTCTGGATCCGAGTCTACACAGATGGGTCAGCACAAAATGCTGTTCGAAATGGAGGAGCGGGAGTGTACATAGAATACCCAAATAATACCAGGGACACAGCTAGAGTACCGACAGGAAAGTACTGCCATAACTACGATGCTGAAATTGAGGCAATCAAGATAGCAACAGAGAAATTACTAAATACCAGCAATGGTACACAACCTGTGGTGCTATTGACAGATGCAAAATCAGTACTCGAGTCGCTCCTGTCTGGGAAATTGCCAGTACTAAGGACACTACTTTCCGAACTTAGCAATCAGCATAAGGTCACCATACAGTGGATACCATCCCACTGTGGAGTACCCGGGAACGACAGAGCTGATCAATTGGCTAAGGAAGGAGCCAAAGAAGAACAGCCTGATGTGCCTGTAACATACCACCAAAAGAAAAGAATGATCAAATCAGTCAGAAAGCCACCAAAACCTGCTCAAGATGACTACCACGTTATGGATAGACCAGAACAAGTCATTATTCTGCGCCTCAGAACAGGGCACAATAGATTACGCAACCACATGTATACAAAATTCAAGATTGGTGAAACAGCCATGTGTACATGTGGATTGGCGTCGCAGACAGCAGAGCACATACTCCAAGACTGCCCAAAATATAACATATCTAGGCAAACCTTCTGGCCTAGAGAGACGACAGTGGAAGATAAACTGTATGGACCGCTGTGTGAACTGAAAAAGACAGTTCAATTCATACAAGAGACAGCACTGCAGTTATAGACATATTTCAAGCGAACGAAAGAAGAAGAAGAAGAAGAATGTGTAGGTAAGGTCACACTTTGTGAAAGGGTCAAAATCGTATTTTGCTCTTTGTTCATAGTAAATGATAAACTGACACACAAACATTAATATCTCCGCTTAGAATTGACTTTCAGTTGAATAAGGTACAGTTGGATTTTTTTTTTTTTCAAGAGGTATCCAACTATGCTGGTCTTGTAATTAAAAAGCAATTCAGAAAATGTTACTACAGTGGTACCTCGGGTCACAAATGCCTCAGGTCATGAACAATTCGGGTTACTAACAACTTCAAAAATATTTTGTCTCGGGTTACGAATGAAGGTGAGAGCAGGAGTGTGGAAGAAAGTTTGGCCATCATGTGTACCAGAGAGAGAGAAGTGTTTGAAGGATTAGAGGCAGATGCAGCAGCTGTAATGGATGAGATTGTGTCCTTGGGAAAAAATATGGGCCTGGAAGTCAATTGCCATAGCTTGGAGGAGCTGAATGAGGACCACTGTGGAGAGCTCACTATATATGAGCTTGTGGACCTTCAAAATAGACAGCTAAAGACATTAAAGGAGGAGCAGTCCGATGATGAGGAGCCAGGGACAGTTTCAACTGCCACGATTAAAGAAATTTGCAGAAGTGGGCAGACGTTGAAGACTTCATTGTGAACCATCATCCAAACAAACTTGTTGCTAACAGGGCAGTAAACCTGATGAATGATAATGTGTTGGCCCACTTCAGAAATATTCTCCAGCAAAGGAAGCAATAAATTTCCCTTGATAGTTTCTTGGTGCAGAAAGATTCCCAGTCGGCTGCCAAGAAACTCATGAGACTAATGATTCAGAATAGCAAAGAAAGTGACAAATTTCCCATGATCATTATCTTGGTAAGACTAAATCTTTTTTTTTAGTTTACATTTAATTTATTTGGTTGTTTTCTTTCTCTTTATTTAATACGTGAAGTACATGTATTCTTTGCGTTTTGTAAGGTAAACGACCAGATGTTAATAAAAAAAAAAGAACGATTCTTTCATCTTGAAATGGATTGTCTCTATTTAATTGATTTCAATGTTTCGGGTTACGAACATTTTGGGTTACAAACAGAGTTCTGGAACGAATTAAGTTTGTAACTCGGGGTACATTGTAAAGTGGCTAACATTTCACGTGACATTTAATTCATATAAATGGGCAGCTATTTTTAATTGTTAATTAGATCACGCAACATCCTATCGAAACAGGAATATGACATTTACTTTCCTTTTACAAAAACGCACAATAAAATATACATCTTGCTAGGTCCGTTAGCAATGCAACAGACATTTAATGAATAATAAACAATTGGTGGCTATTTTTTATTGTTAATTAGGTCACGGCACATCCTATCAAAAAATAAATAATATGTCAAGTTAGGTCTTGCCACCCCGGACGCAATGATATATGGTACTATGTTGTTAGTTTAAAAATAAACAAGCAAGCCATAGTAACAGAAGGCAGAATTTCTCTGCTCTCAATTTACTGCGATCGATCATAACTGCCTAATTTGCTCAAATTCTGTGTACTTCCTGATTGTAGAGCAGGACACAAAATTATTAAATATTAACTCGTTAGAATTAGCTGGTCTTCATTGGGATACTGTTGGATTCATCTTGTCAAGCTGTATCCAACTGTGATGGTTTCATAAGTGAAAACGCAATTTTTAAATACTGTCAAAAATTACTAAAATTATCTGCAGGCAATCATGACTCTTTAAGTCTTTAACCATCTGTCATCTGATATTTTAATTAAATTTATTATTATATATATAATTATTATTATAAATATTATAATTTTAAATAAAATATTATAATTATTTGTTGGCCTGCTATTTTAATCGTTCAATATATACTTTTCCTTTACTTCTGTGGTCTACTATGTTCTAACAAAAGGTAGCAATTTCAGAATTATCGCCCTTTTTTTTAGCTCTTCACTTTTTTTTGTGTAATTTTGCGAACTTTTTCCTGCGTCCTCGAACGATCACTTCCGGTTTGACATGGACTGCTAAAAGAACAAAAAAAATGAAAGCAGTGTGGTACGATCAAAGGGGAAGTTATTCTCATATATTTAGAAGTGGTTCTGCTAGCTAACCGCCAAGTTATTATATAAAAAAAAACGATTTATTTGGATTATATTTGGTTCTTTTCACGATTAGTAAGGTAATTTGTCTTATAACTCCTGACTATGAAAGATTAATTCATTTTTTCGTGCATATTTGAATCCCCCGTTCAATTTTACATAAATATGAAGAGTTTCAACATTGCAGGTGTTTGCACACGATCAGGACAAAATATTTCGTGACACCGCCTTGATAAGACAAAATTCAAGATGGCGGCGCCCATACCATATGATACAATAGTACTAAACTTTAGCGGACCTATATTTATTTATAATTAGAACTGGTAATTTAAGTACTAACATTAAACAGAATACAAGTGTCATGTGTAGCAGTAATGTATCTGTGTACTTGCATAATATTTCAACATTTTACATGACTGAAAATAATTTTGAAAGCCAGTTTTCAGACCCTTCTGTAAACTTGTAAGGTGTTACAGTTAAGGAGTACTTTTTTTCTAAGCTGCGTTACAGCACTTAATTATTTACATTTAAATGCAGTACTGTAAAATAAGTTATATGTTTTAAATAAGTTAGTATTTAATTATTAATTGCTGACAATTAGATACAGAACAGTGTGCTGTAATTACTGTAATTGTAGAGCAGAAGTAGAAATAGAAATCAATTTTTAGTAAACAGTTAATTATTTAATATTTTAATTTTTTTATTATTTAATATCTTAATAATTAATTAACTGCTGCTTAATTTGTGCAACAGTCACAAACTTAGTTACTTACATTAATGTTTATAATATTTAATCAACAAAAGAAAGCTGTCGCAATGCAGTTAGCACATTAAGACAATATGATACATTTTCATGAATTGTTCTTTCACTAACGACGAACATTCCACATGACATTTAATTAATATAATAAATATGCAGCTATTTTTAACTAGCAATTAGGTCACAGCACATCATAACAAAAAGTCTTATAAGTCAAGTGCATCTTTGTCAGAGACTCTGAGACTCTTGTGCTTTGTACGATGCTTTCGCCAGGCCGCTGTGTGGAAAGAGACTGAGCAAACCTGGTGCAATGAAGTTGATCCTCTCATTCCTCTCGACATTCTATCAAAAGAGGAATATTACCTTTACTTTTCTGTTACCAAATCATAAGTAGAAACCCCATTTTAAAATATTCTCTGTATATGCAAATACTAATAATAATCATCAAGTGCCGGCTGGCGTAGGCGTTCATGGCTTTCCACAAATCTCGGTCTTTGGTGTTCTGGATCCTAATACTAAATTATATTATACACCTGCGTTATACACCTGAGAGAAGTGAGGAGTCTCGTTCATGCCAACGAACCAGGCATGCTAATACAGGAGAGTACTCTTACTAATAATTTAATATATTAAAAAAATTAGTTGTGAAACACAAAAAGCAATTAACCAAAGAATGGCCATCACTTGTGACACTCTTTCTTTAACCATTTCCTGTGACATTCAAGATTCTGATTGTCACACCTTTGCCACAGCCTGTGTCAATTTGATAAAACAATTCAGATGCACACCTTCCTGTGGTGAGTTTCTATATATTTGAATAACGAAGACACAAACAATAGATTGCACGATTTATTGCCTGGCATATTTCGCTGCATCTCGTCAGGTACATACTGCAGAAATCTGAAAATATAAAAAAGATAAAATTACACAGAGTAATGAAGCTTACATAAAAGAATAACGAAAAACAAATGCCTACACAAAATACAATAAATAATCACGGAGAAGACCCTCCAGTGACTACATTGTTAATTACGTCACGGCACATCCTATAAAAAAATAAAACATACGTCAAGGTAGGCCTCGCCGCCCCGGACGCAATGATATATGGCACAATGTTGTCCGTTTAAAAATAAACAAGCCACGGTAATAGAAGGCAAATATTAATCAATTGGCGGCCATTTTAAATTGTTAATTAGGTCACGGCACATCCTATAAAAACAATAAAAAATACTCCAAGTTAGGCCTCGCCGTCCCGGACGCAATGATATATGGCACAACGTTGTCCGTTTAAAAATAAACAAGCCACGGTAATAGAAGGCAAATAATAAACAGTTGGCGGCCATTTTAAATTGTTAATTAGGTCACGGCACATCCTATAAAAAAAATAAATAATACGCCAAGTTAGGCCTCGCCGCCCCGGACGCAATGATATATGGCACAACGTTGTCCGTTTACAAATAAACAAGCCACGGTAATAGAAGGCAAATAATAAACAGTTGGCGGCCATTTTAAATTGTTAATTAGGTCACGGCACATCCTATAAAAAAAATAAATAATACGTCAAGTTAGGCCTCGCCGTCCCGGACGCAATGATATATGGCACAACGTTGTCCGTTTACAAATAAACAAGCCACGGTAACAGAAGGCAGAATTTCTCAAGTTTCCAATCTTAGGGCCACGATAAATCCTGACTTATCAGTTAATTCATCATTGCACTTCCTGCAGTGTTATTAAATTACGTCACCATATAATTCATAACTCCGCTTAGAATCAACGTACAGTCTTCGTTGAGATACCGTTGGATTCGTCTTGTCAAGCTCTATCTAACTGGTATGATTTCATAAGTAAAAACCCAATTTTTAAATATTGACCAAAATTGCTACAAAAGGTTGATTCTCAATTACACCTCTCCCATTTATAATTATGCCCATTCAATTTGATTTGTCTTTTTTCATATTTTTCTGATGGTTTATAAATTTATTTCAATACCTGAACAAACACAAACTCAACAAGTTGTTCGATCATTTTACGTTTAGTTCCACTGCGAAAAACTATGTTGTTCAGTTGTGTACTGGTCAGTCTATCCCAGCGGGCTAAGGTTTCATGAACTGATAACACGGGGCATCTTGAAACAACTGACGTGATTATTTCTCTATGCAACTCCATCGCAGCAGCTGGCAGAGACTAGGTATGGAACCGTCCCGCCAGGGTTGAAGGGCTGAAGGCTGAAGGCAGGCCTGGTTTGTTTACTTCCGCTTGTGCAGACGATCTCCAGGATCGATCCCCGGGCCCGGGTATCGAGGTTGTTCACATCGAACAGCCGGCGGTGGGTACCACCCACTGTCCCATGGGTGGGACATAAGTTAGCTGCGTTATCATGTGAATATGGCAACAACATACTTGTGATTTTGTTACGATAACTGTCTTACTGGGCTACCGTATGACAATACGATAATCCAATATACAAGGCTTCATTGGCTGTAGACATTCACTTCCACTAAGACATGGTCATATGGGTTGCGGATAGGGGTATCCCCTATCAAAGGAGAGGTAAGGTGCCTCCTTCCCTCCGCTAGCCTACGGGACACCCTTGGGCAAGGTGGAGTATCCGTTTAAACCCCCCCCCCCTCCCCCGATCAGGGTTACGTGAAGCCATGGTGCAGGTGGTGGATGAAGTTGAGGAGCAGCCGACAGATAGTTGTAGGCTATGGTCTCCATCTTCACGATGGTAGGCAGAGGATCTCCTTTTTTTTGCGAGACAATGGGCCTACGGTCATCGGCCAGTATGGTCACTGCTAGGAAGGAAAGCAATGGCAAACTACCTTCTTTACAGATGCCAAGAATATCATGTACTGCAGTCTTATCGATAACCAATAAAAAGATATCAATTGAAACGAGAAAAAAGAGTGTTGATGTGCTACATAGAACCTGTGCTTTTGTAAGGATGTGAAGCGTGGACAATCAGCAGTCAAGCTGAAAAACAGCTGATGGCTGTGGAAATGTGGTTTCTGAGGAAAATGCAAAGAATACCATGGACGGACAGAAAAGCCAATGAGCGAGTCCTTCAAGAAACAAATGAAGATCGTAAACTGATTAGAGTCATTAGACGTAGACAGTCACAATTTTTTGGGCATGTTATGAGAAGAAATGAATTGGAGAACTTGGTGACAACTGGCAAGATCGGGGGAAGACACCAACGGAGAGACCGAGAAGTAAGTACCTGGATGGCTAGGCTGCGCGGCATGGTCGAGACAGGAACACGGAGCTCATCCACGACTCTGGTGATCGAGTGAGATGGCAGAACATGACCGCCCACGCTTACCGGCATGGCACATGATGGATGGATAAAAGACATGACATGGACTGCAACACTCGAACGTTATCGGGCAAAAGTAATCGCAGCTGTGTCAATAGCTCTATTAAAAACTGGATGCACCTTCCACGAATTTCTTTCTCATCAAGAAATTGGTAGCCTGCTATTTTTTTCTCAAATTCATAACCTAGATTGGGATTAGGATCTAAATAATCTTGAATAGCATTACTTTCTGTAAATTTTTTCCCAGGAATAGCAATCTTTGAACTGATAGAATCAGTGAGTTGGACAAGATCGCTGAGTAGTTTTGTTGGATCCTGTATATCTGCTTAAAATTTCTTATTCACACTTTGAACTTCTCCGAGAATATGCTTGAGAAATATGGGATACACATAGCTTTTCATGTCGCTAAACATAGAATGTAGAATCTCTGCTGTATAACAGCGTTCGTTGGATCTTGATATATCAAAATGAGTTCTGAGCTCGACCCACTGCTGCAATATTCTGACAATGGCAGATTGAATGGACATCCATCGTGTCTGGCTTAATTGAACAACCTTCAGTGGATGTTGTCTATCATTTATTGAAGCAAAAAGCTCCCTGTACTTTGCTTGACGAAGACTTGAGTGAGAAAACTAGTTACATCGCAGACAAGCAGCTGCAGCCTGTGACACTGCCAGCTGAAGGGAATGACATACACACCTAACTAGTACCAGATGAGAAACTTCGGATTTTAATTTTGTATATACTCTATTGTTTACACCTGTCACTACAGATGCATTGTCAGTGCCGAGTGCAACTAGTCTTTGCAACTCAAGTCCATTATTGTTTAAATAATCTTTTAACGCACTGCATATTGCCTGCGCGTTGCTGTCACTCATTTCAACTAAATCGTATTAAAGGGAGTTAAATTACTTGAACGTTGCGCGGTAATGTACTAAGACTGGTTTACTCCCTCGCTTCAGTTCAAATTCGGCCTTTTAGTGTTCCCAAAATGATGTTTAAAGTAATTGTTACCCACCCAAAACAAAAACTGCACCAAAAAAGCACCGAACAAAAATAATTAAGCACAAAATTCGCGCAGCCGCGCTAAATGCAACATTTTGGCATCAAATGACTTGAAAAGCACTAAATTTGGTGTGAAAAGCGTCAAAATGGCAACACTGTATCTAAGCCACATTCTGCACTTTGCCTGTTTATTTGTTCCACTAGGTTTTGCAACTCTTGCTCGCTTTCTGCTAGTAACACGGTATCGTCAGCATACGTAACTAAGATTGTTTATAATTCTTCCTTTGATGTTAAGTCCAGGCAGTTTGACTTGTTTAAAAATTCTTTCTGTGTATAGGTTGAAGAGGGTTGGGGACAACACGCATCCCTGCCGTACTCCTCTTTTTATCTCCATGGGCGACGAATAATTATTTCCTCATCTAATTGACGCAATTTGTTCCCAATACAAGTTAATAATAAGTCTTATGTCCTTTCCGTCTACTCCTATATCTTGAAGGCACGTAATTAGTCGTTCATGTTGTACTCTATCAATAGCTTTCTTGTAGTCTATAAAACATACATATATATTTTTCTGAACTTCTATGTATTTGTCAATTAACATCCTCAAACAAATTATTGCTTCTCTGGTGCCGCTGTTTTTGCGGAACACAAATTGTTCTTCATCTACTTCCTCGTCTATTTTATTTTGAATTCTCTCTTATATGACCTTGAGTAGTATCTTAATTATATGGCTAATAGTTCTGTAATCCTCACAATCAATAGCTCTTATATAGTTTATTGGGTAGTGTGATGAAAATAGATATTTTCAAATCCTTTGGAGTGTATTCAGTAGTGTGTGTGTGTGTGTGTGTGTGTGTGTGTGTGTATATATATATATATATATATATATATATTCTACATATATAAAAGGCAATGTATGTATGTATGTTATTTATGCGTTCGCGAACGGTCCATCCGGTTGAGATGAAATTTTCTACACGTCTTCTTCTCATTCCGATGCTGCCAACTGTCATAGTTTTTTTTAGTGTACAAACAGTTATTTACTTAATATTATTTAATATTTTAATTTACATTATAATTCATATATAGCGAGGGGACATAACTTTTAATATCATTGCTATATATGTAAAATTGTTGCATATTTCTCAAATAGGTGGAACTTTTCGCTAGTTATCTACACGCATATGCGTTAAAATCCTCCTCCTCCTCCCCCTCCCCCTCCTCCTCCCCTCCACCTCCTCCGCCTCCCCTCCTCCGCCTCCCCCCCCCCCTCATCCCCATCCTCCTCCCCTTTCTCCTCCTCCTCCCCCTACTCACCCTCCTCCCCTACCTCCTCCTCCTCCTCTCTTTCTCCCCCTCCCTACTCCTCCTCCTCCCCCTCCTTCTCCCCTCCTCCTTCCCCTAATCCTCCTCCTCCTCCTCCCTCCTCCTCCTCCTAATCCTAGCATTAAGCGAAATTTTCTAACTGCAACCAATAAATTATTAGACAGACAGGCAGACAGACAGACAGACAGACAGACAGGGAAGGAGGGAGGGAGGGATAGATGGAGGGAGAGACGGACGGGTAGGCAGGCTGGCAGACAGACAGACAGACAGACAGGCATTCAGGCAGGCAGGCAGGCAGGCAGATAGATAGATAGATAGATAGATAGATAGATAGATAGATAGATAGATAGATAGATAGATAGATAGATAGATAGATAGATAGATAGATAGATAGATAGATAGATAGATAGATAGATAGATAGATAGATAGATAGATAGACAGCCGGGCCGGGTCATTAGACAGACAGACAGGCAGGCAGAAAGACAGACAGACAGACAGACAGACAGACAGATAGATAGATAGATAGATAGATAGATAGATAGATAGATAGATAGATAGATAGATAGATAGATAGATAGATAGATAGATAGATAGATCCTCCTTTTCCTCCTCCTTCTTTTTCTTCTTCTGCTGCTGCTGCTGCCCCCGCCGCTCCATTTACCCAAGTTAATTGTTGGGGGAAGATGTAAAGATCTTTCAAGTGCTCTTTCTAATAATAGACAGACAGACAGACAGATAGTCGGGAACGGGAACTTATATGACTACTTATCTTATATATAAAAGAGACTGTATGTGGGTGTGTGTGTCCTTTATGCGTTCGCGAACGGTCCATCCGATTGAGAGGAAATTTTCTACACGTCTTCCTCTCATTCCCGCGCTGCCAACTGTGATATTTTTTAGTGTAAAATCGGCTGCTTACTTAATATTATTTAATTTTTCATTTTTCATTATAATTTATATATAGCAAGGGGACTTAACTCTAGAAAAGTTATATCAAGGGGCATAACTTTTAATAACTTTTATGTATACCTATATTCATATTGTTGCATCGTTTTCAAAGATTTATAAACTCTTTGTCTATAGTTATATACAGGCATATGAGTTATAATAAATAATGATACAATCTTTAGGGCATTTTCAAAGTTTTCATAAAAATAATGCATAATGCATAACATTGTAACTCATCTTTTTATGCTTAAGAAGTTATCTACAGTCATGTCGGTTATTAACAACATAATAAATAAATAATAGTTACCTTATCTCTATCAAGTTTGAAGATTTTATATTTCTTTACACTGTCGCCAACTCTAGTCTTAGACATGGAATAACTTCAGCCATTATTAAATCTACAGGCATATGCGTTATAATCCTCCTCCTCCTCCGCCTCCTCTCCCCTCCTCCTCCTCCTACCCTCTTCCCCTCCTCTCCATCCTCCTCCATCCTCCTCCTCCTCCCTCCTCCTCCCTCTTCCCTCCTCCTCCCTCTTCCTCCTCCTACCTCCTCGCCCTCCTCCATCCTCCTAATCACTCCTCTTCCTTCCTCCTCCCTTCTCCTCCTCTCTCCTCCTACTCCCTCCTCCTACGTCCTCCCCCTCATCCCTTCTCCTCCTTCTCCTCCCTCCTCCTCCCTCTCCTCCTCCCTCCTCATCCTCTCTCCTCTTCCCTCCTACTCCCTACTCCTCCTCCCTCCACATCCCTCCTCCTCCCTCTTCCTCCTCCTCCCTCCCCCTCCCTCCTACTTCTCCCTCCGCCTCTTCCCTCCTCCTCCCTCCTCCTCCATCTCCCTCCTCCTCCATCTCCCTCCTCCTCCCTCTCCTCCTCCCTCCTCCTCATTGCTCCTCCTCCCCCTCCTCCTCCTGCATTCTTCTCCTCCCTCCTTCTCCCTCCTCCTCCTTCTCCTTCCTCCTCCGTCTTCCTCCTCCCCCTCCTCCATCCTCCTCCCTCTTCCTCCTCCTCCCTACTCCTCCTCCCTCCTCCTCCTCCCTCCTCCTGCCTCCTCCTCCTCCCTCATCCTCCTCCTTCCTCCTCCCTCCTCCTCTCTCCTCCTCCTAATCCCTCCTCCTCCCTCCTATTCCTCCCTACTCCTCCTCCTACTTCCTCCTCCCTCCTCTTCCCTCCTCATCTCTCCGCCTATCTCTTCCTCCCTCCTCCTCCTCCCTCTCTCTCTCCTCCTCCTAATCCCTCCTCCTCCCTCCTATTCCTCCCTACTCCTCCTCCTCCTTCCTCCTCTTCCTTCCTCCTCTTCCCTCCTCCTCCTCTCTCCGCCTATCTCTTCCTCCCTCCTACTCCTCCCTCCTCCACCTCCCTCTTCCTCCTCCCAGCTCCTACTCCTCCTTTTTCTTCTTCTGCTGCTTCTGCTGCCGCCGCTCCATTTACCCGAGTTAATTGTTGGGAAAGATGTAAAGATCATTCAAGTGCTCTTTCTAATGCTTTTTGTAAGTTGGTCTTCGTTTATCTAAGGTTGTTCTAACTGCAACCAATAAATGATTAGACAGACAGACAGACAGACAGACAGACAGACAGACAGACAGTCGGGAACGGGAACTTATATGACTACTTATATGAATTAAATTAGATGCTCCCCACCAGGGACTGGGCGAAGCCGGGCCGGGTATGCTAGTCTTATATATAAAAGGCAATCTCCGTCTGTCTATATCTCTGTCTGTATGTCTGTCCTTTATGCGTTCGCGAACGGTCCATCTGACTGAGATGGAAATTTTCTACACGTCTTCCTCTCATTCCCGCGCTGCCAACTGTGATATTTTTTTTTTAGTGTGAAATCGGCTACTTACTTAATATTATTTAATCTTTCATTTTTCATTATAATTTCTATATAGCAAGGGGACTTAACTCTAGAAAAGTTATTTCAAGGGGCATAACTTTTAATAACTTTTCTGTATACCTTATAGTCATATTGTTGCATCGTTTTCAAAGATTTATAAACTCTTTGTCTATAGTTATATACAGGCATATGAGTTATAATAAATAATGGTACAATCTTTAAGGCGTTTTCAAAGTTTTCATAAAAATAATGCATAATGCATAACATTGTAACTTATCTTTTTATGCTTAAGAAGTTATCTACAGTCATGTAGGTGATTAGAAACAGTTTTCATTAAAAATAATGGATGGTGTGTGGAAGGACATTCTTTTAAGTTACTTTTTGTTGTTGTATGAATTTAATGAGACGCTACCCGCCAGGAGCTGGGCGAAGCCACGCCGGGTCAGATAGATAGACAGACCCACCTTTTCGCTGCAGTTATCTACAGGCATATGCGTTATAATCCTCCTCCTCCTCATCTCCCCTCCTCCTCCTACCCTCTTCCTCTCCCCTCCTCCCTCCTCCTCCTCCCTCTTTCTCCTCCTTCTCCCTCCTCCTCCTCCTCCCTCCTCCCTCTTCCTCCTCCTACCTCCTCGCCCTCCTCCCTCCTCCTAATCACTCCTCTTCCTTCCTCCTCCCTCCTCCTCCTGTCTCCTCCTACTCCCTCCTCCTCATCCCTCCTACGTCCTCCCCCTCATCACTCCTCCTCCCTCTTCCTCCTACCTCCTCCTCCTCCCTCCTCATCCTCCTCATCCTCTGTCCTCCTCCCTCCTCCCTCTACCTCCTCCCTCCACATCCCTCCTCCTCCCTCTTCCTCCTCCTCCCTCCTCCCCTCCTTCTCCCTCCTCCTTCTCCCTCTTCCTCCTCCCTCCTCTCCCTCCGCCTCCTCCCTCCTCCTCTCTCCTCCTCCTCCCTCTCCCTCCTCCTCCCTCTCCTCCTCCCTCTTCCTCCTCCCCCTCCTCCTCCTGCGTTCTTCTCCTCCCCCTTCTTCCTTCTCCTCCTCCTTCTTCCTCCCTCTTCCTCCTTCCCTCCTCCCTCCTCCTCCCTACTCCTTCTCCCCCTCCTCCTCCCCTCCTCATCCTCCCTCCTCCTCCTCCCTCCTCCTCCTAATCCCTCCTCCTCCCTCCTATTCCTCCCTACTCCTCCTCCCTCCTCCTCCTCTCTCCGCCTATCTCTTCCTCCCTCCTCCTCCTCCTCCCTCCTTCTTCCTCCTCCCTCCTCCTACTCCTCCTTTTTCTTCTTCTGCTGCTGCTGCTGCCACCGCTCCATTTACCCAAGTTAATTGTTGGGGGAAGATGTAAAGATCTTTCAAGTGCTCTTTCTAATGCTTTTTGTAAGTTGGTCTTCGTTTATCTAAGGTTGTTCTAACTGCAACCAATAAATGATTAGACAGACAGGCAGACAGGCATACAGACAGAGAGGGACGGACAGACAGACAGACAGACAGACAGACAGACAGACAGACAGACAGACAGACAGACAGACAGACAGACATGTAGTCGGACACGGGAACTTATATGACTACTTCTATGAATTAAATTAGATGCTCCCCATCAGGAGCTCGGCGAAGCAGGGCCGGGTCAGACAGACAGACAGACAGATAGACAGACAGACAGATATATAGTCGGGAACGGGAACGGGAGCTTATATGACTACTTATATGAATAAAATGAGATGCTCCCCACCAGGGACTGGGCGAAGCCGGGCCGGGTCAGACAGACAGACAGACAGACAGACAGACAGACAGACAGACAGACAGACAGACAGACAGACAGTCGGGAACAGGAACGCGAGCTTATATGAATTAAAGGAGATGCTCCCAACTAGGAACTGGGCGAAGCCGGGCAGAGTCAGCTAGTTTGTATGTGTGTGTGTGTGTGTGTGTGTGTGTGTGTGTGTGTGTGTGTGTGTGTGTGTGTGTGTGTGTGTGTGTGTGTGTGTGTGTGTGTGTGTGTGTGTGTATCAATGCCAAAGCTGGATAAGGATTTTATCATCTCTGTTGCTATCTTTATCAGGCCTTGCAGCCTTTCCTTCTTTCATCTGTTTGAAAGCCTTCTCTACTTCAGCATTATTTTTCTTCATTGTAAATCTGTTTTATATGTTCATGCAATTCTTTCAAGTTGTGTTTTATTTCTAGATCCTCTATTTGTTTGAATTTGTTTCTCCAACCACTCTTCCTTGGCAAATCTGCACATGTGGCGTATTTTTCTGTATATTCATGTATATTCTTTGCTTTATTTCTTTGAGTTCTTTTGCTAAGATTTCATCAGTTATCCAAAAAATTAGAAAAAAAGAGAATACTAAAATGTTATGTTACAATATAAGAAAAATGCATTATCAAGTCGATTAATTCAAATCTGTAATCAAATATATGATAAATCGCCATAGCCTAAAGAGAATAGTGCTGCAGGGAGATACCAGAGGAACTGATCGTTACTCATTACTCCGAAGAAAGGCCAGACGGACACATTATCAGACTGAAACTTGTACCATTAGTGTTGGGACTCTTTGCTGGCTGTCGAGGATGAGGACGGTGCACTTTAGTAATTTCCCCAGTGCTGGGATGTCGGTTCTTGGAGCAATTCTACTACTTCTAATTAAATTCAAATATTTGAGGAAAATCATATCAGACAGAAGATGCTGTGACATAGCGACAGACTTTAAACTGCATTTATTCTCGGTAGCCAGCACTATTCCCCTCGACGATAGTATTGACGGCAATAGATGGAAAACTCTCGCTGCAATCCGTCATGCAACATTTGATAGACCGAAGGGACTGGGGTTTAAGAGGTTAATTACGGCGTTGTACAATTACCCGGAGAAATGTCTGTTCAGGTAGAGCAGTGGTTCTCAACCTTTTTTGGCCCATTCCCCCCTTCACCATATTTTCAGAACGCCATTCCCCCCCTTCCTATAAAAAATTTGGCCCGTTCCCCCCTTCACCGTATTTTCAGAACGTCATCCCCCCCCCCCTTTCATATTTCCTATCTAAAAATCCCCTCACTCCTACACAGTATACGTAAAAGTGGAAGGCAAATGTAATAGCATATACTAAAACAAGTCTAGACATCCACATAAAACATGATTTGTGGGTCTACTTACTTTATAAAAAGAAATTTAGAAGGACGAGACATACATAACTGTAAAGTATGAAGGGAAAAACAATGTCAAGTAATCGGTTCTTGTATTAACACGATCTTGAAATGGTCTTCATTCCCCCCTGGAAACCACGAAATTCCCCCCCCCCCCCCCGGGGGGGGGGGGAATTCCCCACCGGTTGAGAACCACTGAGGTAGAGAGTTTATTCAAGGAGGAATAGTTATAGTAAAACCACGCCCAATGGATGATCACTTGAGCCGAAGAGACTTTTACCAGCGGTTCGGGGAGAAAACACTGCCCACGTACTCAGTTATTAGACACTCATGGAAACAACCGGAACTTGAAATTAACCTGACAAGCGAATGGAAATTATAGCGGGTAACGTCCTGAAATGTTATTTGATAATACAACACCTGCGTTGGTAGTGACCAAATACTGATTACCTGAAAGAAAGGAGATGCGACTAATTGTGTCTTCGCTGCGTAAATACCTGAGGCGCTTGGTCTCTGTCGTTCTTTTGGTAAGCCCTTGAGTCAGTGCACTGGGTGACTTTATTTCCTTCAGAGAAATTGTAGTGAATTTATGGAAATAGTTGGATTAGTGACAACTTATAAGTTAACGACAACATTGCTTGTTATAACTTCCTTGGAAGGGTTTGAACCATTCAATACAGCTCTATATTTTACACTATAGTGTTTAATTGGTTACTTCGTCTTAATAAGTGCATTTGCTATGAAGATATCTATGTATTATATCTTATTTACTAACTGTTCTATTTTCTGTCTGGGTACTATTGGTTTCTTTATTATGTCATTTCTTTATTACACGTACTTTAGAGATACTATTCTAATTAGATGTATTATTCGTTACTTTATTATCTCCTTTGTGTATTACACGTGCTTAATGAGATACTGTTTTGCTACTTCCGGAAAACCTCTCGATCATAAGCAAGATGTCCCGCGTCTGATACACCCATCTGGAGATCATCCGCCACATCCTGCACCCATCTTCTCTTTGGCCTTCCTCTTCCTCTCTTCCCAGGCATTTATCCTTCCAATATTGTTCTCTCCAAACTTTCGTGACGTTTCAAGTGACCAAAATATTTCAATTTTCTTTGTTTTATCGTCTTTAATAGCCAACCCTCTTCAATATTCAATTCTTTAAGTATGGATGCATTTGTTCTTTTCTTTACCCAAGATATTCTTAGAACTCGTCTATAACATTTATATTCGAAGGCATTTATGCGCTGTTCAGCTTATTTAGTAAGTGTCCATGTCTCACAGGCGTATGTTGCAATGGGAAAGATGCATGCTCTTAAAAATCTAATTTTTATAGTTCTGTCTGTCCCACTCCATAATTTATTCAGCTGTTTTAGTCTTTGAAGAGCAATTGATAGCCGCTGTTTAATTTCTGTCATTGTGTCACCATTGTTGGTAATCAGTGACCCAAGATATTCAAAATTTTCCACCACCTCCAATTTTTCTCCATTAACGTATATTTCTTTCTCCATAGTAGTTTTGTCTGTATGCATTATACTGATGATATTAGACAGCAAATATGGCGTAAATTAAAAGGGAATATATGTAAAAATAGAATAATATTGTTGAATGAGCAAGCATAGGATGTAGTGAAAGACAAGAAGATCTGTTTTAGAAAAGGATACACAGAGGAAATGATGAAATGGAAGCCTTATACCAGTGGTTCTCAACCTTTTTTGGCCCATACCCCCCTTTACCACATGTTCAGAACGCCGTCCCCCCCCCCCCCCTTTCGAATTTCCTCCCTATAAATCCCCCTTACACAGTATACGTAAAAATGGAAGCTAAATTTAATAACATATACTAGAACAAGTCTTGACATCTACATAAAACGTGATTTGCGGGTCTACTTACGTTATAAAACGAATTTCATTAGGGCGAGAAGTACAGAACCGTAACATTTAGAGGGAAAAAACAATATCCAGTAACTGGTTCATGTATTTATGCGATCTTAAAATAACCTTAACCCCCCCCCCCCCCCCCCGGAAACCATAAAATCCCCCCTGGGGAGGAATTCCCCACCGGTTGAGAACCACTGCCTTATACCAACAGCCAGACATGCCGCCAAGAAAATTATAAAACAATCAAGAGAAGAATCATGGACTAAATAAGCGCAGGTAAGTATTCTAACTGAACTCTCTACGAAATTCACCGCCAATTCTTCAAAAGTATTAAAGTCATGCGCATGATATGAGTGCTTCACTCTCTCAACGCCAAAATTAAAAAAAAAAAAAAAAATGGAGTGTGCGACACAAATACTTAGTTGAAATGAGTCGAGTTGACCTAAGAACGACATCACTGCACTCAGGACATTCCCATACGTGACCCGTCCCCTAGTTCAACAATCAGCGAAAAGTCAAGCTACTAATCTTTCCCACTGCTAATAATCATATTGTCAACACTCCAACACCAACAGTTAATCTGTGTTCAGAGACGGTGGAATTAACGCAGTCAATGAATTACCTGGGGATACGTTTTGATCGAAGCCTTACTTATAATGAGCACATAGACCAGGTGATAACAAAGACCAAGCGGGGTTCGGCTGCGATGCGGGTGGTGGCGGCAGCAAACTGTGAGCAGCGCCATCTATGTCTTCTATAAGAGGGGCTGGTCATGTCTGTTTTTGAGTATGCATGGCAATCCTGACTCTCAGCCGTAAGCAGATGGAAAGGATGGAAAGGATACAGAATGAAACTATGCACATTATTCTTGGATGTACAAGAGATACAGTATGCAGGGTGATGCGCTACCTTCTTGATTTTCCAACCATTGAAGACAGAATACAAATTTCCAGAGCACGCTTTACCTCAGAGTTAACGCAAACACACAACATCCACTGCATAGTGAAATTATGAAGGTGAAGGTCAGCACGTTAAAAAGAGAACGGTCGTGGATGGGTCAAGCCGAAGACATGCTTCAACAGGTGTTTTCACTTGAGGACTTAGAACCTGGCGAGAAGTGGTTACAAGTGCCAATAGACTTCTGTACGTCCTTTTCTGTTTGCATCCAACTAGGCAGAAAATGCAGACAAGAAAATCCGGCTGCTGTGGAGGCGGAAGTACTATCGTTGATTTCCGAAAATTCGCTAGATGGTGATGCTGTCATTTACACAGATGGGTTGGTCGTCCGACATGTGAGAAGCTCATGGGCCTTTACGGCTCAGGTCGGAGGGAGAATTGTGAAGGAGGACTCTGGTGCTTTTGCTGAGACCACAAGTAGCCTGATTGTGAAAGTCATGGCAGTAAGTAAAGCAATAACATGACACGAGACACAGACATTCACTAGGGCATGTTTCCTTAGCGACTCAATGAGCATGCTCAAGGGGATAGAGATGGGGTGGATCCGAAAAGAATGGTTGCTGTCTCTGGAGCGGTCTCGGCTTGCAAAGATTAGTTTCATCTTCGTGCCAGGCCATGCGGGAGTACAAGAAAATGAGTGGGCTGACAAGCTCGCAGGTAAAGCTACAGTGGAGGGCGGACGCGCCATGGACCAGGCTGACATTCTGAATGCTCTACGAGAAATAAGACTTTTGCGAGAACCAAGTGATGACTGTGAATCTGCAACCATGGCCAGACTACGAGAACAGCAAATTAAAAGAGGGGTGGCCAAACAAGAACACTACGCAAGAAGCTAAAGAAGATTGATAAACCAACACTGAACTGGTGTCGTTGGCCACTACACGCTGCGGGATTTGCTGAGGAGGGGATCCGAGCACTTGTGGACTGAATGGTTCGATGTGCAATGAGGATGATCTGTCGGCTGACTAACTGATTGCTATCTGATTGAAAGTTCTTCTGGCCTTCCCCCTCAGTTTTGAGATTCTTCCAGAATACCTGCCGATCCCCCGCAGTCTCATTCTTTCCACATACGGGTTCTCACTCTGTTCCCCCGCTTTCTCCACCATGTTCCACAAGCGCACGTTCACCTCTCCCTTGTCCATAGTTAATCTACCATCAAGAGGTGCATTCCCTGCCAGCCTATCAGCCTAATCATTACCCCCGCTCTCCCTCATGTCCTGGGCAACAACAAAAAAATCCATTCAATTCTCACAATCTGTGACCTCTGAAGCGAGTTGAGCCATTCCCCACGAAACATTCCTTTCTCCACCATACTAAGCATACTCCGTGAATCCGTAATGAATACAATGTGTGTTGCAGTAGTCTCCTCTAAGTAACGGAATGCCGTTGTTACTGCTTCCACCTCAATTCATTCTCATGCTGGAGGTCGTAATCTCATATGCCAGACTCTCCTTTTTCAAGACTCGTCCATTAGCCTTTGCAATAAAAGCCCAACCACTACGTCTGTTTCTCACCACTGACCCATCGGTGTAGATGACTATGTCACCTTGATGTGTGTTGCTCTGGATCAGTTGTTGCACTTCAAACTCAGTGCGACCAGCTGCCCATTCTCTGCACTCACGACCCAGTGTTACTATTGCATTGCGCCAGTCCGTCCTGTCTGCCGGTATTTCAACCCTCTTTTTCACGATTGATGGTCCACAGATTACACACCTGAGATAGATATTTCTGCCTGTGCCATCCATGACCTGCCTCGTCTTAGTACTCTTAGTATGTTTAGCTAAAAGGGAGGAAAAAGCATTGTATCTTGCGCATCCTCTTTGAGTTTTACTTGTGACATATAGTACCTGTTATCAGCGTTAACACGTGGAGAAAATTGTTTCTCATCATCAGAAACTTTTTTCTCTAACTCTGTCAGACCAACAGTGACATGCCCCTTATTATGATAAAGATTCGAGCGTAGTCTCCCTTAATCAAGATGGCGACACCAAGAGTAATGTTTGCAAATATCCGGTGATGACACACAATATATATCTCTTTATTTGAATGGGAGTTACGTTGTATGTTAACTTTAAATAGACACACATTTTAACTTAAACATATAAACCTGGCTTCATCTTTTACTACACTAATCTCGGCCTACACTAACTAAATTAGAATGATTGTAAATGGCACTGTGTAGCTGGTAGGGAGTCAGGTTCGATCATGATTTTCAAATTGAGTATTTACTAATGAGACCACAACAGATAGATAGGCCTTGAAGAACCAAATCTAATGGTACTTAAATGATGCCCGTATGTCAATTCTAAGCGCAGATATTCACATTTGAGTGTCAGTATCTGGGACAAATAAAATTTGGCACTCTTCCGAATAACGGTCCCAAATTTTTTCTTGTAAATTAAAAAATCATCCTTTACAGGGCCTGATTAGGTGAGGTAATAAAAAAAAAAATATTAAACACTACAAACTAAAATATAGAACTGAGAAAGTCAAAATACGTACCACTAATATTTGACAGTTATATGTGGAAATACGTACGTGCAATAAATAATTTGGTACCGTTATTTATTATGTACAGTTATTGAGTGTGTGTGGTGGATTGTTAGGCCGATAGATGGATGCAATAAAAGTTTTTGGGCCCAGAGGGCCCTCACTGTCGTCGGAGTGTATACCTATCAGTTATATGTGGAAATATGTACATACAAGATTGTAACAAGCTACGTGGAGGGTCCCAAATACCCTTGTCACAATGCTTCAATACTATTCTTTCGCCCTGGCTGGGATAGGTCTTTGCTTGCCAACCCTCCTCCGTTCCCCGGACTCACTGTCACTCTCTCTTTCGACCTCGGGGCCTATTCCCTGAGGTGTCTTTCTGGCTGACGCATAGACAACATGGCGATCGTCAGAGTAAACTATAACTTTATTGTAATAAGTTAATAAAGAACAGCACAGGAAAACATCAAGGCAGTTAAAACAGATAGTTTTCTACAAAAAACAAACAAGGATAAAGTTCAGTTAAGGCACAGAGCCTCATGGCTTTCCATCATAGACCAAGCTGTAGTCAATGTCCGTTCCGTCCACATACAGCTCACCGAATAAGTCTTCAGTTCTTTCCTTCCCGGTACGTTGTGCTAACAACAGGCCTCTGTGGAACCAATATAATGTTCGTGGGAAAACGTCCTGTGATCCCTGGTCACGATGCTGAGTAGAAGTTCATACAATGGGAATAGTTCATGAACGGGAATTGGGTAGGTATCCTTCACTGTCTCAGACAAGGATGGGTGGGTCTGATATTTAGGCGGGGTCCAGTCCAGAATACAAAATGACTCGATCCTAGCGTATCGAGATGACTGGCGAGGTGTTAGAATGGCTGATGGTCATTCTTTCGGGCCAGCGGTGGCTCTATCTCGTAGAGATCATACCCTTGGCCTGGTATGGCCCAAAACTTGACAAGGACTCGTCTAAAACATAACTTTCCGTGTAGAAGCCCTGTCGAGACTTTCAGCTCTATTCACTTCCAAAAGAAGGACCCTGGAAAGGACAAACAGTTGTGAGAGCCTCCAGCCTAAACTTCTGGTACAGCCGACATGGAGACTTCTAATGGTCTCAGCATCTAAGTTTGCATTCAAAAAATATATAATATTAATAGATATATAACTCTTTAGTAGACTTGCGTGAATTAGCCTGACCTGACAAGAGGTCCTGGATTGGCGGCGTCTTTCCTAGACCAGGCCTTCAGCTTGACGAGGTCTTGTCGTTTGACCCTAGGTACCTTACCCATTTTCTTCATACCAGATTCACTCTCCACTCTCATACCATGCCTTTATTATTACTGGGCACATTCATTTCCCGGCTTCCCTCTCACTGGCAAACCCTCTCTTTCTCACGACAAAGCTCTTGTTGTGTTGTGTGCGTAATTATGTGTGTTTCCCCTCTTAACTAATATTATAGTAGTGGGTCTGTATGGAAAGAAGTGTCGTTCCCCATTCCCAGCAAGAATAGGAAAGAAGATACTACCCCCTCCGGCCGCTGCTCTCGTCTGAGCTGTCGCCGCAATGTACCGGCAGTGCCTCACATAACACGTAGATTCAGATGAGTTCAGGTTCTCTCAGTGAGATAGAGAAGTCTATTTATATCCCCGACATCATCCTATCGACCAGTAACCATTCAGTCCACCTGGCCACCCCATCGGCTAAAAGACGAAAGAGATAGCACAGTGGATACCCCCTTCCGGCTCAAGAAGATAGATGGGTGGAATCCGTCCCCACGGAGCCCTCCCCCCTTTCCGGCATACTGTATATATGTTGTGTTTATATTTAAACTAAAGACAACACTAGGCAGCGTTCAGGCCGTAGGAAGAAAGATAACACCCGCCCATCTGCCGCCAAGAACAAGCGAAATCATCCAGGGAGATATATTGCTCAGATTCGTTCCCAGGCGATGTCAAGAACAAAACGCTTAGCTAGATTGGCCAACGGTCAACCCACTCACAATATGGCGTGACTGCCGTTTCGCCAATTCGTCTCACCAGTCGAGACCATATATATTTATAGGCCAAGGTCTGGCAGGACTAAATAAAACCCGTTTTTACCTTTTCAAATCCACCAGTAGGATGCTGCACTTCATCTGTCTCACTCTTTAAAGTGTCCAATTGACATGAGGCAGTCTACAAATGGTAGTTGTTTAAACGGACATTGATGGCCCAAGAAGTTACATTAGTGCGTATTTGGTGCAAGGTGCCCTATCGGGTTTTCCCGAAGAAAAGACATATTTCTAATCGTTCTATTAAGAAGATTGTGTTGTTAAAGTAACCAAGAGAACTATCTTCCATGGGGATTGAGCGAATAAGAGAACTGAGGGTTCCCGAAAGCTGTTTCCCACTGTTTACCCAAACCCAAAGAAGGCATGAGGACATGGGCCACTGGCGTTTCACCACAAAGATATAGATATACACTCCGAGGACAATGAGGGCCCTCTGTGCCCAGGAAACATTTATTGCATCCATCGATCGGTCTAGCAGTTCACGACACACTGAACCAAATGAGATCGACAACATCACCCAATGAGGCCCTGTAAGGGATACTTTTTACACTAAATAATTTGGGACCGTTATTCAGAAGAGTGCCAAATATTTCATGATTCCCGTAATTTCGGAGCTCTCCTATGTGTCCCAGTATCTCCGCTGCCAGTCCGTGCAAGATTGTCTTAACGGGTCATAGACGGATATGAAAATTGACTTCAAAAATATGTTCCGTCATGTTAAATGATAAGAAAATAGTAAAAGTATATAAATTAATTATTAGTAATCTTTAAACATGTATTCTCTGTAACTTTAGTAGTTTGAATTGCACGTTTTGAGCCTAGTCCGATCGATATTCGCGTCGGCCGCCATCTTAGCTTTCAAACAACATATCCACAGAAATAAATTTCTACCACATATAAAGCGATATAAGCGATGAAACTCTCCAAACATATGTAAAAATGGGTGCAGAATTTGAATATCCATCTAAAAATATCTTAAAATTAAATAAACAAGCTCTAAAAAATAAAATTACGTTTTGCCAAATAATTAAATTGATTTAAACGTCATGATAATTTCAACCAATCGATGTGCATAGAATGTTAGACTAACCTTGTCTGCAGAACCCAAGATAGCGTTTGTTATTGTTACATGATATTTGAATGAATGAATGATGTCGGAAGCATGAATGGTCTTTACGTAGCCTTTTTGGGGATACAGTGGATCATTCCGGCGTGGCGCGGTATATCATTTCCGGTTTCAGATTTGGTCGCGGCTCTACTAGCATACCTACTTATGATTTTAATAATCAGATTATCATGACATGACGTGAGACTTATGTTTGAAAGAAATCATTGAGTGAGGGATTGAGTTGAGTCATTGAAGTGACTTGTCTTCTCATCATCATCAAGTGCCCGGCCAGCTGGTTTAGGCATTCATGACTCTCCACATAATCACATCTTTTTGCGTGTTGTTTCATACACAAAATAGACATTTGTTAAAGTTTGCAGAAGTTGTTATGATAAATCTAAATAGGTCAGTTTTGTGCAAACAGAAAGACATGACAGTCCATTTAAAATTATCATGATAAACAATTGATATTACTGTGCGAACATGTGTACATTTCAGCTTGGAAGATGTATCTAGTTATTTTACTCTATGTTGTGCGACTTCTGCAGTATGTACCTGACGAGGTGAAGCAAAATGTGCCAGGCAATAAATCATACAATCTATCGTTTGTGTCTTCATTATTCACATTCACTACGGGAAAACATTGTTTTGATAATCACATATCTCAGTCTATGGTTTTCTGGATCAAATCTGCTGATGATATATCATTATCATATTCCTCCATGCCACTGTCTCAATCCATCTAGCATAATTTCTCTTTGTCTGCCTCTTTTCCTCGATCTTTCCAGTTGTCACGATGTTCTCCAATGCCTCTCATTACGCGACCAAAGAAAGCTGTTTGTCTCAGTGTCTTCGCACACTTTCAAATAACCACATTTAGCGCTCTTATACAATTGGCAGTCCATCTTGGATTCCCATATGTTTGTGTTTTGCTTGTGGTTGGGTAACATCACCGGTCTCTGTGGCTAAGGGCTTGCGAACGCGGTTTGTGAGCCCTTATACCCGGGTTCAAAACACAGCGGTGCTGGTTTTTTTGAAAAAGGTATAAGGGCCGGTCGTTCAGAAAGCAATGGCAAACTACTGAACGTAACACTTGCCTAGTACATCAACAGCAGCTGAAATGCTGGTGTTGACTGCAACGTCCCATAAGGGATACGCAACATTTTTTTTTTTGGGTAACGTCATATTCATCATATTTTGACTGTTGGCACTGTTGGCCGACAGGCTTGGAGAATGATGATCCCCTTTTTGGTTACCCTCTCTACTGTCTCTATGGACATATATATGTACAGTTTGTCCAGTTTCCCTTTAAAGAAAAGATAATCTGTTGTTTAAAAAAACAAAAAACTTATTTATTCTCTTCTGTGTATTTTTTATCTGCTCTGGCTTTAGTAGCTCTAGTTTTTGCTATAATTGAAACCTCCTGTTGTATTTTTCCTTTCTGTTTTTCTCCTGTCAGTCGGCGCTGAAGCTGCAGAGTTCGTGCTTTGTGCTACACTTTCGGCGGGTCGCCCTGTGATAAGAGACCGAGCCATGTGAGAAAACCCAGGTCAATGAGGTCTTTCTGGTGACTGCCGAGTCCATCGACGATTAACTGTGGTATTCGTGGATTAATTTTGTGTTGACATTCTGACGGCGGCATTATGCACAGTGTACCTGTGTGGGCTTGTTGGATTGCCGAGACTCCTGTCGATTCCACTTTTCACATTGGACAGTGGGGAGCATTTTGTGTGATATTTATTGACACGGGAATGGAACATAATGGGGATGACCCGTTGCCGTGAAGTTGGAACATCGACTAACGACTAACTAATGAGTATCCAGTATTATCTACGCCTATGCCACTCCACCTTGATTCTCACAATCCCAGAATTCTAATCTAATAATAGTTTATTCTGTCTACCACCTGTGCAATTTTCCCCCAATTGACACATTGTTCTAACGTTTCAGGTGCCTATTCTGGAGTTTTTCTTGGTGAAAGGTAGTTAAGTTGGTGATCAAATGTCATACCTCATCTATAAGAGCCTGAATTCCTCTTGGTTAGCTGGGTTGTTAGTTTTATCTTATCTCTAGTCCCTGTGGTGAAAGGGTTACCAATGCAGTTTATGATCCTGCGTTTGAAACACAGCTGTGGACGATTTGGCAGCAGACCACCTTACGTTGGTTTTTTTTTAAAAATGGTATGAGTGCTGGTCGTTCAGAAGGCAATGGCAAACTAATGAACATAAACTTGCCCAGGAATCACGAACAGCCAAAGAATGCTGGGGTTGACTGCTACGTCCTGTAAAGGATATGCAACTATCTTTAGATTTGTTCATGTTTGAATAATTAAAGGATGGGATAGCTGGCCCTAAGACCAAGCCTGCTGACTTTGAGGTTTAGAAATATACAATTCTATTCTTACATTTCTTCTGAATTATTAACAAGAGTGAACAATTGTTTGAAACAAGTTGTAGAAAAGTCTTTTGATATTGCCATATACTGGATCAGAGTTAATCTCCACAGGCATGAATGAGTACTTGCAACGGTCACTTTGATGCAAATGGAAAATTGTTAGTAATTCATGGGATGTTGACATCTCACTCACTCAGTCACTCAGTCACTCAGTCACTCAGTCACTCACTCAGTCACTCACTCACTCACTCACTCACTCACTCACTCACTCACTCACTCACTCACTCAGTCACTCACTCACACACTCACACACTCACTCACTCACTCATTCACTCACTCACTCACTCACTCACTCACTCACTCACTCACTCACTCACTCACACACTCACTCATTCACTCACTCACACACTCACTCACTCACTCACTCACTCACTCACTCACTCAGTCACTCACTCAGTCACTCACTCACTCACTCACTCAGTCACTCACTCACTCACTCACTCACTCACTCACTCACTCACTCAGTCACTCACTCACTCACTCACTCACTCACTCACTCACACACTCACTCACTCACTCACTCAGTCACTCACTCACTCACACACTCACTCATTCACTCACTCACACACTCACTCACTCACTCACTCACTCACTCACTCACTCACTCACACACTCACTCACTCACTCACACACTCACTCACTCACTCACTCACTCAGTCACTCACTCACTCACTCACACACTCACTCAGTCACTCACTCACTCAGTCACTCACTCACTCACTCACTCACTCAGTCACTCACTCACTCACTCAGTCACTCACTCACTCAGTCACTCACTCAGTCACTCACTCACTCACACACTCACTCAGTCACTCACTCACTCAGTCACTCACTCACTCACTCACTCACTCAGTCACTCACTCACTCACTCACTCACTCACTCACTCAGTCACTCACTCACTCACTCACTCACTCACTCACTCACTCACTCACTCACTCACTCACTCACTCACTCACTCACTCTAATTGATCAATGCAATCGACAAATACTTCTAGACTCCGGCACATGTGCTGCTACATCGTGACCTTGAATGCAACATTGTTTTATCTACGACTGTTTCCAACTATGAATCCACTTGCTTGGATCGGGCACCTGCCTATGTTATACCAAGGAAGTCCTTCCACTGGGACCCACAGGGATAAGAAACAAGGGGATTTAAGCCACTGAGAAGCCTTTTCCATACCATAGAAGGCCATTGAGGCACCATTGACTGTCACACTATGGCATGTTACCAACTTAATATGTCTCTTGTCGTTATGTCAGTTTCTCCTAGGGTTTTTCATGTCCATTTCTAGATATAATGCGTTACGCAAATTTTTGGCCTTCCTCTGTTCATTTCCCTGAGCTTGTCGCAGTGAGTATAGCGGTGGATAACCCAGTTGATCTTGTCACATGACCATACTATTTTTACGGTTTTTAAGAGACCTTTGTATGACATAGTATCTGATGTTATTCTCTGCTGGTCTATACTATTATTAATGTTAAAACAGATGATAAAACACAATCTTTTTTATTGAAACTGTTGATCTATTTTCCAGATTTTAACACTCAGATAAGGACAGCTATTTATGGAGCTATTTATGTTGGTTTGATCAAATGCTATGCTACATTTGATGAGACTTCCTTGGTCAAATATGGCTGGGCAGGTGAGAGTGACAGGCAGATGTTGTTCTATGGTTTGTTCATAATAACTTGGAGAAATAACATGTGTTGATTCATTTGGAAGGCTAAGTAAATAATTCTCATAGTAATCCTTCATTAATTACTTTAAGAGCAATGATGGCAGAGTGGTTGGTGAGCTTGCTTGCCAACAGGATGGCTCAAACTCAATCCCCAGTAGTAGATTGCACTCATGGCTTGAAGGATTCGGTTACAAATGAACCCACAACCTTCAGAGTGCAAGGCTTATGCCATGACCACATCGCCATAGATCCCCTGAAAACCAGCATGAAAAAAAGCGTGAGTATTACTCTAAGAGATATAGCACATACTGTGCAGCTGATTTACATCTAACCAGATTTCTTTAGTATACTCAAAACAAATGCAAAAGTCGTAACACCACGCCATACATTACTTCATACACATGAACCGTAGCCACACAGGATGCATTTCTCGGGACAGGAACAGTGAAATCAATAGATAATTAAGGTTCATGGTTATATGTTGTTGACGTCTTACTTTGTCTAGGTAACTTAATGGGTTCACACAGGTGTTAATTAATACAAACAATAAATACGTTCGCTATGATATAGCCGATTTATTGTGGCAATCTACAGTTGGCGCAGTGGGTTAAACAGCCCGCGCTTTACATCATCATCATATCACAGATTATAGAACATCAAACATTTCATATAACAAACTAGCACACTATCTAGCCTATGTTCTATCTCTATACAAAGAGCTAACGAGTCCCTCTCAGGCAGACACTTGTTGCCTGGTCTCAGTCCATTTGTCCTCTGATGGTTTTCCGCGTGTCGCTATTCGACGGGCGGTAACCCTGTTCGAGTTCCTCGTGGACCCCGCTTCAGGCGGGCCACATTAGTGTCCACGGACCCATGAACTCGAGGGTTGACCTTCGATAAGGTTCTGGACTTTTCTTAGTCTGAGCAACTCGGTTGTCTCTCTTGGGCTAGAGTTGCAGCCCTCTACTTCTATCTTTAGGTGAGGTGATGACAGGATTCCCCTCTCCCCTCCTGATCTGGCTTGTTATTGGTCAATTAGATTTAATCTAATTCTGTCATCGACTCATCTAAAGTTAGGGTCTGTAGTTTGGTGGACAGTAACTTGGTAAACTACCTAATGGCATTAGTAACTCATGTATTCTACCATACACTACTTCTCTGATTTGCTAAAGAGATCACTCTGTCTCCTGTGTCCTTAACAATGCTTATCAGACCGAAGTTACGTGGCGTTTTAATAGTTGTATTGACAACTCGCCCTTCTCACGCACCCTATTGGTGCCCAGACAATTAATCTCTGGTTAAAGAGAGTTAACAGGACCGAAGTCCTGGCTAGTTAAGTACACTTTCAAATCTTGATTCGTGAGTGTATTTTAATACACTTTTACTCTCGTATGTCATCCAATGCTAAATATGTAGTTACGATGTTCTCTTATCCCCCTCAGACTACATGTGTCCCTGTTGGCTTGTTAGTGTGTTTGACTAATAAGTTGATGTCTTTAATAAAGTGACTGTATTTTAAATTGAAAGTGTTGAGTTTTCAGGTTTGTGTATGTGCTGACTGGATGGTGTATTTCCAAGCGTCACGAGTTGGGATAACCTCAATCATGAATCCTTGCACTGTGTGCACTACATGATCCGGCATTCCAAGTAGTGATGCTTAGTTATATCCTAAATGCTAACCTAAGTATGTTAACTATTTACTAACTAAGCTGAATACTAAACTAAGTTCTATACATGTATTCACAATTTAGACAAGTTATGTACTTTTACATCAAAAACGCAGACAAATTACAATAAATACGTGTTGCGTACAATTTGTCCGCCAAGTGTATCGTTCTCTTATTTAATCCTTTCACACATTCATTCATTCGTCTTTCAAACACAATAGTATTCGATTAAAATATATAATTTAAGTTAAGGTAAATGTTATTGCCCTTGGAAACAATGGGCTAGGCGATATTCGCCCTTTAAGAAAAAAAACGTACTTTCTGTACGATGAAGGAAAAGTAGGTTATAATTTAAATAGAGACAATTGTATAGGACGGGTTTTCTTAGCCTCTGAATGGCACCGCCTGTAATATTAAAGTAGAATATGTACAAATTACAGGTTAACACAATTTATATACATCAATAATGGAAATATAATACATATTTAATTAAATTAACTAATTAATTAACTCCAACGATGATGTGCGTGTTGCCGTCCTGTTGTTCCTGTGTTTTGCTATAAATGTTAAAGTTCGTATAGCTGTCTCTTGCGTGTTGTAGTTGATGTCGTACTATTTCGGCTGTTTGCAACGTTTGTAGCAACAGTAAATTATGGGTTCTTTTCCATGTTTCGTATGAAATATTACAGTGTTCATGGTTTGTTCTGGTTGATCTTACTGGTTGAAATAAACACATTTACTGTTTCTTGATGGTCTAGTAATAGAGTTTAGGCACTTGATGGTATAACTATTGAAGTACCGTGTTCATGGGTGTTGTAATAAACTAATCACTAAGAGAACTTAGGCGGTGTATAGGTACACTTATATGAAACGGTATAAAAGTATCACAGTATATAATATGGCTAGTGGTTGACTGAGTAGTGTCCATCTACTGGCGCATTTGACTGGCGTGATAAAATGTCGGCCAGAATATTATCGGTGCCCTTGATATGGCGTATTTCAAAATCATAATCTTCCAGCAATAAACGCCATCTTTGTAACCTGTGGTTCTTGGGCGACCCTTGGTTAAGGACTAATAATGGTGAACTGTCGGTGAGAACCAGGAAGTGGCTCCCTAAAAGGAACTTCGAGAGCCTCAGTATACAAAACAATAGGGCTAGACACTCCAATTCAATTGTTGCATATCGAGTTTCAGCCTTCTTTAGTTTCCTGCTCACGTAGAGAATAGGGTGTCTAATTCCGTCGACTTCCTGCATCAAGCAACCTCCTATAGCTATGGCGCTTGCATCTGTGGTTAAGATAAAAGGTAATTTTATTTTTATTTTTAGGTGGGGATAGTTCGGTGACTTGTCGCACATTTCGTAAGCGTTGTGTGTCAAACTGCAATACTGGCATTTTGCTACTATATCACTGTTGGATCGCGGTTTAAATTTGCCTTGTGTTTGCTTGGAGTACTTAGTATTTATTACTGCAGCTGCTGTGTCATTGTGGCTAATGTTGAGTTGAAATATATCCCTGTTTGCTGTGTAGAATGCATTGCCTTTGGATTCAATTTCTTGGATGGTTTTGCAATCCATCTGTTTTAAAAATTTTGCAAACGGTGTGGGGATGGTGCTCACAATTTTATCTATGATGATTAGTTCTTTAAGTTTATCGTGGCTATTGTTGGTTTTCGCCGAGTTTATCCATTTAGTGCATATGTCTTGTACTGTACTAACATAATCTATGAATGTTTGGTTTGGTTGGGGAGCCAATTTTGCAAATTGTTGTTGGTACCCTGCAGTGTCTAACGAAAAATGTTGGAGAATGCGTTGTTTGAGGTATTCGTAGTCTTTTCGCATCTCTTGTGGTACTGTTTCTATTACTTTAAGCGGCTCGAGAGCCAGATTTCTCATGAGTATAAAAGCCCAATCTGCCTTAATGATTTTATGGTAGGCCATGAGACATTCGAAATTTTCTAAATAGGCGGAGATGGAATCTCCTGCACAGAAAGCCTTAACGAGACCTTTATATTTACTATATTTCTGTTCCTCTTCTTTATTTCTTAATTTGTTTATTGATATCTCTGTGTTGGACTCTATTTCCATCTGTTTCAATTTCAACTGTGTATCAGCGTTCAATTGGGCCTGTTTGGCCGCTGCGTCGAGCTCCATTTGCAATTTTTTTTCCGCTGCTTCTTGTTGCAATTTTCTTTCCTCTGCTTCTCTTTGCAATCTTCTTTCTTCGGTCTCTCTTTCTTGTTGCAATTTTCTTTCCTCTGCTTCTTGTTGCAATTTTCTTTCCTCTGCTTCTCTTTGGAATCTTCTTTCTTCGGTCTCTCTTTCTTGTTGCAATTTTCTTTCCTCTGCTTCTCTTTGCAATCTTCTTTCTTCGGTCTCTCTTTCTTGTTGCAATTTTCTTTCCTCTGCTTCTCTTTCCTCTCGCAGTTTCTTTTCCTCTCGTTCAATTGCTCTTTCCTCACGGGCAATGTTATCTGCATGTGTTTTCTGTGCCCATTCTGACAGTTTCTCTTCTTTATAGCCTAATTTTATCCCCTGCTCAATGCATTTATCTAAGCTTGACATTTTGGATTTTATTTATTAGTAATGTTTATAGAGTTATTTCCCTTATCAAAAACTTTGGTGTGTAGAAAAATTTGGTTGCCTACCTTGCTTATTAATGTGTAACTCAAAATGCAAAGTTATAATGGTGGCAAGGTCATGAATATCCGAACAAATAAATATGAAATACAATAATATATTGATGATTATGAAAATGGGAAGCACAGCTTAGACTTTACAATGAGTATGATCTGAAACTTAGCTCTGAATTGTCGCGCTCGATGTTGTCGTTCTTTCGTCACTGCTGGGAAAAGTTCCACTGCGTTGCACGCGGTCTTCTCTGTTACACAACTTAGTGGCTGGAAAAATCACATGTGTTGCCCACGGTATTCTTTGCGGCACAATCTGCTCGTAGAGCAAGAAACATTAGTCACGGTCAAAGAAAAAAAAACAAAAATGTCATAGTTATGTTAAACAGTTATACATCGTTTATAGACCACTAATATTGTGGTGTAAGGTATGGACTTTGTTTTGAGACTGTTGAGGGACTCTGCTTATTCTATTGCTAGATAGCTACTAAATATGTTGAACAATTTATGGTTAACAATTTTCTTCTATTGTAACCAAACAATGTGATATGAATAAATAATTTTACATGACATTTCACAGTTATTTCATAACATATTATGTCAAAACCGGTACTAGCCCCCAAAAACCTGTTGACGTCTTACTTTGTCTAGGTAACTTAATGGGTTCACACAGGTGTTAATTAATACAAACAATAAATACGTTCGCTATGATATAGCCGATTTATTGTGGCAATCTACAGTTGGCGCAGTGGGTTAAACAGCCCGCGCTTTACATCATCATCATATCACAGATTATAGAACATCAAACATTTCATATAACAAACTAGCACACTATCTAGCCTATGTTCTATCTCTATACAAAGAGCTAACGAGTCCCTCTCAGGCAGACACTTGTTGCCTGGTCTCAGTCCATTTGTCCTCTGATGGTTTTCCGCGTGTCGCTATTCGACGGGCGGTAACCCTGTTCGAGTTCCTCGTGGACCCCGCTTCAGGCGGGCCACATTAGTGTCCACGGACCCATGAACTCGAGGGTTGACCTTCGATAAGGTTCTGGACTTTTCTTAGTCTGAGCAACTCGGTTGTCTCTCTTGGGCTAGAGTTGCAGCCCTCTACTTCTATCTTTAGGTGAGGTGATGACATATGTGTCAAAATTTTTTGGACATATATTTTTTTTTAAATGTTGCATATCCCTAGCAGGATGTTGCAGTCAACACCAGCATTTTTCAACTACTGTTGATGTACTAGGCAAGTTTTTATGTTCAGTAGTTTTCCGTTGCTTTCTGAACGACTGGCTCCCATACCAGCACGTTGTAACACAACGTGACATGGTCTGTTGCACAAATCGGTCGCGGCTAAGTTTTGAACGTCTGGTACCCGGCTCACGAACTGCGTTCGCAAGTTTGGCCACGGAGACCAGTTGGACATATTATGAGAGGAAGTAAATTGGAGAACTTGGTGACAAATGGCAAGATCGAGGGGAAGAGAACAAGGGGAAGACAGAGAAGTAAATACCTGGATACCATGTGGCATGGTCAAGACAAGAACACTGAGCTCATCCACGACTCTGGTGATCGAGTAATATGGTGAATCATGACCACCCACGCTTACCAGCATGGCACATGATGGATGGAGGTTATATGTGTAATATTTACAATGTACCGTACAGCTTGTCAGCCTATTGGCTACAGGTCAACAAGGGTAGCAAGGATAGTTAATATACTGGTATGTTACACATTTGTAAAGTATATTGTTTTGCTCAAAAAGAAAATAGTCAAACAGGACAGTGGAACCTCTGAAGATCAAAATGTCCTCTTGTTGATTTTGATGATTGTAAAGAGGCAGACATAAGGTGAGTGCTGCTGAAATACTGTACTTACTATTGTACAACCTACAATGGCTAATCAGAATAAATTGTTTGTTTAGTTCCGCAGTTTTCAGTGGGACCCAGTGTTAATCATTGCCCAGATAGTTTCAATGGTGAGCCTATGGTACTTCTCACTGGGAATGTGGATCTTCATTCTGGATGTCATTGGCAAATTTGACTTGTCAACTGAGCAGATGTTCACACAGAGTGTATGTATCATGACACGGTTCACATTGTTGTTGTTTTTATGTGAAATACGATTGCATCTTGTGCCATACTGAGTGCTGGCTATCATGTTTTCTTCACAAACATCTGCTCTCTGTCTTATTGTTAAGTTCAGCCACTGGTCATATTCAGTGGCAATTGCCCAGCCCATAGTGCATCTTTGTCTCTTGACCTCTGTCTCTAACACCCTATGTATTCCATGTTATCATAACCTTTGCCTGACTCTTGACTCTCTTAACCCATACTGTGGCAACAAATGAGTTTAGTCAAGAACCGATATCACTGCACTCGGGGCATTCCCATGCGCGCTCAGTCGTCATCTTCAACAGCCAGCAAAGAGTTCCAGTACTAATGGTGCTCATTGCAGTCTGATTATATGTCTGCCTTGCTTTACCTCTGAGTGACGACTGTCGACCAGATCCTCTGACCACCCTTGCTGCTGCATTATCTCTATAGTCTGTCCAGAAATGAATGCCTTCATTCACCGATCAATTATTTTGAAAACTGTCTGTTGCATCGTTATGAAATTTTTCCTGCCGTCTGATATTTACCCCCACCCAAGGAATATGTCTTTGATAGGTCCAAAAGCAACTTAAATCATGGAAAGCGGCGACATTTCTTTGATGTTTTGGTGAAAAACTAGTGATTTCTCGCTAACAAACTTTTTTGTTTTACAGTAATGCCCCGTTCTACTACGCGAGGCTCTTGTCATAAGGCCAATCCCATGTCACCCGAGAAAATTAACTATTCAACGCTAAATGTTTCTGTGTGAAGACGTAATACATTTAATAATGTGCACTTCATTTTTAACCTGTAAATTATATACAGCATATAAACATACTTTGAAATCTGCTGTACAACCTCCAGAACAAAAAATTTTTTTGTTGGGTGGACATAATGATAAGGTTATATCTCAGTTGGTTACTGAGATATGGAATTTTATATTGGTGCTGACAAAAGTAAACAGACTATAGACCATGATAGTTGTGGCATTGCGGGAAGAAATGATGGTATATGATATTGATTGTCTAGAGGAATTTAGGTTCCTGGGTTTTATAAATAGACAGTGTACCCCTGTGATAGAGAATTAGCACATGGCTCTATCCCCCAAGCGAATTAAGAGAAGCATGGTTTGATCTTTCTCCATCTCTAAATTTATAAGAATAAAGATGCTATCTCTATGCACTGGGTATGAGAAGTCCAAGGCATTCACTGGTCTAAACCGGAGGAAACATCTCAACTCCTTTTTTAGGGTTTATCCAAGTTATCACCTGGCCACATTTGCCTTCCCTATGTTAATACACAACTACACATTATCCAACATAAACTGGCCTCACAGACAACATGTCAATTCAGAAAATAAGAACATCAATCAACAATGCGTCTTTTTATGTTTTCTTCTTAAAATGTATTGATGCTGGTTAATGGTGGAGTGATCGGGTGAATATAATGAACCTTGTTCACATTATGAATGCACATTACAGATGTCCAATTTCACAGAATCTCCACTACTTTGCAAAAATTAAATTACAAAGGCTTAACCAGTGTTCGGGTTGTCTCACAAAAAGATCCATTTGAATGTCATGAAAAACTGAATGTTCTATATTGTTTCACTTAATAACAATTCTAAATGCCCCTATGTGTTATCATGTGTGGTTGCATAGAGTTATACTTAGCTCAGAAAACTAGATGACATGGCTCCATCCAGCTCCACTCATTTCTAGTTCAGGCGGCACATTTGTAGCAAGGCTGAATTCTCATTGACGAAGGTAAAGCAGTAAGACACCAGTGGCATTCAGGCAAGGTAGTCTCACATTTGCAGGGGCACTGAGGCAAAAAATCCTCCTTCGGTCTCAGCTCTTGAATTAGACACAAAATGTTGTCTAGGACATCCCAAAAGGCACCTTCCTGTTGCTCTCGCTGAATCCCAGGAGAGCTAAGAAAAGTCAAAGAAGAGAAGAACTGACAAGGAAGAACTTGAAAAATATTATAAAACCTTAACCGAAAGGCTGGGGCGTACTCCAGTCAAGTCCTGACGAAACGAAATGCACTGGGTTTCGAACGTCGTTCAAACTTATAATTGGGCGTTTTTTTGCCGACTACGTCATCACCATGTCTTCTACGTCACACACTTCAGCATCATCATCCAATTGACTATCTCTGTTGTTGACTGATGGATGTCAAGCCTTTTCTCCCCTTCACTTCATTCCGTGTTGCCAAGAAACGGCACGATTCGTTGAAATTGTTTGAAATTGGCCCTGAACTTTAACACAAAAGTGAAGGTTGATTTCTCTCAGCCAATCCGATTTCCGCTTTGTCCTTTCATTCATACTCTCAATGAATTGTTGCTAGGCAATCTCTAAGTTATTTATGGAGAACCGACGCCTTGAAAATGTGTTTTTTTTAGGACGTGTATTTCTATTTTTAGTGATGTCAACGTATCGAGGAATGTGTCAAACATTTTCGTAGTTACCGTTATTGACCTGTTGAATAGCCCAGTTAAAAAAAAATGAGGATGGGCTGTGGTACTGTAATGTCACAATAGTCCATCTGTTCTTCTGCATTAATCACATTGTCCCAGAGGGCCGTCACTATATCTACCTTATCATGCATCAACTCACCCCTTAATGATGCGGCACCAGCCAACATGTCTGCTTGTTCATTTCCAACCACACCAGATATTACGAATGCTTGTCTTATAAATGCAGAATACAAATGATTGTTTTGTAAATACAGACAGAATACAAATAGTTTCTTTATTTCAGAGTACACTTTTAGGTATATTTTGTATATGGGTAGATAGACCAGGAGGCAGTAAACATTTGTCGTGTTATCAGGTTAAATAATACATTGAAGAGAACTTAAATTAGGAGCCAGATAATGGCAAGATAGATTTTGTTTATGTGGAAATGAGGCTGAATTATAATATCATGTGCAGATTAGGACACTAGTTTGTTTACCTGAAACATTGTCTTCAGAAGTGTTTTTTTTGGGTGCTTTTTCAGTTATAATTTCTGTAGATGATTGCTATGGTTGGATAGTATTTACCTTATTTTCTTGTTTAAATAGTGGTTTCTTGCTTTTCTAAGGTTTATTCCCCAAAAACAGTCGTGGTTCTATCATTACAGAAAGTTATGAATCCACTGTCCCAGTTCATATGTGAACTTGTTCCAGACAGTTCAAAATACTGCATGGGACAGGACAGAAAAAATTCATTAAATTAATCTACTGACAAATTTCATGCTTACTTTTGTTTTTGTATTGTACACTACTGCTAACTAGTCTTGTATGCAATAGTTGATTGAATATTTTTTGCCTTTCAGGATCTTGGTTTGTATGAAGACTCAGGTCGAACAAATATTATTGCTTATGCCCTCAACAGCATAACTGTGTAAGTATCCTGTGATACATTTTAATAGCTAATGTTGACGGTTGGGATGTCTTCAGAGAAGATTATCAACATTGCACTGCAAACATTCCTATACGTGCTGTGATCTTCTCTGTGATAAATTCCCCAGCGACTAACTGTGATATATCACTGGTGATTGATGTAATAAATCCATCATTTCTGAACGACCGGCTCACATACCTCCGTAAGTAACCAATGTGACGCAATCTGCTGCCGAATCTCACGCAGCTGTGTTTCGTACAAGAATATACGGGGATTAGAACAATGTCCTTAACCCCAGGGAGACCAGGCCTCAGTGACTAACCATGATATATCAGTGCTGATTGATGTAATAAATTCATCAGCCCACAGTGACTAACCATGATACTGTTTCCTTAATGCAGCAAAATAGTGGGAAGACTATTAACTGACAAACTCAACACTAGCGGAGATATTGTCTGCAAAATTTACCCTTACAAAAGGAAATTACCTATCACGAAATAAAATTAGTCATTGTCTCAGACAGATAAACCCATGGTCTTGCATTAACCTTCACACAAGACTCATATGGATGCTAAATATAGAATCAAATTTGGAGCCGTGAGAAGCACATACACGTAAAAGATATGGATAAAACTGCACATATTGAGTTCTTTCAACTTTGAAGATGGTCCTAACTTTATCCAATTTGACAAATGTTAGAAGCCTACCAAAATATCTGCTACACCAAAATTTCATGAAAGAACGAAAATGAAATTATTAAGAAACATTGCTAGCAATCATGAGAAAGACACCGACAATATGCATTTAGAGGCAGGCGACACGCAGTTGCAAGGTGGGAGGGAGGTGGTTGAAGATGGCCGAGTTGAAGACCTCAGGCACACAACCTTTCATGACCCATGCTGTCATAACACATAAGAGAGGTTGATCACTGAAGAAATAGAACCTCTCACAGTCGTGTTTGGCATGACCATTGCCTATTTTACATTAGTTCAAAACATGTTATGAAGGGCAAGTCAGACACTTTCTAATGCTTTGTAGAAAATACTCTGAAGGAATGTTGATTACATCTGGTGTAAACAGAGATGGCAGAATAGGAATGACATCACAGAAAGAAGGGGTTGAATGGATAAGAGCATTTGCTCTTAAACTTCCAATGTGCTGCCTAGGTAGCGGGTTCAACCCCTACACCGGTCAGTTGGACTGAAATGTTGACTTCCCGTCCTTGACTTTGGGACGTAAATTACAAGTACCTCTGAAGTTGGAGTGGGTTCGCCTGATGGCAAGGGACACTGGTTATTTTTTTTTTTTGTATATCCTTTACAGGACATCGCTGTCAACATCAGCATCTTTCAGCTGATTGTTGATTTCTTGGCAAGATTACGCTCAGTAGTTTGCCTTTGCTTTCTGAGCGACTGGCTCACATACCCCGTAAGTTACTGATGTGGAGAGAACCGCTACCGATTCTTGTGCACGTCACATTACTCACGAGAGTATACGGGATTACGGAGAAAGTCGTGTAACTCCTAGACCAGGGAGACCGACACGCTGGTTATAGGGACAGCAAATCCACATGCAAAAATCAGTCCAGCGCACTAGAAGTAATAGCATGTGTATGGACTACACTTGAGTTCAAAGCCAGCGACCGCAACAACAACAACAAAGATGGCTTCTGTACACAAAGTAACGACAGGAAGAAGTACCTGTACTATACACAAAGTAACGACAGGAAGAAGTACCTGTACTATACACACAGTAACGACAGGAAGAAGTACCTGTACTATACACAAAGTAATGACAGGAAGAAGTACCTGTACTATACACAAAGTAATGACAGGAAGGAGTAGTACCTGTACTATACACAAATTAACGACAGGAAGAAGTACCTGTACTATACACAAAGTAACGACAGGAAGAAGTACCTGTATTATACACAAAGTAATGACAAGAAGAAGTACCTGTACTATACACAAAGTAATGACAGGAAGAAGTACCTGTACTATACACAAAGTAACGACAGGAAGAAGTACCTGTACTATCTATAGATCAACCTGATATAGACATCTAGGTCATGGACCTCAGAATAGCACAGTTCTAGAGTCCTAAGCCTTGCCCAGGACACAGATTTCAGTGTTGCATAGTTCAAGAGAGAGAGAGAGAGAGAGAGAGAGAGAGAGAGAGAGAGAGAGAGAGAGAGAGAGAGAGAGAGAGAGAGAGAGAGAGAGAGAGAGAGAGAGAGAGGAGTACTTAGCCTTGCCCAGAACACAGATCTCAGTATTGCATAGTTCTTTAGAGATTATTTAGCCTTGTCTAGGACACAGATGTTGAGGGTTCCAGATTTTATAGAGATTACTTAGCTTTGCCTAGGACACATGAGTTCTGAGCTAAGAACTGACATCACTGCACACAGGACATTCCAACACACGCTCTGTCCACTCGTTCAAGAAGAAGAGTCATACTACTAATAATTCCAACCGCCATCTGATTAAAGTTCTCCTGGTCTTCCCTCTGTTTTGAGCTTCACCCAGAACCCCTGTCAATCCTCATCATCCTGCAGTGGTCACCTCCAACCATTGGTTGGCTGCTTCCACCTCCATTCTCATGCTGGAGGTCGTAGTCTCATATGCCAGACTCCTTTTTCAAGCATCGTCCATTAGCCTTTGTAATGAAACCCATCTAGGAAACAGTTGCATAGTTATATAGAGATTACTTAGCCTTGTCTAGAACACAGATCTCAGTGTTGCAATGTTCTATAGACATTACTTAGCCTTGCCTAGAACACAGATCTCAGTGTTGCAATGTTCCATAGACATTACTTAGCCTTGTCTAGAACACAGATCTCAGTGTTGCAGTGTTCTATAGATATTACTTAGCCTTGTCTAGAACACAGATCTCAGTGTTGCAATGTTCTATAGACATTACTTAGCCTTGCCGTTGACATTTATCTCAGAGTAGTTTATCCTTTCATAGTGCACAAAATATATCTGACTCCAGTTGCCTGAAATCTGATGGAGAAACAGCAACACAAATAAAATGAACGTTACATTCAGAGGAGCCTGCAGGCGTGTAAAGTTGATATATAGTTTCTGTTTATATTTTGCAATCTAAGTGTGTTCTTACATTGCTATTTTCAGGTCATTCATCATGTGGGGTGTTGTTGGCAGAACGAAGCAATGTTTGGATTTCACAGCTACCATACACATGTTCCACTTCTTTGCTTGCTGGTATTCTTATGGCTATGTCCCCATTACATTTTGGTGGTGGGTGACAAATGTAGCCTGTGTGGCTTTGACCACGGTCATGGCCGAGTATTTGTGCATGCAGTCAGAGATGAAAGCTATTCCAGTGGGAATGGGACCAAAAGTGGATTTATAGAATGTTTGTCAACTGTGTGGTATTCATCGTGGGAATTTAATACCAACATATAATGTAAGATTACGTAAAGTTCATGAGGACAACTAATTTTGGGCTTGTTAGCATCTGTCAACTCTGAAGAGCCAAAACTCTACATATTGTTGCTGATACTGGTCAAATAATGTTCATGGCAGATCCCGCCATAGGCACGTGTAGTGACAGGTTTTCACCCACTGAGCCATGGCATCAGGAGGTGAGGGGACTATCTCAGTTCCTCATCACCTGTCCTTCCCAGTCAGTTGTGAAAATATCCAGTAGCAGTTTTGTGTGGCTGGGCCAACATGAGCGATAAACATCCTACCACTGCCCTGGATTAACCTGGGCCATAGATTACCTGAAAACTTCCAGTGTTTGTATGCAAGTTCATGTTGGCGATATTTTCTTATGGTTGATTTTATAACAGCTGATGTTCTGTGGCAGTGGGCAAGTGAACTTATGTCTTGATTATAAACTTCAAGCACATTAGATTTTTTAGTGGAATGTCGTCCTCATTTTGTCTCAGTGTGTTTTCTTATCTGACTTGTCCTTGATACTTTTATTAACCTCATCTTATGTGCATATTATTGAATGTATTTGTTAGTTTACATATCTTCATTTTCTCTATATTTGAATAATGTAGACGCAAACAATAGATTGTACATTTTAGTGACCGACATATTTTGCTGCATCTCGTCATACTGCATAAATTTGAACTAAAGCAAGGTACACCCTTCAAGCTGAAATATCTTCTTTTGCCGACGTAGTGGCCAGCATAGTGGCACTGTGGTCATTTGTTCAAGTCCCATTGAAGGCAGTCCCGAGTTGATCCAGCCTAAATAATGGGTGACGGGACATTTTCTGGGAAATAAAGACAGCTGACACGGTACTGACTTCACCCATTGGGTGCCAGTTGGTACAAATGTGGGGCTAGCACCAGAAGCACAACATGCCTCGTGGTGTCAAAAGGTGTCCATTGCCGTTATGTATGAAGGTCGTTTATTGAGACCTTGGATACCCTCCCTTCCTCAAGTGACAGCGGCTTTCTTGTTCTCATTTGTTTGAGACTGTAGAAACTACCTGATTTTATTTTTTGGGTGTTCCATTGTTAAATCTTGCTAGAGATTTGAACTATCACACATCGCTAAAAAATATGGACCTTGCGAAATATTCATAGAAGAAATGATAGATTACTATTATGTTAATGATTAGACATAATTATGCATCATCTGTTAATTCCAGGTGTACAGTACACTGCACTCTTCTCATCTGTGAAACATAATTTGTCACAGATTGTAAATATGATCAGTAGTTGGAAAATAAACAGTATTGTTACTGTATCAATATGATACAACATACTAACAATTGTCTGCTTGCTGTGTGAGTAACTGAGCAATGTAACGTGAACTGATTGAGTGTTGGTGTGCATGCACTACTGATGCCAGCTGTTTTCCTGATGTCACACATCTCCAGCAAGTCGTAGTTGTATGTAAAAGCCTGCACTCAGGTATTCCTTTGGTAAAACTAATCGTCTGCAGCTAGTCTTGTATTGGTACATCTCAAGCACACACCAGAAGGTTGTGGGTTCACTTTAGGACTCCATCATTTAGTTCATGAGTACATCATCTTTGGAAACCCCTGGGTGTGGTCAGCAGAGCTACAGAGTCATGCTGTTGCAGTGCTTTCAGCAGGCAGATAGCTAAAACACAGAGAGACTGAGCTGGATGGGATAAAACCCTGTGCAATGAAGTTGATCATGTTTAATATGGTCAACAGTGACACATACATATACTGGCCATGTTTAATATGGTCAACAGTGACACATACAAATGTTGGTCATCTTTAATATGGTCAACAGTGACACATACATATACTGGCCATGTTCAGTATGGTCAACAGTGACACATACAAATACTGGCCACCTTTAATATGGTCAGTAGTGACACATGCAAATACTGGTCATCTTTTGTGCTCATACTATAGCAAGCACTTGGTACATTCAGCATGCTTTTATAAGATAACAGCAATGTTTTGTCAAGAGCAGCACTGGGGTAAAACACATAACACAACACTCACGTAACAGGAATATTTTTGTGCACTTTATTATATTGTAACAAGTAATACTGTCAAATAATGAACAATGTGTGTTATGGTAATCACAACAAACATAAATATGCAATAGCAACATCAGAGTAAATGGGTTCAAACATATGGACACCTTGATAAAAGCAGAGATGATGTCATGAAGAGGTGATATGTAGAATAGTTGAAGCCGTAGCCTCTTCCACAAGGTGAATATATTAAGCAGCATGCCACCGCCAAAGGAGTTCTTTAAAATTATATTTGAGCCAATCCTGGCATACGGAGGTGAATCATAGATGATCGGTTGATTAGTGAGACATCTGGAGGCTGCAGAGATGTTTTAATTGTAGAATGCTGATAAAATGCATAGATAAAGAGGTTTAGAAAGAAGCCAACATGATAACTGGCTACTTCAACAATTGGACAACACTTGTGAGATGGGGAAAACTGAATACACTGACAAGAAAGGAAGGGGATGACCTAAAGAGAGGAAACACTAAACAACCTGACAGTGTGGCATGAGGAACATCGGCATCAGAAATGGTTAATCTGTCCTAACTCATGCTATATGAAACAAGTTCATCACATTCTTGACTAACAAGTGTGTTATTTGGTTGTGCAGTACAATCACTTTATTCTATACATGCATCAGTAAGGGATACTATAAACACAAGGGACACTTCTTGGCACAGAATGAGCCCAATTACACTGTTTTGTGAAAACAACATGGTATCTACAATAGTGAAGCTATTCAACATAACATGTGGCAGTAGTCTATCAACAATGTAAAACAATAACCAAAGTACATTTTAGAATGAAAATAGCAATATATCTCAGCATAATGTAAACATGTGGGTTCTGTTTGAAAAACCTATTTCAAAGTCTTATGTAAATGGACCACACTGTAAAAGATTCACCATGTAAAATGTGGTACACTGCAAGAGAATCACTTTCCACTAGTTAACATCAGACAGCCACACATGACAAAATGTAAATAACATGTTCACATTTTAAACTGGATTCTATGCTGAAAAAAAAGTATTCTATATTAATGTTGGATGCCAGCCTTAACCCACTGATCCCTAGCACCCAGCCAGTAAAGCCCCATTCTCCTGGTTAGAAAATACACCAGCAGGACGCATGGGGGGAGATGTGTTAATGTGGCTCAACTAAGCGCTCAGTCTGAATGATGGTATCTCAGACTGACTTAACCCACCATGTTCAGTATGTAGATAGGGGTCTAATACAGAAAAACTAGTATGTTTTTTGTTTTTCAGACATACAAACTAGTACCTTGATGTTAAACATCATAATGGATTTCTCAGAATGGGCAGAATGTCAGACGATCCTGCGTGCCCAATGCTTAACCCTTTGAAAATAAAGATTTTCGTTCTTTCGTTCTCAACGTTAGGATGTTTCTGATTGTTCATTGGGAATATTGGGAGACCAATGTTCACTGACCAAGCCGTGTGTTTGCACCTCAGACCAGTTTGGTGTTTCACCAGCTTCATGTTTAAATGAAGTGGATCAAATGTGGTGGAAACTATCTCTCTCTCTCATGATGTTCCAAATTTCTGATATTGAACAGTCAAAGGCCTTACTGTAGTCTATGAAACCATGTTTGGTTCAATGTGGAACGATATAAATGAAACGTTTCCATAGCTCTAGTTTAAGAGGGCAATACACACTTGAACATGTGATGCACTATTTAAACACCGAGTCTAAATTTAATGTTACCACTTCAAGTGGGCTTACATAAAACAAAACCAGCCAGACTAGTCATTCGAAATAAAGCAGGCTTACACATATACAACAACTACCATTCACGATGACAAATAAATTAGATATATCTGTGACAGACTGACACCAACGATACTTAGGTGTGCGCAAGGAAGAAATATGTACTCTAAAGTGTATTTATAAAAACAGCAGTTATATTAACACCAGTAACTCTGGTTTTCCTTTGCACATAAAGTTTGAACAACCTTTAACTATCACCAATGAAAGTATTATCATTAGCAGTTTCACAATTATGTCATTTACACAAAAAATTACAATACTGATTGTGCCATTTTCTTATGAAAAAAAAAAAAAAAGACTTCTAGCAGTAAAAATCAGAATTAAACCATAAATATGAGACAAACAAGGCTGGTTAATGTGAATCAAGTGAGCCTACATATTTTTCATAAGCTTCTTCGGTCATCAGACAGTCAGTTTTTGTGTCGGGATCCAAACTGAGCTTGTATAGCCAACCTGGTAAAGACAGAAATTGTGATATTTCAGACAAGAAAATAGCTACCCTCAATACAAGGCAGTATTATACAATTACTGATACATTCCATGAGGAAACCATAAAAGCTAGTATTATACAATTACTGATACATTCCATGGGGAAATAATAAAAGCTAGTATTGTATTACTGATACATTCCATGGGGAAACAATAAAAGCTAGTATTATACAATTACTGATACATTCCGTGGGGAAACAATAAAAGCTAGTATTATACAATTACTGATACATTCCGTGGGGAAACAATGAAAGGTAGTATTATACAAGTACTGATACATTCCATGGGGAAACAATAAAAGGTTGTATTATACAATTACTTATACATGCCGTGGGGAAACAATAAAAGCTAGTATTATATTACTGATACATGCCGTGGGGAAACAATAAAAGCTAGTATTATATTACTGATACATGCCGTGGGGAAACAATAAAAGCTAGTATTGTATTACTGATACATGCTGTGGGGAAACAATAAAAGCTAGTATTGTATTACTGATACATTCCATGGGGAAACAATAAAAGCTAGTATTATACAATTACTGATACATGCCGTGGGGAAACAATAAAAGCTAGTATTATACAATTACTGATACATTCCGTGGGGAAACAATAAAAGCTAGTATTATACAATTACCGATACATTCCATGGGGAAACAATAAAAGCTAGTATTATACAATTACTGATACATTCCATGGGGAAACAATAAAAGCTAGTATTATACAATTACTGATACATTCCATGGGGAAACAATAAAAGCTAGTATTATACAATTACTGATACATTCCATGGGGAAACAATAAAAGGTAGTATTATACAATTACTGATACATGCCGTGGGGAAACAATAAAAGCTAGTATTATACAATTACTGATACATTCCATGGGGAAACAATAAAAGCTAGTATTATACAATTACTGATACATTCCGTGGGGAAACAATAAAAGCTAGTATTATACAATTACTGATACATTCCATGGGGAAACAATAAAAGGTAGTATTATACAATTACTTATACATGCTGTGGGGAAACAATAAAAGCTAGTATTGTATTACTGATACATTCCGTGGGGAAACAATAAAAGGTAGTATTATACAATTACTTATACATGCCGTGGGGAAACAATAAAAGTTAGTATTATACAATTACTGATACATTCCATGGGGAAACAATAAAAGCTAGTATTATACAATTACTTTTACATGCCGTGGGGAAACAATAAAAGCTAGTATTGTATTACTGATACATTCCGTGGGGAAACAATAAAAGGTAGTATTATACAAGTACTGATACATTCCGTGGGGAAACAATAAAAGGTAGTATTATACAATTACTGATACATGCCGTGGGGAAACAATAAAAGCTAGTATTATACAATTACTTATACATGCCGTGGGGAAACAATAAAAGGTAGTATTATACAAGTACTGATACATTCCATGGGGAAACAATAAAAGCTAGTATTATACAATTACTGATACATTTCATGGGGAAACAAACCATAAACTGCATGTGACTAAGATGGAGGTCAGCATGGCTAAATGGATAACAGCACTCATTCTTAAACTTCAGGTGTCCTGATACTGAGGTAGCGGGTTCAACACCTAAATGGGTCAATTGGACTAAAAAGCTGACTTCTCGTCCTTGATGTGGGAATGTAAATTACAAGGAAGGACATTAGTAACAGGAAAGATAATCCACATGCAAAAATCAGTCTGGTGCACTAGAAGTAGTAACTCTTGTATGCGGACTACACCTGAGTTCAAAGTGAGTGAACAAACAAGAAACTAAAACAGCCCAGATGTCCCTATCCAGCCCAGATGTCCCCATCCATATTCATGATATTTTTCAAGTTATAAAGTGATGTCCCACAAAGCACCACAACAAGCAATGATGTACAGACCAGATGGAAGCAGAGGAAGAGGCCGACCACGTAAACGATGGACGCAGAGTCCATGGGAATATCGATACATGAAGCCCATAAGTGGGCACTCTCCCGCTGTTTATACTTCACCTTGACACCGCAAGGTACAAGAGGAACATGATGAGATGAAAGTGATGTCACAACATTCAGGGATACACTATCACACAACATTCAGGGATATACTATCACACAACATTCAGGGATATACTATCACATAACATTCAAGGATACACTATCACACAACATTCAGGGATACACTATCACACAACATTCAGGGATACACTATCACACAACATTCAGGGATATACTATCACACAACATTCAGGGATATACTATCACACAACATTCAGGGATACACTATCACATAACATTCAGGGATACACTATCACACAACATTCAGGGATATACTATCACACAACATTCAGGGATACACTATCACACAACATTCAGGGATATACTATCACACAACATTCAGGGATACACTATCACACATCATTCAAGGATATACCATCACCTCCGTGAGGTGGAGGTTCTGTTTGTTGCTCCCCTGCAGGATCTTAACCTACACTTATATTATGTACTAACTGTTCACTGTCTTGTCTCTTGTGATAGGTTATAAGCAGAACTATTTTATATTTTGTTGCTAAACAAAAAGTAAATCTGTCTTGTTTACCAGAACAAATGCGCCTGTTATATGCCAATACAGGACTTGTCATAACTGGTTTTAAGTGAAAACCTTGGTGTGAATAAATACTATCAGCATAGGACAAACACTGGTGATAAGACATATGTGTCACTATCTGTTCAAGAGATAAGAGCATTTGTGGAAAACTAGGCCAGTTGTGCTTACAACAGTCAGTCACACACTGGCAAGATATGATCATCCTGTGTCACTTCCACAACCTAAACATGGTGTCTTTCCCATCTAAAGTGTAGAACTGACACATTTTTCAAAGAAGTATTCTTTGATTTTCTATTGACCATTACACAAGTATTCAACTGTGTACTTCACAGATTGTTTTATTTTATATTTACATTGGAACTGACCAATCACCTAAAACAAGTATGGAAAAACAAACATAACCATAACACTAAACCACAAGATGAACTCATATAATGCTAATCTTGATGAGTATGTGTCAGTGTTGCACATTTCTGTGTGTTGAGAAATGAAGATCACGGACAGTTTAGATAATCAAGAAAACAGCACACTACCTTCACTAAGAGGAGAATTATTCACCAGGTTGGGTTCTTCAGTTAGTTTCTGGTTAACTTCTGTCACAGTGCCACCCACTGGGTTGAATACCTCACTGGCTGCCTTGACACTCTCCAAACAGCCGGCCACATCTGTAACATGCCAGGTGCAACATTCAACTCAGGTCTGCTCATGCCAGTGTGGAATACAAGGCATATTTTTATTTGATTATTTGGTTGTTTCTTTATTTATTTATTTTTCTTTTGTGCTCACTCGCTTTGAACTCAAGCACAGTCCAAACACACTACTTCTAGTAGTGCTGGACTGAATTTTGTGTGTGGGTTAGCTTTCCCTATTAACAGTGTCCCTTGCCGTCAGGTGAACCCACTCCAACTTCAGAGGCACTTGTAATTTATGTCACCATGTCAAGGACGAGATACAAGGGATATGACAGCCCATATTACTGGTCAGTGACCGGGAACATTGATTAATTTGGCCACAATTCATGGCTGGGTTGACCCCAGAGTAAAACTAATGGCCAATTTCAACCTAGTTACCACTGTATACCAAACCCAGGACCTCAGTTTTGGGAACATGTGCATTAGCTACTTCACCACCATGGCTTGTATTATCTTTAAAAGGGAACATAATTCTGTTGGCTGTTTGTTAGCACAATGAATGGGGCCCTGACTTACCAACACAGCTGCTAAGGTTCAACTCTCAGTTGAGGAAAGGTGTTTCCATTACTGCACAGCTCTAGGACCCAACCAGCCTCATATCATATCTTTTTATTCTTCTCATCTCGTTCTTATGCCGTAATGTAGTCACTCGAGGATCTTCTCTGTGATTATAGTTGTTTTGTGTATGTATGTGTTTGCTAATGAAAGTTAGTCGCAGCAACGTCCTGTACGTTTTGTAATTCTGTTCTGTAAAGCTGCATTACTTTGTGTTATTTTATATTGTTTTGATAATAATATCACTTTTACGAATCGAAAGCTCACTGTGTGGATGTCATCTGCAGACTGCATACTTCTGGTTTCCGGAAGAACAGCCTATGGTGAACGGAAGGCCCAATATACGGAAGTGAGGCTAAGCAGCCATGTGCAGGACGTGACGATTCCTTGGGTGAGCCCAGTACCAGAGCGCTATGTGTCGGCTCTGCAAGTATGGAAGCCTCCTTGGATGGCGGGGAATGCCCATGGTCTGCCCCTGCCTTCCCTTGAGGGCTGACCAGGATCTTTGGCTGTTCTATATGGACCAGCTGGGATGGGGGATAACACCACAACAGTGAGAGTCAAACGTCCTAAGAAACCCCCGGGAAGGTTAACCCGGTCAACAAATGCCCGCAGAAGTCGGATGTGTCTGCCTAACGGCGCAAGAACGCAGCTCTGCTGCAAACAGGCACAACGCAGTCACATCCGAAAAAAAACTCCGGATGAACGAAGAAGAAGATATCACTTTTAAGGATGGCTGATGAATTGAAGAAATAAGCACAGATGATGTAATGGTACAAGATGCCAGAAATAAATCATGTAATGAAGTACTGTAATAAAAGTAAGATTACACAGAGATAAAGACAAGACAGCTGATATACCAAATGCTGGTGGATTTATAAATAAACTAGTATACTTTAAAAGTATCAACATACAATAAGAATGACCAGTTGTCTCATTTGGTTAACTGTCTTCGCTCATACCTTAGAAAGCCACTGGGGTAACACCCCATGTGGTAATTGTAAGCTGTTAACAAACCCAAAGCCCAGCAGAGCCCAACCTCCCCCAAACACCACAATCCACATCCTCAGAATACTCTGTTGGGGGTAGATTTGTTATTGTAAAATCTTGCCAGGGCTGCAGTTGTCTACACAATAGTGCAACATGACCCCTAAACTGTGGCCTATTTTTCACCCTTGTCTGAGATGGATTGTCTTACAATCCACTACTCCGAGACAGAGGGAATGTGATACCCTCTGAAACATTCTCAGCTAAAACTAACCGGGTATTTGGAGCTAGAGATTGTTGCCATACCAGCAAACTGCTCTCACCCTGAAATGCCGCTCCGTAACCAATCATTTGTTAACTTTCACCCTGTGGTGTAGTAATGCCTTAAATTATGTCTGTCTCATCTACTGTCATACGAATACCAATATTTTATTCTTTGACTGGCACCTTTTTAGAAACTGTTAACAATTTATTCTTTGCTTCCGTTCATATGTCAACAGACATGGAACCCAACGGCCACTCTTTTCTCATGTTCAGTCTATTGTGTAAAATGCAATGTGTTACATTCACAGATCTACCTATAATACTAATGCACACACGTTAGCTAACACACAATTGTACCATGTTACATTCACAAACCTTATATAACACACAAATTGACTTATGTTACACACACACACTCACAGACTTACCTAAAATACTAGTGCACTGTACATTCACACACTATTAGCACACAAATACATATTATATAGAAGACACTACTATCTTACCGCTGGCTTGCAGCTTAGTGCCAACTTCTGGTGTTTCAACATACACAATTTCACCCAACTGTTCCTGTAAATTAAGAGTCCAGTCATCAAGAGAACACACATTCAAACACAAGGCAACAAGTTATCAAGGCTACAGAAGTCTGTTACATGCTGCTTCATATATAATACGACAGTAACCCCAACTCCAGAAATGTCAACAGTGTCTTTGTTACTAAACACATACCTACACCCTGATATACATACACAGGCCTAAAATATCTTCAAATCAACATACCATCAGTATAGCCAACTGCACTATTGAGAAACAGCATTGAAAACTAGTTTCCACAACATAACACAATATTAAACATGGGTGTGCTATTGAAAACACTATTTCAGAGCAAGAGACAAGGCGGACATGCTAGGAAGGACTTAAAAAAATTACATTCATATTGTCTGTTGTACACTGCATGGGTGTCTATTTGTTAAAATTGTAAATATCTTATGCATGACTCCTGTGCCTCCTGCTACCAAATTTATGGACATTCTTGATTTCTGCTGTACAACCACTGTAGAATTCACTGAGATATTCTGTTAATCCTGAAGTTTTCTCATCACTTTTGCTTACTGGTGTTCTTTCCTGTGGTATTAGAGTGCAGTAGTTTTGTATGCTCTTCTTAGTCCAGTTAGTTTATTTAATAACAAAATGACTGTCATCTGTATTTTTGGCATTTATTAATAAAACAAAATGTCCAGAATTCCCCGATGCTTTATGAATGTTCCTACAACATCTGTCAGCCTCTATCTACACTGCATTGTTTGAAAACCATTCAATAACTGATAGGGTGTGAAATAATGGTTCTACCGTGTTACAATGGTTTCTGTTATCAATCCAGTGGCACCTGAGCTTCCACCTCAAGGCCCAATGTCCTGTCATGCTGTGTTCACTAGCTGCTGTCTTGTTTCAAATAGTATTTATTTTATCTGACTTTGCTGGAAGCAAGTCTCCTGACATGTATCAGAGCTGGACACTCAGAGAATACGTGCTGTATTCAAAATCTAAAAATTGTGTACTAGACATTCCTTACATTGTTTCAGATGTTTTTGGATTCAGCAATGTGTTTTTATTTGTATACATCCCTGCTAGTCTTTCTAGTGGTCCGTCTATTCAAATAAGCTTCTTTTCATGTTTCTTGGCTGTTATGGTATGTCTTGTACATACTTGATCTTGTTTAGATCCCTTGTTTGCTAGACTGTCTGCCTTGTCATTGCCAGGTATGTTACACGGACTAAAGATCTACTGAATGATTTATTATCCTAGTGTTGTAATATGTGATGGTCTGGTCCATAGACATATTGCTAAGTTCAGCCCTATAATGTCCACTATTTCTAGAGCCAACAGAGAAGACCATGAAGCATAAAGATGTTCCGGGCCATCAAAAGAACGGCTTCAAAACAAGTCTTCAGGTGTCACAGGCTGGCTCTCCCCATGCTTCAAAGAGTTCCCCATGAATCACATGGGTACTGTATTTAAACTGCTTTGATAGTGGCATTGATAGCAGATCCATGTTCTGGATAGGGGTCAATGACTTCTTGAGACGCTGTCGAAGCACAATTATGCCAGCACTTCTGACTGTTCCATATATGAATCTGCTTGCAGATGAATATGTGATGGCAAATTACTCTCTTGGTGTTTCTTGTTTTTGTTAAAAGAGATGCTATCTGCCATCTCAAACAACTATAAACCAGGCAAATGAGGTCAGTCTTTGAATATGGAATCACAGCGCAGACAGCAGCAGCTAGGTCACATTTTAACAAAAATAAGTAGTCCAAAATCAGGGAATCCAGATCATAACTGGAGGCATGAAAACAACACCTATTACCTAATAGAAAAAATAACCACATGCCTATCAGTAATACAAGATAGAAGTGATAGTAGAGCCCAGCAACAAGCAGAAACATGTAAAAGACAACGACATGTATGAGAGGTTGAATGGCCTTGAAAGGGGAAGACTAAAGTAAGAAAAACAATGTCTACTAGAGATAAGATATTTCTGGTATTGAGAAAAAAAAAATTAAATATAAAGAAACAAAAACCATAAACTTTATAATGAACATAATCAAGCAGCATATGAATTCAAGCATATTCAGAAGGATCAGAAAATAAAAACTCAAGAGAAAAAGGTAATGGAGGAACTAGAAATATGGAGCAAAGAAAATACAATCAGTGACAAAAGGAACATCTTATGCAGCTTCTGAGCAAAGACAGTAGCATTGAAAAGTGAAGCAGAAATGCTGCTGACAGATAATACAGAAAACTACACTTCTGTCTTCAAAGATCCAAAGTCAGTTGTTACAAGACAACAGGGCAGAACCAGTGCAGGGTCAGCAGACATAAGAGCAGTAGCTGTAGAACTGATCAAATGACAGTTAAACATTTGCTGCAGGGGTGTCCACCATATGCAGAGCAGAAAAGGTTATTCTGATTTACATTTGAGGACAAACTCAATAGAGATGACCTTGGCCTAAGTTGACCGCTGCTTTCTTATGATATATTCAGACTGACATCTGAATGTGTCTGAAGTAGAAATATTAGACTGCTGCTTGTGATGATCATTTCATAACAAGTTGAATTGTTGCAAGTGATGATCACTTCATAACAAGGTGAATTGTTGCATGTAACGATCACTTTCCCCACAGTCAGCTCCCTTCCTTATCGTAAAATCGTCCCAGAAAATGGTGACAATTTGTTAGTACCTATTTAACGTGGTGCAAAAATGATTTTCTAGCCCCAAAAAGGAAGAAATTTATACCATCAAACTGTACTGTGGTAAAAAAGAAATGTAACTGAAATAAATAAATACAGATTTCAGTCTCTTGAGGTCTACACCCTGAAACAGATTTTCATACTTGCGATATTTGCTGAAAATCTGGTTTGAACTCAATGTCTTTATAAAGCACCAACAAACACATTTACAAATGACACTCATGTCCTGTATATGTGAAGATAAAAAAAAAAGGGAGGGAGGTGCTGAGAGAGAGAGAGAGAGAGAGAGAGAGGGAGAGAGGAAGGAGAGAGAGAGAGAGAGAGAGAGAGAGAGAGAGAGAGAGAGAGAGAGAGAGAGAGAGAGAGAGAGAGAGAGAGAGAGAGGGGGGTAGGAGAAAAAGAAGAACTGAACTTGAATGTGATCCAAGACAACATCAGCAATGTTGTCAATACTAATGCAGCACAGAGAGCATGAACTTAACAAAGCACAGAGAGCATGAACTTAACAAGTGATGATGAGACTCACACGCTACCTGCTGCACTACTGAGGCTGCTAGAGAGCATGAACAGCATAGTATAATTGTCTCCCCCCAATATATTTTTGGGGGGAGCTCTCTCGCTTTGAACTCAAGCACAGTCCGTACACACTAATTTTATAGTAGTGATGGACTAAATTTTGAGTGTGGGTTAACTTTCCCTGTCCCTCGCCATCAGATGAACCCACTCCGACTTCAGAGGTACTTGTAATTAACATTAAGTCAAGGACGACAGGTCAACATTTTAGTCCATATGTCCAGTGTATTGGATGAACCGTTAACCTCGGCATCAACACACCGGATGTTTAAGAACACCGTTCTTATCCATTCGGCCAGCAGACCAGCGTCTCCCCAAAATAACCTGACAAGGTTCACATTAACATAACCGCCATAAGAAGTCAGTGAGTGATGGAAGAACTGCAGGTGAAATACAAATAAGATAAAAGCAAATCCCAAAGTATATACTGCCATGCAATGTTTAGTGGTAGGACTTTCAGCTATGGAGAAAGCCAACTGGGATTTCAAGATTGATATGCTGACAAGCAAACTCTCTCACCCCACATGCCCCCACAAGATGAACTTACTTGCGCATAACTGGAAATTCCAACTGTTCCTACCAAACTGTCCACAGATATCCACTCATGTTTGTCTGTGTAAAATCGGGCTACAGATCATCAGAACACAAAAAAAAATCATATTTAATGCAATAATTTAAATGTTAAACATATATACTAAAACTGTTCACACTGGCTTACTGTGACGAAACGCGATTATCTGTCTTGGGTCGTCAAGATTCCGCACTATTTTGGCGCGTCATCGGGGACTTTCCCAGCTAAGAATAGACTGAGGGAAGCCGATGAAGGACTTCCGATCTAGAATATTCTCGAAACACCGAAATTCGAGTAACCCGTGATGCTGGGTATCGCTCTAAATTCTCGTGCAGAGAGATCTAGAAACTCTAGGCGGGGAATGACGGTTTTCCCGAGAAAGTATCTTTTCTCGAGAAGCACTCGCTTCTAGTGCGCATTGAGTTGGCACGAAGCGGGAATGTGGCTAAATCAGTCATTCACTTACTGTCGTTGCCACAGAATAGACGCAGGCCGAATGTGAGCCGTTTTGTGTGCGTCTCCCCTCAACCATTATGCGGCTGACTGTTAGATCAAGGAAGATGAGAAGCCCTTGAACAGTTCGGAGCTGTCTGGAGATCGGGTTGTCCATACAGGTAGATAATTGTTTAAATCATTTAACTTTGTACGTGTGTTCCACACGCCATTGTTCTAACCTCATTACCTATGCGGATGTCCTTGCATACTAATTAGCAAACCGATCGATAACGCAGTTGATGGCGAATCGTGTTTGTTTACCGTGTGCTCGCGAAACAGCTGTTAGAAACGCCGTATTGTGATGTAGGCGATTTGGGTTCCAAATATGTGTACCATATTTTGACAATCGTTACATCTATTAGGTTGCTGTGTTAGAATAAAACCTAGTTACTTGTGCCGGATGGAAACCTAGATTAGTTCAGTCAGTTGCTGAAGCCCGAAGAACGGTTAGAAAACCAGGTAAGTTGGTAGGTGGATTTTCAGACAAAATTGTGCTTAGTTACTAAGTAAAGGAAGAACTTAGTTCTGTGCCACCAGGAATGATGTAACTATGGTGTAATATCTTAATAGTGAATTCATTGTGTGGAACAGCGGATTTCTGTGGACAGGTAAGTTGCTTTGGTGCTATATTTATATATATATATGATGGGACATTGTGTGTATATATATTAGATCATGGCATGTGATACTTCCTGGAGTAAGTCCGAACGCCGAATAGGTCGTCGCGAGATAACACTGCGTGCCGTCGCGATATAAATGTGCGTTCTGAAATCTTGTCTCAGCTATCCTGTCTCTTTCGTACTGGCGCGAGTGCGAGTGAATGCTCAGGTGCTGGAAGTATGGAAGGATGCAAGGAGGCTGCATGAGACTGGGGAAATATAGAATATGGGGGAGGTAAACGCAAGTTATGAAAGTATGTGTTGGTAGGCCAAGCCAACGATGAAGTTCCATCCATGCCAAGGCTAAACCACTTGGGGAGGACAGAACTGGAAGATTACCCTTGGAACATGTGGGGAACATGTATTCTCAAGAAGGCTTCTGGACTCTAAGGCAGAGTCTGATAAGAAGAGTTTGCTAGGGCAGGGGCAGGTGGTCCCACCAGCAAACAGGCTTGTGTACATAGTGGATGTGATCATGTCCTATTCCTATATCCCGAGGGATGGGATATTGATCCAGCTTATGTTTCTTAATGTACATTGATGATGTTAGGACCGAGTCTAGGGACTCTTTACCTATGTTTAGTTCGATTAACTTAGAACTATAATAACAGCCTTGTATCACTACTGACGTTAGCGACGACTGGTAGATGATTAGGGAGAGGTGAGACCAAAGATCAGACTCGTCATTCTGATTTCTTGCTCTGCTTGACGGGCTGTTCTGTGAGGCCAGCTGACATTTGTGAACCCATGCTGTACTACTCTCCAGATAGAGATAATGCTTTAGTTATATGCATAACTAAGTAGCATGACTGAGGGTTGAGTAGGTATTGGTAGGATGCATGTGGACTTATGTTTGAGCCAGTATACTCTCACCGGTCGCTCTTCCTTTTCAGGAGTTTGCCTGTTGAGGAACCAGTCAACTATAATGTTGTTGGCAGGAAACCACTTCGTGTGACAGAGCGAAGGGTTCAGTTCTTTACTTATCACGCCAGACTCAACCACATCAGGTACCCAATGTGATTCACCATGAGTGAAGGTTGCCTCAAGCCATACAACCACCCTGTAGGTGCACGTGTGGAAAGTGATGGTTTGTGATTGGTTTGGTAAATAGACGACATTCTGTTTTGCTATGAACAGTTCAGCATGTTGAGTAATCATGCTCAACGACAGGGAACACCGGTCCGTCTAGTTTGACGGGGGTTCTGCCTAAACGCAGAAGTAACTGATCTTCAGACACTTGAATGGTTCTTTGGACAGCTCTAGTGGCAGGTCTTGAGAAGAACTTCACCAAGTAGTGACTTGTGTCAAGGTAACCCGGTGGAAGGGACTATGGAATTATAGTCCAACCTGAATTGTTGCCGTGAAATAGATGTCTGATTCTATTAATGTACTGTTGCAGTATCAAGATTATCAACTGTGTTATTCAAGAACTCAGTAACATTTTAGTAGCCATATCTGATTCTACAAGCAGTGTGACTGTAGGAGACCATTGAATTGGTCCGTGACACTTTTCCATTCATGTTCCGGTGCTGTGATAAAGGGACCATTAAATTGGTCAATACCATAGCGGTTCTGCAGTAAGACTGTGTGATGAGTGACAGACCATTAGCTTGGTCAGTGATTCGTTAAGTTCTTCGAAGTAACGACTACTTGGAGTCAAGTCCAGGAGGATTGTCTCCCAACTGGTATTGTTCGAGAAGTGTATTAACAGTGACTCCGTGGGAGTGATATAGATGCAGTTGGTCCAGTGAAGTGTGGTCCAGCCGTGACTCTGGTGTTGTGGATCCACGCTCGGGAGACAGAGTGGTCTCCAAGGTTCTAGTCATCTCACTGGAAGGAAGCCGGGTGAGTGGCGGACCGACTGGACGGGACATCTGCATCCAATCTACTTCTCAACTCGATGAAGATACCTACATCTCTGAGTCTGTCTCTACTCTATCTTCTATTTGTGTAAATAGATTCTTCTATCAGGATGTTCATTTCAGTTCTATATTCTCAAGGGTAGAATAAACTTTATGTAAGTTGACTTGCTCTTTGTATAATGATTGAGTGTGGTCTCGGACGATGCCTAAGTGTTCATTGTTCCACAGGTGTAGGTAGTTAGTGGGGGTCTAGAATCTGGAGGGGCTTGTAGACGTAATTAACTAATATGAGATCAACCACAGAGGAAAAAGGTGTATCTGCTCATCCAACCCCTGGGGCTAGAATACACGGGAGTGCCAGAGACACCTAGGGTGTGGTTCACTCTCGCTACCCAAGGTGAACTCGTCACACTCCATACCAGAGTGGGGGCTCGTCCGGGATTATTCCAAGCTCTCTGTGTGTTGTAGACCTCTCACATAGTGATAGGGACTTAGTCTTTATCCTCTACTTCAGTCTACATAAGATTCTACTACTTCTACCTATCTCCTAACTGTCTGACAGACATTTGTGTTGTGGTGATTAGTTAGTACTATTGACTATTGATTCATTGTATTGCTTCACCCACACATACTTGAGTACCCACATATCATAGTCAACATGTCTACCCAAGAGTTAGACTTAGACAAAGTTCAGGAAACTGGACGTAAGTCTGGTCTAGAGGGAGATGCTTTGAAATCCTATGTGCAAGAGGTGGAAAGAAATTTTCGCCAAGAGGAAAGAGAGAGGAGGAGAGCAGAAAGAGAACTGGAAGCCAGTAAAGTGGCTCTTGAGGAAAAGAGGATAGCGGCTGATACTGAGATGAAACGGCTTGAGTTGGAAGCCGCGAAAGAAAAACGTGACCATGAGTATCGAATGAAGCTACTTGAGGCACAAGTGCCTGCTACAGGTGTAACTGATGGAGCTATGGGAGGAGGTGTACCTCCTGGCTCCGAGTCAACCAGTAGGCGTGACTACCAGGCTATGAAATGGCCTTTACAGCCGTTCGAACCCGAGAAGGAACGGATAGACCAATACTTAGAGAAGTATGAAGCCATGGCTATTGCAATGGGACTAGACAAACAGAAATGGTGTTTAAAACTCTCCCAGGGACTCCGTGCCGAAGGTTATGAGGTGTATGCACGCTTGCCACCGGGTCTACAGAATGATTACCCGGCACTGAAAGCGGCTCTCTTGAAGAGATTCGAGATCACAGCGCACTCATACCGAAGGAAGTTTCGGACTGCGAAGCGAGAACCTGGTGAACTGTTTTCATCATACAGTGTGAGATTGAACTCATACCTTCTTAAGTGGATGGCCTTGGCCGGATTTAAAGAGGAGTATGAAAGTTTGCGTGAGTTGATGGTTGTAGATCAGATGCGAATGCACATGTCTAAACCCTTGCGAAACTTCTTAGGTGAGAATGGGGCTGAGAGATTGGATATAGTCACCAAGTTAGCCGAAAGATACGTTGAAGTCTATGGCGAGACTGGGGATACCAGTCCAACAGATCCGAGATCGAAAGATAAGGATCAAGGTAAGTCAAAGAAAAAGAACAGAGGTTCTGATGAACCCAAGAAACAGGTAAACTCTTTAGAGAAGATCTCTAACGTCAACCAAGGTAAGAATAGCCCACCTAGTTTTCCAAAGAGGAAGTGGAGTGAACGATGGTGCAAATTCTGCAAGTCCAGCACTCACAATACGAGTGAGTGTAGGAGTAAGCCCAAGGACTTTCACTTTGCTTGTCTTGCAGAGGTTAGGGATAGACCTTGCAGGAAAGTGAAGACGGTTGATGGGAATGGAGAACCAGAGCGACCTCCAGTGGTTGAGGAAGTAGAAGTGAATGGGCAACAGGTGTTGTGCCTCTACGACACAGGATTGCAATTTTCATCTGTAATTGCATCCCACCTGACAGGCCCAGAGCAACTCACCGGGGAGATGACGGAGATACAGCCAGCCAGTAGGAGTGCTGTAGCGCTACGTTGCCCGATTGCCAATGTGGAGATTCGGAGCAAGTACGTTACTGGACGCATTCAGGCGGCAGTCGTACCGGATCCTCTCTATCCCCTAATTCTTGGCCGGAAGTACGTGTTTCTGGGTGAACCAGAACACCCTAGCATCCATAAGTCTAGGCAGGTCAGAGGTACAGAGGAAGAGGGTCTTGAAAAGGTAAGTCTCCGAAATACTCACCCGGATGGAATGAGTAATGCTCGGAGCAAGGATGCGACGGAGTGTCCTTGTTCAGAACGGTTGCCCAACCATAAAAACCCGTTAATTCAGGGTAAGTTCGAATCTGAAACCCGGTCACCGTTAATTCAGACCGGATCAGAGAGAGGGCAGAGGGATCGGAAGTTGGTTCCTGAGAGCTTCAGAGCTAATCTGCTGCGAACGGTACATGTCAGGTCCCCAACCGGACATCTGACTGTAGGGACAACCGGTAAATGTCTATCCCGGTACTATTGGTGGCCGGGAATGACAGGCGACGTGCGCAGGTATATTAGGTCTTGTCCTGCGTGCCGTAAATGCACACTTGAGAAACGGACGAAGACGAAGATATCCTTAGAGGTTGGAGACCGAGTTCTAGTACTCCTCCCAATCGAGGGGAACGAATTCGAAATCGGGTGGCAGGGCCCATTCCTAGTGGATAAAGTGGGGCTCCACAAGCACTATGGAGTGGTGATCCTGGGAAAGTCTTCTACTTTCCATTCCAGTCTCCTCATGCGCTATGAGGGGAAGCCCGATGATAAGTCTACCAGCCCAAGGGCGCAGAGATTCGCTGAAAGAACGGTTCGGGGTTCAGGTCAGGTAGCGGAAAGCCTGTCACACCATAGGCAGTCCTATATGTATGTGCAGGTACCTTCTTCGGTTCAGCCCGGTGCTCGGGGGAACATGACCGGCCAAAGGAACACCCGCAGTGCTAGCTACACTGAGAACCGTGGGCGGAAGAGGTGGGTTGTGTCAGAACAGACACAGACCCTTGGTCCCTCAATCCGACCGACTGCAATCCAGCTGGGTCCTCGAAAGGGGAAGCTGGAGTTGCAGAAGTCCAGTAAACTCTGGCAGGAACGATCGTTAAATCAGATCGAGACGGGAGCTCTGTTCCGCAAGACACTGCGAGATGCCCAATCGCAGTAGCGGAGTAGGCGATCACCCGTGATACTGAATAGCTTGTCACCCCACCTAATGTGGTAAAAGTATTCTATACAATATTGACGGGTTAGACTTCCTCACCCGCCATCCGGTCTCTAAGAAGAAAGAACGAACGACATAGACAGCTTCTGCGTAGAAGTGGAACGACGGGGTCGATCCTCTTAAAGTGGGGGCCTATGTGACGAAACGCGATTATCTGTCTTGGGTCGTCAAGATTCCGCACTATTTTGGCGCGTCATCGGGGACTTTCCCAGCTAAGAATAGACTGAGGGAAGCCGATGAAGGACTTCCGATCTAGAATATTCTCGAAACACCGAAATTCGAGTAACCCGTGATGCTGGGTATCGCTCTAAATTCTCGTGCAGAGAGATCTAGAAACTCTAGGCGGGGAATGACGGTTTTCCTGAGAAAGTATCTTTTCTCGAGAAGCACTCGCTTCTAGTGCGCATTGAGTTGGCACGAAGCGGGAATGTGGCTAAATCAGTCATTCACTTACTGTCGTTGCCACAGAATAGACGCAGGCCGAATGTGAGCCGTTTTGTGTGCGTCTCCCCTCAACCATTATGCGGCTGACTGTTAGATCAAGGAAGATGAGAAGCCCTTGAACAGTTCGGAGCTGTCTGGAGATCGGGTTGTCCATACAGGTAGATAATTGTTTAAATCATTTAACTTTGTACGTGTGTTCCACACGCCATTGTTCTAACCTCATTACCTATGCGGATGTCCTTGCATACTAATTAGCGAACCGATCGATAACGCAGTTGATGGCGAATCGTGTTTGTTTACCGTGTGCTTGCGAAACAGCTGTTAGAAACGCCGTATTGTGATGTAGGCGATTTGGGTTCCAAATATGTGTACCATATTTTGACAATCGTTACATCTATTAGGTTGCTGTGTTAGAATAAAACCTAGTTACTTGTGCCGGATGGAAACCTAGATTAGTTCAGTCAGTTGCTGAAGCCCGAAGAACGGTTAGAAAACCAGGTAAGTTGGTAGGTGGATTTTCAGACAAAATTGTGCTTAGTTACTAAGTAAAGGAAGAACTTAGTTCTGTGCCACCAGGAATGATGTAACTATGGTGTAATATCTTAATAGTGAATTCATTGTGTGGAACAGCGGATTTCTGTGGACAGGTAAGTTGCTTTGGTGCTATATTTATATATATATATGATGGGACATTGTGTGTATATATATTAGATCATGGCATGTGATACTTCCTGGAGTAAGTCCGAACGCCGAATAGGTCGTCGCGAGATAACACTGCGTGCCGTCGCGATATAAATGTGCGTTCTGAAATCTTGTCTCAGCTATCCTGTCTCTTTCGTACTGGCGCGAGTGCGAGTGAATGCTCAGGTGCTGGAAGTATGGAAGGATGCAAGGAGGCTGCATGAGACTGGGGAAATATAGAATATGGGGGAGGTAAACGCAAGTTATGAAAGTATGTGTTGGTAGGCCAAGCCAACGATGAAGTTCCATCCATGCCAAGGCTAAACCACTTGGGGAGGACAGAACTGGAAGATTACCCTTGGAACATGTGGGGAACATGTATTCTCAAGAAGGCTTCTGGACTCTAAGGCAGAGTCTGATAAGAAGAGTTTGCTAGGGCAGGGGCAGGTGGTCCCACCAGCAAACAGGCTTGTGTACATAGTGGATGTGATCATGTCCTATTCCTATATCCCGAGGGATGGGATATTGATCCAGCTTATGTTTCTTAATGTACATTGATGATGTTAGGACCGAGTCTAGGGACTCTTTACCTATGTTTAGTTCGATTAACTTAGAACTATAATAACAGCCTTGTATCACTACTGACGTTAGCGACGACTGGTAGATGATTAGGGAGAGGTGAGACCAAAGATCAGACTCGTCATTCTGATTTCTTGCTCTGCTTGACGGGCTGTTCTGTGAGGCCAGCTGACATTTGTGAACCCATGCTGTACTACTCTCCAGATAGAGATAATGCTTTAGTTATATGCATAACTAAGTAGCATGACTGAGGGTTGAGTAGGTATTGGTAGGATGCATGTGGACTTATGTTTGGGCCAGTATACTCTCACCGGTCGCTCTTCCTTTTCAGGAGTTTGCCTGTTGAGGAACCAGTCAACTATAATGTTGTTGGCAGGAAACCACTTCGTGTGACAGAGCGAAGGGTTCAGTTCTTTACTTATCACGCCAGACTCAACCACATCAGGTACCCAATGTGATTCACCATGAGTGAAGGTTGCCTCAAGCCATACAACCACCCTGTAGGTGCACGTGTGGAAAGTGATGGTTTGTGATTGGTTTGGTAAATAGACGACATTCTGTTTTGCTATGAACAGTTCAGCATGTTGAGTAATCATGCTCAACGACAGGGAACACCGGTCCGTCTAGTTTGACGGGGGTTCTGCCTAAACGCAGAAGTAACTGATCTTCAGACACTTGAATGGTTCTTTGGACAGCTCTAGTGGCAGGTCTTGAGAAGAACTTCACCAAGTAGTGACTTGTGTCAAGGTAACCCGGTGGAAGGGACTATGGGATTATAGTCCAACCTGAATTGTTGCCGTGAAATAGATGTCTGATTCTATTAATGTACTGTTGCAGTATCAAGATTATCAACTGTGTTATTCAAGAACTCAGTAACATTTTAGTAGCCATATCTGATTCTACAAGCAGTGTGACTGTAGGAGACCATTGAATTGGTCCGTGACACTTTTCCATTCATGTTCCGGTGCTGTGATAAAGGGACCATTAAATTGGTCAATACCATAGCGGTTCTGCAGTAAGACTGTGTGATGAGTGACAGACCATTAGCTTGGTCAGTGATTCGTTAAGTTCTTCGAAGTAACGACTACTTGGAGTCAAGTCCAGGAGGATTGTCTCCCAACTGGTATTGTTCGAGAAGTGTATTAACAGTGACTCCGTGGGAGTGATATAGATGCAGTTGGTCCAGTGAAGTGTGGTCCAGCCGTGACTCTGGTGTTGTGGATCCACGCTCGGGAGACAGAGTGGTCTCCAAGGTTCTAGTCATCTCACTGGAAGGAAGCCGGGTGAGTGGCGGACCGACTGGACGGGACATCTGCATCCAATCTACTTCTCAACTCGATGAAGATACCTACATCTCTGAGTCTGTCTCTACTCTATCTTCTATTTGTGTAAATAGATTCTTCTATCAGGATGTTCATTTCAGTTCTATATTCTCAAGGGTAGAATAAACTTTATGTAAGTTGACTTGCTCTTTGTATAATGATTGAGTGTGGTCTCGGACGATGCCTAAGTGTTCATTGTTCCACAGGTGTAGGTAGTTAGTGGGGGTCTAGAATCTGGAGGGGCTTGTAGACGTAATTAACTAATATGAGATCAACCACAGAGGAAAAAGGTGTATCTGCTCATCCAACCCCTGGGGCTAGAATACACGGGAGTGCCAGAGACACCTAGGGTGTGGTTCACTCTCGCTACCCAAGGTGAACTCGTCACACTTACATCAAAGTATAATTAGTGTCAACGTTAATCTTTTTGTCATGACTGAATGTTCTTTACAGTACTTTCATTGTCATTAGGGTGAAGCTTTAGGCAAGACATTAAAATTAGTTTAACTTATAATAAATGTAAGTTACAGGACAGCCTGGTGGTTTCTTACAGCTACCTCTACTCTATCTGACTTTTCATATCTACTTCAGTTCTTAGCTGGCTCTGTGGCGAAGCAGTTACGGACGCAGTTCGTAATCCCGCATACCGAGTTTGAATCACAGCTGTGGCCGATTTACCACCAGACCGCATTGCGTTGGTTTTTTCCTTTTTAATAAAAATGTATGGGTGCCGGTCATAGATTACTTATGGAAATGGGGGAGGTGGTCGTGTGCCTGTGGGACCAGGTGGAGAAGTTGGAGGAACAGATTGAGAACCTGTATATGGAAAGGATGAGATTGCGGGAGATTGGCAGGGATTCTGGTAGAATCTCTAAATTGAGTGGAAAGACAAGGAGAACTTTCAATCAGATAGTGGTGGGAACGATTAGTAGTGTGGCTCTTCGCTGGCTGTTGAACAAGGGGACAGGGCGTTTATGGGAATGTCCTGAGTGCAGTGATGTCATTCTTAGCTCAACACAACTCATCTGATGTGTGAATCAGTACCAATTCCTACTCTTGTTATCGCACATAGCGCAAAGACCCTATCTTTCATTATTGCTTGTAGCTCCTCACATCTTTCTCATATCTCTCATCTCTGCCTCTAGCTCTATTCTCCATGTGCTTTTTGTCTCCTCTCCCTCTATTTCTTTTGCTTGTGGATTGCATGAGAAAACATCTGAAGTCTTTTTGGTTTTCACTACAGAATCCGTATCATTGCTGATGTGTGTTGGGAGAGTTATTCCAAGCTGAGGAACAAAGGGCATTTGCCCAAATAGTCACCACCTAGTATACAGGCTAGAATTTTGTTAAAAACCTCAGAGCATTATTAAGAGTAGAACACACATCCCATGATGTACGATGCAAGCATTCTGACCCTTTGGTCACCCACTCCAAGATATTACAAACTGATATCTGGGGTGAGTCAATTTACCAACTCAAAGGCAAAAGCAAAGCACAAGTGCCCTAATTAATCACCCTAGGGGACTGGCCAGAGCAGACTATTTGGCCATGTATACTGTCTGACATTCTCCCACAATGATGAATGTCCCTGTGCAACTGGAATTCACAAGCCTGAACAGATCTTTGGATACTGCCTAACTGAAAGAGATCTGCGCCAGAGAATGGTCAGCTGGAACACAAGTTATTACAGACAAAGAAAGCATACATAACGGACTGGCAAGCTGTAAATATCAATTGGTAGTTTCTAACAGTATCATTTGAATGAATCATGGGTGCATAACTATCACATTAAATCAAAGCGTGCTTCAATGTAAAAGAACATCACTCATCACAAGAATGCCAGAATACTGACAGCTCATGAGAAAACTCAACCACCTTGCAAATTCAAATTCTTCAACAGCAATCCTATATATTATAATCCTATATATTATAATCCTATAGCCCATGCTCAAGCCTGAGTCATATTTTCACCATCTTGGTCCACTAAAAGTTCACCTTGATGGTAAACTTGTTGCAGTGCACATGCAGTTGGCAGTTGACAGCATTTTTTTTTTTTTTAAAGTTTATCAAAGCACTGATGATACTTCACTGATAGTACATGTGCCATACCACACTTCTGCAATTTAGTATTTGACATTTCTGCAGCAGTTTTTAAGGCCTGTCTCTGCTCTTAAGTAGTCAGAATGTTTCTTGTTTTAGATTCAGAAGAATCCCTCCACCTCTGTTATTGACAATGCTTATTAACTAAGTTAATTACTGGGTTTTTTTAAACTAGAATTTTAAATTTACAGTACAGTGTTTCCTGATTTTAGTTTACTTAGACTTCTGTGTGTTACTTCTTATTGTGCCTTTGCCCCATTTATTTAAATTCAGGAGAATTATTTACAATACCTACTTACTGACTTTTTCACAATAACTAATTCGTGGTGAGGGGGGAGAGAACGGCTATCTCCACTTAAAATTGAGGTAGAGACTCCAATGTGGCATCGCTGCATGCCATTTTTTTTTTTTTTTTAACTGCAGGTTTGGTAATTTTATAACATATTATTATTATTATAAAGATCAAAGGACACATAACTAGAATAACGTAATCAGCTTTCTTAATTAAAGTAAAGCTTAATTGTTCTTCTTGCCAAGACCTTCTTGGTATTTAGTAAATTTACTGCTAAAGAGTTAGTAGTCAGTCAGTCGAGCTACATTGCCATGCATCATAATTACTTACAATACTACTAATACTATTTTTCCCCCCTACTAGTTACTTACTTAACTTAAATCTTAAATAACTACTCTGAATTTAAAATGCTTATAATAACTTATTTATTATACTTATACATACCTGCCACGCATCTTGAAAGACTGAACGATCTGGTTTGTGTTAAACATTTAGCAGCATACACGGCTCTAGTAAACGTGAAAGTTGTCCTGGCAAATGTGCGCGACATGGAAGCTGCCATGTTTAAAGCTGGACACTGTAACAGTGGATGTCCACGTGAAGAACGTCCTGACTCCAGCTGTCAGCTGATCTGCGTGCCCTTTCACGCTGACCTCATTTCTTTCAGCAAGCCAAGATGATAAGGGGTCAAAGGTTACCAACAACTGGCTTACTTTCACGTCCTCTGCTTGTTGACTTCACCCCTACAGTTCACGGCGTTAGTTAATATGGTGATACAAAACAACCTTTATTTTTGACCACCAATTTAGAAATTGGCTGTCCAAACAAAACCAAGCTGAAGAGGACATATAATATAATACGGAATGTTGTAGTGAATGTCCACAGCCTGTCCTGTGTGTTTGTTGCCAATCGTATCACTATCTGAAAGATTGATAACTGATAGTACAGCTGATAGAGACGTTGCTCCATGCCAGAATGTCCAGTTGACATTCTCCCGTCATCTCTCAGCTTGTAATGTCCCAGGTTGTCGCCTCGTATTCGTATAAAAGTCGTATTGTTCTCATGCACCCCTGCTCTCAGCGTAGGTGACAGACAGTAGGTGACAGTGTAAAACATCCATGTTTGAAAACATTTCCATCTTGATGTCCAATTTTATTTCTGTTTGCTTGTTGGTGCCAGATATGTTATTCGTTTTTTTTAGGTCTTTGTCATTAAAGATTAAATGTTGTAACATTCTAATTCTTCGTGTTTCACCAGCCATGTGTTTGTTTTATTCTCTCTCTCTCTCTCTCTCTCTCTCTCTCTCTCTCTCTCTCTCTCTCTCTCTCTCTCTCTCTCTCTCTCTCTCTCTCTCTCTCTCTCTCTCTCGAGCGCTCGCTCGCACTCACTCACTCACTCACTGAACAAGAAGTCACATTTCAGTCTAACAGACAGGTGTGTGGAATGAACCCACTACCCCGCCACTAGCTCCACAGGATGTTTAAGAGCGAGTGCAATAAACCTCAAGGCCAGTGTGACCTCTATAAGTTAGTATATAACATTATATGTACCTCTATCTTTCACTGTCAAGCCTTTAACAAGTCAACTTTATGGCCATTTTGTGATTTTAGTTTACTTATTCTTCTCACATCAATTCTCAACAATATTAGTGTGTGTGTATTGACCTCCACGCGCGACCACACGCACACGCGCACGCACGCACGCACGCACGCACGCACGCACGCACGCACACATGACACCTATCATCATGCATATACAGTTAACACAAATAACAGCTGGTTTGCTAAATAAACGAGGTTTATAGTTTTTGTTTAGTGCCCGGTTGGCGCCTGTGAACATGCTGCAGCGTTGCGCTAGTATGTAGAAAATGCATTTCTCTCCATTTTGTTTACTGTGACACAGTCAGAATCTGCTGCAACATTATCTTCTGTGCTTATCTTCTTGTTTAAAATTCTCTTTAAACTTTGTTGACTAAAACGAGACTATATTGACTTGAAATTTCGTAGTGCTGACTGAAACGAGACTATATTGATTGAAATGTCGTAGTGTTGAATGAAACGTCATTATATTGACTGAAATGTATCGTTGAATGATAGGTCGCTATATTGAATGAAATGTCGTAATGCTGACAGAAACATGGTTTCATTGACTGAAATGTCGTAGTGTTGACTGAAACGTCACTACATTGATTGAAATGTACTGTTGACTGAAACGTCACTATATTGACTGAAATGTAATGTTGACTGAAACGTCACTATGTTGACTGAAATGTAATGTTGACTGAAACGTCACTATATTGACTGAAATGTAATGTTGACTGAAACGTCACTATATTGACTGAAATGTAACTTATTAACTGCCGGACTACATATCACGCTTGGTCGTATTTGTCTAGCTTTGTTTTCTCAACCAGAGACGTGCCTTTAAATGTAGTTCAAGTATAAGTCAAGAACCATTCCACACGCCTTGAGGCGTATTGAGCCAATGGGGATAAACCCATATTTGTTGAGACCAATCGGCAGTCGGCGGGTGATGTGACTAGTATAAAGTCTGCCGTCTTTACTTCCCAAGATATCTCTTAGTACCATATTTGGCTGTGTCGAAGTGGGAGACCTTCATAAGGCAACGGAACAATGGATTGCCATCTTAAGTGGAAGTAACTGTTGAAACTAAAGTTGTTCTTTTCGACCAGTTCAGTTATTCCTCTTGGTTCATGCCTTTCTAGCGCGCGTGTTTACGTACATTCTGACACTACTACAATTGCCACCTTCCCCATTTGTATAACTGTTCATTGGCGTTTATAGTTAGTAGCGGTCCCAACTTCAAAGCAACGGGCCGTTCCCATTACTTTTCGTTCCTGTGCCAGTGAATATCCCACAAAATGCTCATCACTGCCCAATGTGAAAAGTGGAAAAGACAGGAGTCTCCGCAAGCCAATAGCCCGCACAGGTACACTGTGCATAATGCCGCCGCCAGAATGCCAACACAAAAGTCCTCCACGAAAAACACAGTTCATTGTCGATGGAATCGGCAGTCACTAGAAAGACTTCATTGACCCGGGTTTTATCCCGTATGGCTCGGTCTCTTTCCGCAGTGCGACCCGGCGAAAGCGCCGCACAAAGCACGAACTTCGTAGCTCCAGCGACGACTCCCAGAAGTCTCCTGAAAATTGCACTCGTGAACCGAAACGGTAAACCAGTCAATCACTCGTGAACTGAAAAGGCAAACCAGTTACTTCAGTAACAGCCGGCCGCCATCGTTCCAAACATGCAGTTCACGCTACAAACAACCACGGACATATGTAAAAGCATTCCACACGAAATTCACAGCTCACAAGGTCGACGTTTGAATGGCTACTAAAAAAATAAAAAAAATTGTTGAAAATAACGGTTGACATATACACAGCGACAGTGGGATAAACACGTGTGCCAAATTTATTGAAAGACAGAAGATCAAGTGGTTTGGCCATGTCGTTAGAATGCAACAAGAATAACTACCATCACTGGCCATACATCAAAGAACATCTGCGACGAGACAGAGAGGACGTCCGAGAAGAAAATGATTTGACGACATCAAAGACATTGTACAACCACACGGAATGACACTATCCAGTGCCGACCACCGGGCGCTGGAACGCAAATTATTCCTCCCCACGGCGCTTGACGGAAGAAGTGGAAGATGGTGATGATGATGATGATATACACAGCACACAAACACACACTATAGAAATAACGGCAGACATATACACAACACACACACTACATACATAACGGCAGACACATACACAGCACACACACTACATACATAACGGCAGACACATACACAGCACACACACTACATACATAATGGGAGACATATACACAGCACACAAACACACACTATAGAAATAACGGCAGACATATACATAGCACACACACTACATACATAATGAGAGACACATACACAGCACACACACTACAGATATAATGGCAGACACATACACAGCACCCACACTGCAGATATAATGGCAGACATATACATAGCACACACACTACATACATAATGGGAGACACATACACAGCACACACACTACATACATAATGGGAGACACATACACAGCACACACACTACAGATATAATGGCAGACACATACACAGCACCCACACTGCAGATATAATGGCAGACATATACATAGCACACACACACACACACTACATACATAACGGCAGATACATACACAGCACACACACTACATACATAATGGGAGACACATACACAGCACACACACTACATACATAATGGGAGACACATACACAGCACACACACTACATACATAATGGGAGACACATACACAGCACACACACTACATACATAATGGGAGACACATACACAGCACACACACTACATACATAATGGGAGACACATACACAGCACACACACTACATACATAATGGGAGACACATACACAGCACACACACTACATACATAATGGGAGACACATACACAGCACACACACTACATACATAATGGGAGACACATACACAGCACACACACTACATACATAATGGGAGACACATACACAGCACACACACTACAGATATAATGGCAGACACATACACAGCACCCAAACTGCAGATATAACGGCAGACATATACACAGCACACACACACACTAAAGAAATAACGACAGACACATACACAGTACACACACTACAGATATAACGGCAAACACACACACAGCACACACACACACACACACACACACACTCACACACACTAAAGAAATAAAGGCAGACACATACGCAGCACACACACTACAGATATAACGACAGGTACATACACAGCACACACACTACAGATATAACAACAGGTACATACACAGCACCCACACTACAGATATAACGACAGGTACATACACAGCACCCACACTACAGATATAACGACAGGTACATACACAGCACCCACACTACAGATATAACGACAGGTACATACACAGCACCCACACTACAGATATAACGACAGGTACATACACAGCACCCACACTACAGATATAACGACAGGTACATACACAGCACCCACACTACAGATATAACGACAGGTACATACACAGCACCCACACTACAGATATAACCGCAGACACATACATAGCACGCACACTAGAGAAAAAAGGACAGACACATAAACAGCACACACTCTACATAAAGAAAGACACACACACACACACACACACACACACACACACACACACACACACACACACACACACACAGAGCACTCCGCCTTAACAAGGAGAAAATGTAAACCCCATATCTGTAGCGTGAGAAATGCATTCCCAGGTATTGTTTGGCCCTCATATGATAGAAGTATAGACAAGAAATAGAGATTAGAGGACAGAAATGGAGAAATAAGTCGTCAGTTGAGGGAAACCGTCAGTGTAAGTTACGTATAGAGACAAGGGAACAGATGGTTCAATCATGTACACAGAATGTCAACAGAAAGTGAAAATAAGTTATTGCAATGCTACTAAAATCGTTCTGAAGCACAAGGCACACAAGAGTAGTTATGGATACACGGAATGGTAGAGATTGCAGGCTCTTCAATAAACATAATAAACACAAGTGTTTCGAAAAGAAGAATGAGAAGAAGAAGAAGAAGAAGAAGAAGAAGAAGAAGAAGAAGAAGAAGAAGAAGAAGAAGAAGAAGAAGAAGAAATACAAGTAATATATGCTATGATTGATAGTTGTATTTTGAGACGTGATCCAAGACTACGTTGATCGTGTGAGATGGCGAACCATGACCGCCAACGCTTATCAGCATCCCACATGATGTTGATGATGACGACAGGTTCTGGCAGAATAATACAAACGCTGGCTGCTGAGGATGGGGACGGAGCGCTTATGGGAATGTCCCGAATGCTGTGATGTCGGTTCCTAAATCAATCAATCAATCAATCAATACAAACCCTACCCGCTAATGAAGTAGCGTCGTCCGATACTTTCTATAAGGCCTCCGACATTGTAGACATTTAGGCTGTCACAATCCTGTGCAGCAGTTAGACATGGCTATGACTAGGTTTGTCTCTTTGCTATCTTTAAGTGAGAAGTGCAGGGTGAATCAGTCATAGAAATCACTTATCACCAAATAGGCCGGACTACTGAACAATAACTATGAGTCACTCAAGAACACCGGTTTGCACACACAAAACTGGTGTCGTGAGCAGCTACACGCTGCGGGATTTGCTGAGGAAGGGATCCGAGCACTTATGGACTGAATGGTTCGATGTGCAATGAGGATGATCTTTCAACTAACTATCTAATTAACTAAGCGAACGCGATGACAAAGCACGTTTCCAAAAACAGTCAAACATCAATGTACATAGTCATTTCACACGACTTCGAATATAACACTGCCTCATACAGGCTTCTTAATATAAACCGTTACGCCGGACTCTCTATTAGCCCAACCAACTCCTCTAAGTATCCTCTGGGCCAAGTTCCCCAACTTGCACGATACTCAATAACACTCCTCGACCAGTCTTCTCCCTCCGTATATAACCGGCCAGCTAGTTACCCTCCCGTGGGAATTCACTGAATTCTTGCCCAGTTAACTGCTGGTTCCCATGCCCCTTCGTTACATTAAACCTCACAGTTGCCTTTGTTAACTTGTCTTTTTTCACGTTCTACCCATTTTCTCCCCTGATTTATGTGACCACTCGCTTGTCATTCAACCTCTGGGTCTCCCATGACGTCGTGTTTGCTAGCCATTTTGATTAACCTATTTGATTCCCTAAATACAACTGGCACTGTACTTTGACCGTTTGTCACCCATTGTCACTTTGGCAATTATTGTTATATTATTCTATGCATGTCTTACTGTACTGCAGGTAATAATTGTTATATTATTTTAAGCATGCTCAACTATATTGCAGGCAACAATTGTTATGTTATTACATGCGTGCGCAACTGCATTGCCCGCAACAATTGTTATGCTATTGAATGTATGTCTAAATGTACTGCAGTCAACAATTTTTATGTTACTGATTGCATGTCTAGCTGTACTGCAGTTAACAATTGTTATGTTACTAATTTGTCAGAAGTGGGGGAGCGTCTCTGCCTAGTTGAACGTACTATTGTTGGCAGACCACCCTAGATAGTCAGAAATTGACTCGGGACAAAATCTATATTGCTGAACTACAGATTAAACCCATGAATATTCAAGATACAGCTGAAAGTGGCTCGCAAACAAAGATGAAATTAGCTGTCTGCATATTCCCCTAGGAGTGGGAAAGGGAAGGTTAGATGATTAGATTTAAATCTACGAATGGATTACTAGCCAGAGCAGATTTTCCCCTCTGTCTTATCTCCCCTCCCTGGTACTTAATAATCCCCCGCCAAGGTAAGCAAGGCAATTGCGTCCCTTAGGAAACAAAAGTATAACAACTGAACTATGAGTTACAACAAATTACAATCATTTATTGTTTATCATTAATCATTACACAAATGATGGTGAAATCATATACGTTTATGCACTATATCAATCATGAAAGTGAAATGATGAAAATAAAATACAAACTCTAAGGTTACTTGTATCCTATCTGGACCTGTAGCTGTGTTATATGTGCGATCCGCAAGAGTAGAATTCTGCTCAGGGCCAGTAAACACCTACGCTCCAGTAGAATCAGCTCGCCGATCTTCTGGACACCTGCCAGTGTTTGCGCTACTTGGTCGCCACTTGGTCTTGGAATCTATGCCTAGACGCTCTTGTTTAGAGCTTGGAAGAGATAATCAAGAAATTATATTATCTAGTTCTACAACAGTACAATCCTAGGTAATATATACAATATTTCACCCCCATGTACAAACTCACACTGACAAGTCTGGTCGTGTCTCTCTTCCAGCTTTACTGCATTTACTCTTCTCTATATCTCTGTCCTACGGTCTTGTCTGGTGTCGGATGTACGGATTGATGGCTCAACCCCAAAGAGAGAAAGGATACTAAGTTCCTCTTTCTCAATGTGATCCTGCCCGTTATAATTAATTTAGCTGTTACTGGCTCAGTGGTTTGAGACCATTAAATAGAGTTTCGGAGAACCAAGGAATACCTCCAGGAAACCAATGAAAAGTTTTCTGTGTATCCCCCAAAATATCATTTTGGTGGTTCCTTGCCTCTCCTCTACCAACTAAATAATTATTAATCTAGGGTGTTGATTACAACAATTTTACTACGACAAGAGAACTCTCAAAAGAGACAATGACCCTTATTTTCAAATTTATTACACTTAATTAGTGGTATTGAACAATAATGTCATCAACATATATAATCAGTGTATTAACAAAATAAGATCATATACATGTTCATCTCTAACTACATATATCTATCTTGGGTGTGCCCACTATCAGATCCATCACCATTAGTATTGAATCAGTCTTCCATAAGAGTTATTGTGCCTCTTCTTCTGGCCTATGTATACTCTGAGGAGGAAAAAAACTGTATCCATTCGGATTTGTCAAACTTCAAGTTCTTGGACCTCGGCGGCAATATATGTGATAGTTTCCTATGAGTTCTTTTGTTCCAGGATAAGGATTAGTGGCTCACTGATTTCTCTACCTCTGTAAATAGACTAAGGTCTCAAGGATACCTGTCCTATTTGGTGGAGAAAATCTGCAGAAAGTTGCTTGTGACTAGTATTTGCCTCACTCTACCAGCTGCCTCACTCAGTCAAGCTGCTTACATTAAGCCAAGCTGTTACATTCACAAAGTCAGGTCTGGATCTAGCTGTACTTAGACACTACCTGCATTCTCTAAAATGGCTGTAAACACTAACACTAGTTTCAGGCTTTAGGACTCAGCGTTGTTCAACTTCGCTGTAGGCTTCTACTTCTGTTGTCTTTCACGAATGGATTTTATCGTTGTGCGTTTGTAGATGTTGCCGGCCGTCCGTCAATGCCTTCCACATCGAGTCTTGGCTTTGTGTAAAACAGGAAGATGTTTATTTGTGCGCCATCTTTTATATTCTTTGATCCAGTCCTTTTTTTCACGTATTCGCTCCGATTCGTGATCTGTGCGGCTTCCAATCTAGGGCGTTATCGATTGTCTCTTTTCCCCAAGTCGAAATCGTACCGTTGGTGATCGCAGTTTTATGTTATTGTAAAATGGGGTTGGATTTGAGGAGATCTTGACAGCTAGTAACGGCTTGTGAGACAGTATTCGACATATGGGAAGGTCTTTTCCAGTCTAACACGCTGGTAGTTATTACAATTCCTGCCATCCCTTAAAACGTCCCGTTATGAGGAATGGAATGTCCTATGTTAATGTCACTAATTCATCCAGACATGCAGTTCCTCACAACCGCTCCGTTCAAACGGTGGTTTAGCAGATTAAAGCGTCGACAGTGATAACATACGAGTCTCTGATCTCCAGACTTACGTGCCATGATCCGTCTCCGTGAAAGGCCTCCGTGAGTTACCGCGAACGCTCGTTCACAACACACTGAAAGGGTTAAGCGGACCATACACCCAATACCGAGTGTTGGTAATGTCCGCACCATTACATCTCTGATGCACATACAATCAATAGGCAACATGCCAATGCATGCTGTGCATAAGAACACCATAGCATAACACAAAATTACCATATGACAATTTGCATATGACAAATAACATCTCAAACACCCAATGCATAGAGTATGTTGATGTTGATGTTGTTTGTCCATCAAGAATGATGATAACTATTCATTTCCTCCAGTGGGGTTGAAAGTTTGGAGGAATGAGTTCTAAGATGGCTGATAAGGCCTATTTTGGCTCGAAATGTTATTTGACAATGTGGGCAAAGAATACTTGACGTTCCAGGAGGAGGATCTCCTGCAGTGATTTTTCTGGTCAGCCTTTTCTTTACAGCTCTTGCAGTCCTGGTTGCTTCACAAATGACTGCACCTTTATGTAATGATGTACGCCACGAATTACGGTCTTCAGCAGCAGTCTCCCAGGTACCAAGATGAATGCCAAAAGCGTTCAGTGAGATATATAGAGTGTCATTAAAGCGTTTCCTCGCTTTCGGAGCATTTACCACAACGCAGCTCGCCATTACAAAAGAAAAAATGGATGAAGAATGACTTGCGCGATGGATTGGATTAAAGTGAGGAAGAGTTGCGCAATTCGTCGACCTCACTCTCTCGCCTGAGTCCATCTTAGTCCAGTGGCAAAACAAATTAAGACGACTGGAGACGAATAAAGGTGCAGTGGATGACCAGGGCGCTCTACGTGCCTTGCCGTGATCATTACGTTCCACAACGCAAATAAAGTATACTAAGTCAAAATAGACATATAATATTATTCCTAAAAAATGGCATAACAATGAGTTAGTAATAATATTGTTTGCATACAAAATAAGACATAAACAAGTCTTATTTAAGTAACCACACAGGACAGCCGCATTGCTGGTCTGCCCAGTTTAGTCTCTACTTAGCCACTGCCGTCGTAAGAAGTAAAAGAAATATAGTCAATTGACTATATTATGTACAACGAATGCACACAACAAAAAGAAATCAGACTAGTTCAAATAGAAATAACACGAGTCGGTAAATCTAAAGGCTGGTGAATAGTGACTACGAAAAACTGTTTAGAGAAAATCCTATACAACAAGAGGATAAGACTTAGGAAATGTGTACATATAAAAAGTCACTTTCTATTACCTGATTCAAAACTAGGCAAATCTACTGAGAATGACAAAGCCCCGTCTACTTATACCCGTCCTTTAATTACTACTATCTAACTTTGATATTTTAATCTACATAGCCCGCGGTGTCCAGAATCCTACACCCGCCACGTTTAGCACGAGGTGTTATAAATCAGGGGTGTTTCTGGGCTCTGGCGTAAATTCAAATTCACACCTTCTACGGCGCAGACTAAATTATCTCTCAGCACGTAAATCATAAATTCTTTCTGAACGACTGGCCATCCCACCTGTGACCGTGGGCAGTCTCTATTCAGCATGACTTTCGCATCGTGTGTGGTTGAGAGGTTCCAGTCAGTCTGACACTGTTTATCCAGGGGAGTCTTATCAAGCAGTGAGTTCACACCTTGCGCCTGTATTCTGTTTCACAAGGCAGTCAGACTTCGTGGTCGGCTGGACGTCTGTGTCTTGACACTTCAACCTGCATTAGTTTCACGTCTGGGCGGTTTTAACTGCCAGCCTTGGATCAGTTTCACGTTCCATTAGGTTGACATTCCACACCTTGTGTTTGTGAGCAATCTTACGTCACGGCTCAGTGGTCTTGCACAATGCTTGTAATAACCTTGCCCAAGCTTCTTTTTCATAGAGAATGCCGTTCTTTCTTCTATGATTCATCCCCTGTGTTTGTGGCACGAGAGACAGTCTGGTATAAATCGCAACATTCCGCGACATGATTGCATGTCTAGCTGACTGCAGTCGTCAATTGGTGGTGCTTGTCCATCAAGAATCAGTCCGATTCAGTTTAGTCGCGGTTCCAACATCACAGCAACGGCTCGTCCCCATTATGCTCCGTGCCTGTGCCAGTGAATATCGCATAAAATGTTCCTCACTGCCCCATGTGAAAAGTGGAAAAGACAGGAGTCTCGACAAACAACAGCCTGCGCAGGCACACTGCATAATGCCGCCGCCAGAATCTCATGTAACAGTAATGGAGTACTGGGGTATTATTAGGATCTAGTGGGAAACAGATACAGCACGATTGAGCATTGAGACTGAAAGCGGTGAGAGATGCTCAATCGTGACGTATTGGGTTGGCAAGGGCAGTTAACATCAAGCCTTTGACTGGAGAAGAGGCTGACTTGTCATCAGAATGAATTAAACTTTGTCTATATTAAATCAACCAGTCTTGTGAGTTCCTGCTCTGTTATAGGACTCGAAATGTTGCCTAAGACCGAGGATTCGAACCTGATATAGTCCGGTTGATATAAAAAACAACGCGAAGTAATGCCGAATAACATCGCGGAGAAGATGTTCCATGCTCCAGTTCTATAAGTAACCAGAAACACTTGCGGCACGTTGTGGAACAACTAGTGAACGTAATAAGGCGCAGTCAAAAGATGGCCAGTAAATTGTAAATTTCAGTTATCTGTGAATACAGAGGCCAAAAGCCCGCCCAGGGGTGGTCCTCTGTAAGTCTTTTTCAAGACTTGAGATAACAAATAAATTAGCGTCAAGAGGCTTGGTATAACCGTCACTTTTCAGAGTTCACAACTCAAGAGGCTTGTCATAGCCGCCGTTCTGCAGTTTTTTACCGCAAGAGGCTTAACATGGCCGGTGCCTGAATTTTAACGTTTTCAAGAGGCTTACCATAGCCGTTGTCTAGAATTATCACTTCCGAAGAGCCACCAAAGCCGCTGCCATACATCGTTGTTTCGGGGAGCTGACCAAGACTGCTCTATGATCGTGTCTGATCGATTTGAAACTTGCTGTCTAGACTTCACGGAACTTTGGAAAAAGGGGCAGTCCAGCAGTCCGGTTGTCTGATCGTTGTGAACGAGAAAAGCCGGCCCAGAGTGATCCTGTCTTGAGAGAGCAAGAGTTTGGCAATCCAGCAATCCAGTCTGAACATTTTGTCGGTCGGAACAAGAATTCAAGAATTCCGTTGAAAGGTCAATTCAGTCTGAACATTTTGTCGGTCGGAACAAGAATTCAAGAATTCCGTTGAAGGTCAATTCAGTCTGAACATTTTTTCTTGCAGGTGAGCGAGAATTTTCCAATAGCTCCCTCAAATTGACCCCTTGCCTCCAATTAAAGTTTCAAGGTTAAATTAAAGAATGTAAGAATTTCTCACCTACAATCAGAACTCTTCCAAAGTTCGTGTAATCAGGTCAAATTAATGGAGGTGATCATGAAATATCAGGACAGCATATAAATACCTCGTTTTTCCGTTGATTGGGCCATATTTTGTTTGAAGCAGTCAGACTATCACTAGGCCGTTGGCTGATCCTGATCCTTTTGGGCTTTGTTACTTCTGAGTCCCTCTCAAAACGTCGATGATGTACCCCACCCGGGGTGAAATCAAAGGCTAGAAATCTGTCAGAAGGGACCCAACCAGGGGTTGAAGTTTATCCAGGCATCCCAAGAGAAGTGACGAAGTTACCTGGGGGAAGAGACAGACTGCCTGAACTCTGCTACCTGAACTCCGCGACTGATTTTCAGCTGACGCAGACTCCTGGTGTTCGAATTTAATCTGACGGCGAGTCGAAGAAAGTACGTGCTTGGATCAGGAAACAGAATCAGGGTAAATTTGTGTGATTCATAAACATAGTAACTGACTGAACTGTTTTACGAAACAAGTGAATTGTGTTCCTTAAATTAGGAAATTGCAATTGTGTGGTTGTTTGCTTGCTCTGTTTAAGTATATTTCAGCATGGCGGAACAGGACACCTTAGCACAAGTTTTGACGGGGGTAGGAACAGCAGTAGGCAGACTTAATATGGTTATTAAACAACAAGGAATGGCAACAGAAATTGTGAAGTTTAGTGGACAGGCCAGAGACTTTAAGAAATGGGTCACTTCCATAGAAAAATATGCCTATTTAATCTCAGCAACAGATGAAGAAAGAATGAGACTGGCTTATCAGACGGCAACGGAACCGGTTTCGGATCATATAAGAAGAAAGTTAGAGGCTAGAGTAGATGAGACATGGGAACAATTCAAAGAAGACCTAGCAAGGAAGTATGCAGAAATAACGGATCCACAACATGCATTTTCGGTGTTGAGACAGGCTAAACAAAATAACGGAGAGACGGTACAATTGTTCAGCGATAGGTTGATTAACCTGGCTGAAGAGGCATTCTTAGGACAGAATGTACGAGGAGAGGAGGTGGAGAGGATGTTAGTAGGGATTTTTGTAGATGGCATAAAATCCGATGGTTTGAAATTTAAGCTGATGAGGGAAAACCCTGAGAGGTTATCACAAGCGGTAGATATCGCGGTACAAGAGGAAAATTTGAGACGTAGATTTAGATTGAGAACAGGACGAGAAGTAGGAAGTAATCGAGAAGACAGAGTTGAGGAGCCCATGGAAATAGGACAAACAAGATTCGGATGGAATAGGAGAGGAGGAATACAGACGTTACAAGGTAGAAATAGATATGATAACGAGGAAAGAAGAAATATGAGATACCCTACAAGAGAGACAGTAGTCAACACAAATAGTACAAATATTGTCTGTTGGGTTTGTGGTCAACGGGGACATGTTTCTCGTTTTTGTAATAACAGGCGTGTCCAGTCGAATACACAGGGTAGACATGACAATAACAGGGTGAGTAGGAATGTTGTAGATGGACACAGGAATTTTACAGGTACAAGAACGCAGGAAAACCGACGCCCTACCTATTAAATGGGACCTATGGTAGGAAGGGCAATAATAAGGTCCCAAGGTTTAAAGAGTATGTTAATAATAGGTATAGTAGGACGAACAGAGAATATTTTCAATTAGATGAAGTCAAGCAATTTATAGAAAATAAAACAGATTATAGCTCTTGTATAATAGAAATAGGAAAGTATAGAGTTCGTACATTAATTGATTCGGGAGCTCAGGTTAGTGTAGTAAAAGAAAGTTTTCTATACAAAATAGTAAGAAATTGTAGAGTATTTAAGAGTCATAATAATTTACACTCTGTTACTGGACAGAATTTACAAGTAATTGGACAAACAATGATAAATTTTAAGTTAGGAGGGATCAACATAAGACATCTTTTTCATGTAGTGAAGGATTTAAATAGAAACATGTTGATAGGAAGAGATTTTTTAATAAAAAATGGAGTAAGACTTTTCTATGATTTACATAAATTAAAATTCAGGGACGTCTATATAGATATGGAAGAAGACATGCATATATCAGCACTAGTTAGAGTTAAAATGTCAACGACGTTAAAACCACAGTCGGTTAATTTGATACAAGCGAAGCTGAAGAGAAACCCATATTATGTGGAAGGAGACACAGTCAGAATCACTGAGTTACAAGAGGAAGTAATTGATGAGCCTGGTTTGGAAGTTCCGGATGGAATAATAGCGTTGGATAAACACTTAACCTTTCCAGTGATGGTTATCAACAACACAGGTAGAGAAATCAAATTATACAGAGGATGTGTGATAGCCAAACTAGATCATAACATTAGTGACATATTGGCAACGGATAGAGCAGAAATGTCGGGAACAAGTTATTCAGAAACTTCTAGTGAAAGAGTTAATAACAGACGCGGACGCGGAAGAAGAGGGAACGTCAGAATGGATGAATTGATCCATCCATCCAGAGGAAATAAAGCCCAAATACATTCACTAGACAAAATGACAAGGGAACAAGAATTGTTGTCACAGTTAAAAGCTCCGCCAGAAAATAAGGAAGTGTTAGAACAACTTATAAAGCAAAATCAGGATGTGTTTGCGGTTAATGATTTAGAATTGGGAAAGACGCAAACAGTTACAATGGAAATAGATACGGGAGATCATCCACCAATAAGTTTAAAACCATATAGAACTCCATTAAGAAATAGAGAAATCGTGGAAAAGGCGATAGAAGAGATGTTGAAAGCAGGAATAATAACAAGGTCGAAGTCAGAATGGTCATCTCCGGTCGTCATCGTGGCCAAACCTGATGGTTCGAGTCGCTTCTGTTGTGATTACAGGGCGTTGAACAAAATTACCAAGAATGTAGCGTACCTACTGCCGGTAATTGATGATATTTTAGGGCTGCTTAATGGCTCTACATATTTCACGACGCTGGACGCAAGGTCAGGATTCTGGTGTATTCCGATGTCGAAGGACGCGCAAAAGAAAAGTGCCTTTTGTACTCATATGGGTTCTTACGAATTCTTACGAATGCCTTTTGGGGTCAAAACGGCGCCCTCTCACTATATGCTCTTAATAAATGAAGTTCTAGAAGGTATGCAAAGGTTCGCTCTAGCCTATATAGATGATATACTGATTTATACGAAAGGAGATGTGATTGATCATTTAAAACATATTAGACTAGTGTTTGACAGGTTAAGAAAGCATGATGTGAAGTTAAAGCTTAGTAAATGCCAATTTTTAAAGACAGAAACAAAATATTTGGGGTATATTATAAATAGAGAAGGTATAAAACCAGACCAGGACAAGATAAAGGTTATTAAAGAATTACCTACTCCAACTAACGTTAAGGAAGTACGCGCTTTTATAGGAACGTGTGCATATTATAGGCGGTTTGTCCCAGCGTTTTCAAAGATAGCTGAACCTATTACAAACTTAACAGGCAAATACGCTAGGTTTAAGTGGGATGATGAGTGTCAAAAAGCGTTCGAGTATTTAAAAAACAGCTTAACACTGGTACCACTGTTGACGCATCCAGACTTAAACAAACAGTTAATACTGTACACAGATGCTTCGGACAATGCAGTAGGAGCATGTTTGGTTCAACCATATGAAGGAAAAGAGTCTGGAATACCAGGGGTTAAAAATGAAAGGCCTATCTACTTCTTGTCGCATAAACTTAGCAGATCACAAAGAAAATGGACGACTATTGAGAAGGAGGCTTATGCAATTCATTACGCTCTTCAGAAACTAAATTACTACTTACATAACGCAAATTTTGTTATTAGAACTGACCATATGCCTTTAAAGTCTTTTTTAGAAGCTCCAGTGCAGAACAGGAAAATACAGACGTGGGCGCTGAATCTACAGGGATACAACACAAAAATAGAGTATATTCCAGGTAGGATTAACACATGCGCGGATTTATTATCTAGGATTCCGTACCCACAATCATCAGGAGACACAGAGGATGAAGCTGAACCAGAGATAGACGACCGAAATTGGCAAGTAAATATTTTAGATTCTGCAATAATAAATAGGGAAGAATTTGATAGTCTACCATTGGATCAAGAGTCTGAACATAGGGAAGAAGACCTACAGTTAGCACAATTTAATATGAAAGAAGAGCAAGAGTTAGATCCAAAAGTCATACAAATAAAAGAAAAATTAAGAGAAACAGAAGATAACAAATATAAAAGAAATTATTTGGTTTTACAAGAGGATGGACAGTTATACTATATGTGTGAAAGGAACGAACAGCTAAGGAAATATATTCCAAAACATTTAGAAAATGAAGTGTTAAAAGTATATCACAATGAAAATGGACATCTCGGTAGGGACAAGTTGGTAAAGGCACTTACAAGCAAATATTATTGGCCAAACTTGTTTAAATCTGCATGCAAATATGTAGATACGTGTGAAAAATGCAGATTAAGGAACATGAAAACAATAAAGTGTCCCTTACAAGATACAGATATTCCTCAGTTCCCAATGCAAAAGATTAGTTTAGATATATCAGGTCCACACCCTAGAACATTGTCAGGAAACGTTTATTTGATTCACATAGTAGACGTCTACAGTCTTTGGCCGGAAATTTACGCAATTCCAGACAAGAGCGCAGATACAGTCATTAATATTTTTTTTACAGGAGTTCGTACCAAGGTTTAGTTGCCCACAAAGTATACTTACAGATAATGGTAGAGAGTTTGTAAATAAAAAATTCGAAAAGTTATTAAAAGATTTAAATATAAAACATATAAAGACCTCATATTATAGACCTTCTTCAAATGCTAGAAACGAACGTCAACATCGGACGTTATACGACGTTATAGCAAAGATTATTGATGAACATGAAAAAGATTGGGATCTATTCTTGGGACCTGCCCTTAGCGCTATTCGTACAAATCAAAATGAGAGCACGGGTTTTTCACCATTTTATTTAATACACGGGAGAGAACCAATACTACCTATAGATAATCTATTAAAACCTAGACGGAAATATATGGGTGAAGAATTCCAAGAGACCATAATACAGGAAATGCATAAAGCACACGTAAGATTAAGGAATAATATAATTAAAGCTAGGGAAAGACAGAAAAAGTACAAAAATGTAAATACAAAATTACAGGAGTTTAAGGTAGGTGATAGAGTTTATTACAAGAAGCATAGAAGAAACTCTAAGTTTGATGCTCGTTGGATTCCAGGGTATTACGTTTTGGAAAAACTAGGTAATGTATCGTATATTATAAAGAACCAGGTCACGGGACATATAGCAAGGGCACACGTTGAACACTTAAGAAGAGATGAAGATGAGATAGAAAATAATAATTATAATAATAATTATTATTCAGACACAAGATATTTAGATGAACAAGTTGTCAGAGGAGCTACAGTAACCCCAGGTTTTAGAAAAGAACCAGCACAAAATCAATTGCTAGCAACTCCAAGTTACGAAGATACTCAAGAACAGACAATTCCGAAAACAATGGAAGAGGAAAAGGTGAATGAAACTCATTATGATAGTATGGAAGAGGAAATAGGTGCTCCATTTAAGAATACTAGACAAGCAACGAAAAGAAGAATGGATAATCAAAGAGATAAAGAAGTGAAAAGACAGAGGAGAATTAGGGATTATTCAACAAGCGGAGAAGATATGCCTCTACTAGAAAGGTCCTTAAGAAATAATGATCGACAAATTAGATGGGATATTGAACAGAAGAGATTAGCGGCAGCTAAAGAGAGACATACAGACGAAGAAGAAGAAATGGATGAAAAGTCAGAGTCAAGTAGTAGTATGGAAGAAACTAATAAGTTGTACGAAGAAGAAGATATTGATGTAGAATTAGCACTTATTCAAAGAAACTTGGAGTTGTTGAAGAAGTGGAAACGTAGGAGATAGATAAATAGAAAGTACTGCAGATGGCAAGTTATAAGTTTCAGGATTTAGAAGTGAAAGGGATGCTTGAAGAAGTATACGAAACGGTGGAAGTGGAAAAGGACTCTATGGATGTTTTTTTTAAAAAGTGGTCTTGAGGTATTGGTACAATGGGTGAATGTACTTTTTATTGGTGCTAGAAATGCCGTGTTTAACGATAAGGATTAATAAGTTATAGTGATGATTGGTCCAAGGGAAATAATAGGCAGGCCAGATCACAAGTTCGTTGATAAGTAGAGGATGGCTACTACATTGAGTTAATATTGGATTAGTGGCCACATTACAAATAGAAAAAAAGGATTCAACATGTAGTTTACAGTGCTTACTTAAGAGGATATTCCGGATGTTATGTTGTGTTAGGAGTTAAGATAGAAAATGATAGAAAGTTATGAGGGGAGATAATAAATGGTATGGTAAATGTTGATTACTGATTTGTTTGTGTAGATAGAACAGATGTGGTTCTAATTAGTCTGTAGTTAACAGATATACAGATAGACAGTGAAGTGTTCGGTTTTCTCGGTCATAGAAATACTGGAATGACTTATATAAATAGATATGAGTTACGTTACTTAGTATGAGACGCCAATGTTGGTGGATCACTATACGTAGTAATTTTAATTGTTTTGAAAACTGTGTTTTATTGAGTCTAAGTTTTATGAGTCATGAGTCATGCTTGAATTGGCTATTGTTTGGTTGTTTTATTGAGCCTAAGTTTCAATGCCTCATATATAATAAGTTTTTTTTTCTTGATTTGGTCTTGAAAAATGATTGTTGTTGTTTGATTAATTGATTTAGAATAGGGTGATTGTGTTCCTAGCATTTAGAGTTGATAAAAACTATTGGTCCGTAAAAGTGTCCAATAGTGATAGGTAGAAATAGAATGTTTTATTCTGATTTGATAACATGCATGTTATGTCATTTTAAAATGTGTTTTTTTTCTTTAGATTAATTTGGGGGTTGTGTTGATTTTATTTCGATTACATGAATGGTTTGGTATATTGAGTTACATGGTTATAAAGTTAGTTAAGTAAGTTTAAGTTTCAAATAGATGAGGTTTTGCTTAAGGTTTTTCGTTCAGAAAAGAGTTGATAAAAACTACTTTGTCCACTGATATAAGGTAGGGGGAAGACTGTAAATGGCAGTATATGAGTATGGGAGGTACGGGGGCAAGATATAGGTGCTGTGAAATACCAGCGTTAATTATATTAAAAGTGTTCATAAATTATGAACATGGGCTCATGGTTAAAGGTGAGATAACGAAATAGGAACAGAATTGTGGTTGGCAATGTAAATGTGGAATATATAAGGTTTGTGAAAACTTATGTCAAATTGTTTTATAATGAACAAAGATATATTTCATAAGGTGTTTTTTAAAAAAAAAAAATTATTTTACAAAATTTTTTTTATTGGCAAGGGAGGTAAAGGGTGAGTGTCTTAAATATTCATTGCTGTATGTACATGTGGTCATGTTGTGTATTCATTCTTTATACTTCTCATTCGGTGCGCACCGCTTCTTTACTTTTTCTAACTACATTGTTTTTGTACGTCCTGGGTTTTGGAAGAGTGAGAAATTTTATAAGGTCAAAAATTTCGATAACGATTTTATGAGCTGTTCTTATGATATGTGTATTTGATACAGGAACAGGAGGAGCCAAGAAAGAACCAGAAAAATATAAATATATAGTGGATAGCTATATAGTTTGAGGAAATGGAAAGGGGAGAAGGACTGTTTAGCTTAACAGAGTTACCATACGTGGTACGAGGTATTATACAAAGGAGAATCGAAGAAGAAGTATATAGGGGGTTACTAGCTGACAATATAACTGGGAGAAGGGTTAAAAGATATATTATTTACTCAAACTTGAGCTGGTTTGGGGAAGGTTAGAGGAACTATAAAAAGTAAGGAAAAAGAGGGAATAGAGTAAGAGGAGTAGGAGTAAAGAGTTTTCCTTTATAAGGAAAATTCTTTAACAAACATGGGGAGGTGTAACAGTAATGGAGTACTGGGGTATTATTAGGATCTAGTGGGAAACAGATACAGCACGATTGAGCATTGAGACTGAAAGCGGTGAGAGATGCTCAATCGTGACGTATTGGGTTGGCAAGGGGAGTTAACACCAAGCCTTTGACTGGAGAAGAGGCTGACTTGTCATCAGAATGAATTAAACTTTGTCTATATTAAATCAACCAGTCTTGTGAGTTCCTGCTCTGTTATAGGACTCGAAATGTTGCCTAAGACCGAGGATTCGAACCTGATATAGTCCGGTTGATATAAAAAACAACGCGAAGAAATGCCGAATAACATCGCGGAGAAGATGTTCCATGCTCCAGTTCTATAAGTAACCAGAAACACTTGCGGCACGTTGTGGAACAACTAGTGAACGTAATAAGGCGCAGTCAAAAGATGGCCAGTAAATTGTAAATTTGAGTTATCTGTGAATACAGAGGCCAAAAGCCCGCCCAGGGGTGGTCCTCTGTAAGTCTTTTTCAAGACTTGAGATAACAAATAAATTAGCGTCAAGAGGCTTGGTATAACCGTCACTTTTCAGAGTTCACAACTCAAGAGGCTTGTCATAGCCGCCGTTCTGCAGTTTTTTACCGCAAGAGGCTTAACATGGCCGGTGCCTGAATTTTAACGTTTTCAAGAGGCTTACCATAGCCGTTGTCTAGAATTATCACTTCCGAAGAGCCACCAAAGCCGCTGCCATACATCGTTGTTTCGGGGAGCTGACCAAGACTGCTCTATGATCGTGTCTGATCGATTTGAAACTTGCTGTCTAGACTTCACGGAACTTTGGAAAAAGGGGCAGTCCAGCAGTCCGGTTGTCTGATCGTTGTGAACGAGAAAAGCCGGCCCAGAGTGATCCTGTCTTGAGAGAGCAAGAGTTTGGCAATCCAGCAATCCAGTCTGAACATTTTGTCGGTCGGAACAAGAATTCAAGAATTCCGTTGAAAGTCAATTCAGTCTGAACATTTTGTCGGTCGGAACAAGAATTCAAGAATTCCGTTGAAGGTCAATTCAGTCTGAACATTTTTTCTTGCAGGTGAGCGAGAATTTTCCAATAGCTCCCTCAAATTGACCCCTTGCCTCCAATTAAAGTTTCAAGGTTAAATTAAAGAATGTAAGAATTTCTCACCTACAATCAGAACTCTTCCAAAGTTCGTGTAATCAGGTCAAATTAATGGAGGTGATCATGAAATATCAGGACAGCATATAAATACCTCGTTTTTCCGTTGATTGGGCCATATTTTGTTTAAAGCAGTCAGACTATCACTAGGCCGTTGGCTGATCCTGATCCTTTTGGGCTTTGTTACTTCTGAGTCCCTCTCAAAACGTCGAGGATGTACCCCACCCGGGGTGAAATCAAAGGCTAGAAATCTCAGAAGGGACCCAACCAGGGGTTGAAGTTTATCCAGGCATCCCAAGAGAAGTGACGAAGTTACCTGGGGGAAGAGACAGACTGCCTGAACTCTGCTACCTGAACTCCGCGACTGATTTTCAGCTGACGCAGACTCCTGGTGTTCGAATTTAATCTGACGGCGAGTCGAAGAAAGTACGTGCTTGGATCAGGAAACAGAATCAGGGTAAATTTGTGTGATTCATAAACATAGTAACTGACTGAACTGTTTTACGAAACAAGTGAATTGTGTTCCTTAAATTAGGAAATTGCAATTGTGTGGTTGTTTGCTTGCTCTGTTTAAGTATATTTCAGCATGGCGGAACAGGACACCTTAGCACAAGTTTTGACGGGGGTAGGAACAGCAGTAGGCAGACTTAATATGGTTATTAAACAACAAGGAATGGCAACAGAAATTGTGAAGTTTAGTGGACAGGCCAGAGACTTTAAGAAATGGGTCACTTCCATAGAAAAATATGCCTATTTAATCTCAGCAACAGATGAAGAAAGAATGAGACTGGCTTATCAGACGGCAACGGAACCGGTTTCGGATCATATAAGAAGAAAGTTAGAGGCTAGAGTAGATGAGACATGGGAACAATTCAAAGAAGACCTAGCAAGGAAGTATGCAGAAATAACGGATCCACAACATGCATTTTCGGTGTTGAGACAGGCTAAACAAAATAACGGAGAGACGGTACAATTGTTCAGCGATAGGTTGATTAACCTGGCTGAAGAGGCATTCTTAGGACAGAATGTACGAGGAGAGGAGGTGGAGAGGATGTTAGTAGGGATTTTTGTAGATGGCATAAAATCCGATGGTTTGAAATTTAAGCTGATGAGGGAAAACCCTGAGAGGTTATCACAAGCGGTAGATATCGCGGTACAAGAGGAAAATTTGAGACGTAGATTTAGATTGAGAACAGGACGAGAAGTAGGAAGTAATCGAGAAGACAGAGTTGAGGAGCCCATGGAAATAGGACAAACAAGATTCGGATGGAATAGGAGAGGAGGAATACAGACGTTACAAGGTAGAAATAGATATGATAACGAGGAAAGAAGAAATATGAGATACCCTACAAGAGAGACAGTAGTCAACACAAATAGCACAAATATTGTCTGTTGGGTTTGTGGTCAACGGGGACATGTTTCTCGTTTTTGTAATAACAGGCGTGTCCAGTCGAATACACAGGGTAGACATGACAATAACAGGGTGAGTAGGAATGTTGTAGATGGACACAGGAATTTTACAGGTACAAGAACGCAGGAAAACCGACGCCCTACCTATTAAATGGGACCTATGGTAGGAAGGGCAATAATAAGGTCCCAAGGTTTAAAGAGTATGTTAATAATAGGTATAGTAGGACGAACAGAGAATATTTTCAATTAGATGAAGTCAAGCAATTTATAGAAAATAAAACAGATTATAGCTCTTGTATAATAGAAATAGGAAAGTATAGAGTTCGTACATTAATTGATTCGGGAGCTCAGGTTAGTGTAGTAAAAGAAAGTTTTCTATACAAAATAGTAAGAAATTGTAGAGTATTTAAGAGTCATAATAATTTACACTCTGTTACTGGACAGAATTTACAAGTAATTGGACAAACAATGATAAATTTTAAGTTAGGAGGGATCAACATAAGACATCTTTTTCATGTAGTGAAGGATTTAAATAGAAACATGTTGATAGGAAGAGATTTTTAAATAAAAAATGGAGTAAGACTTTTCTATGATTTACATAAATTAAAATTCAGGGACGTCTATATAGATATGGAAGAAGACATGCATATATCAGCACTAGTTAGAGTTAAAATGTCAACGACGTTAAAACCACAGTCGGTTAATTTGATACAAGCGAAGCTGAAGAGAAACCCATATTATGTGGAAGGAGACACAGTCAGAATCACTGAGTTACAAGAGGAAGTAATTGATGAGCCTGGTTTGGAAGTTCCGGATGGAATAATAGCGTTGGATAAACACTTAACTTTTCCAGTGATGGTTATCAACAACACAGGTAGAGAAATCAAATTATACAGAGGATGTGTGATAGCCAAACTAAATCATAACATTAGTGACATATTGGCAACGGATAGAGCAGAAATGTCGGGAACAAGTTATTCAGAAACTTCTAGTGAAAGAGTTAATAACAGACGCGGACGCAGAAGAAGAGGGAACGTCAGAATGGATGAATTGATCCATCCATCCAGAGGAAATAAAGCCCAAATACATTCACTAGACAAAATGACAAGGGAACAAGAATTGATGTCACAGTTAAAAGCTCCGCCAGAAAATAAGGAAGTGTTAGAACAACTTATAAAGCAAAATCAGGATGTGTTTGCGGTTAATGATTTAGAATTGGGAAAGACGCAAACAGTTACAATGGAAATAGATACGGGAGATCATCCACCAATAAGTTTAAAACCATATAGAACTCCATTAAGAAATAGAGAAATCGTGGAAAAGGCGATAGAAGAGATGTTGAAAGCAGGAATAATAACAAGGTCGAAGTCAGAATGGTCATCTCCGGTCGTCATCGTGGCCAAACCTGATGGTTCGAGTCGCTTCTGTTGTGATTACAGGGCGTTGAACAAAATTACCAAGAATGTAGCGTACCTACTGCCGGTAATTGATGATATTTTAGGGCTGCTTAATGGCTCTACATATTTCACGACGCTGGACGCAAGGTCAGGATTCTGGTGTATTCCGATGTCGAAGGACGCGCAAAAGAAAAGTGCCTTTTGTACTCATATGGGTTCTTACGAGTTCTTACGAATGCCTTTTGGGGTCAAAACGGCGCCCTCTCACTATATGCTCTTAATAAATGAAGTTCTAGAAGGTATGCAAAGGTTCGCTCTAGCCTATATAGATGATATACTGATTTATACGAAAGGAGATGTGATTGATCATTTAAAACATATTAGACTAGTGTTTGACAGGTTAAGAAAGCATGATGTGAAGTTAAAGCTTAGTAAATGCCAATTTTTAAAGACAGAAACAAAATATTTGGGGTATATTATAAATAGAGAAGGTATAAAACCAGACCAGGACAAGATAAAGGTTATTAAAGAATTACCTACTCCAACTAACGTTAAGGAAGTACGCGCTTTTATAGGAACGTGTGCATATTATAGGCGGTTTGTCCCAGCGTTTTCAAAGATAGCTGAACCTATTACAAACTTAACAGGCAAATACGCTAGGTTTAAGTGGGATGATGACTGTCAAAAAGCGTTCGAGTATTTAAAAAACAGCTTAACACTGGTACCACTGTTGACGCATCCAGACTTAAACAAACAGTTAATACTGTACACAGATGCTTCGGACAATGCAGTAGGAGCATGTTTGGTTCAACCATATGAAGGAAAAGAGTCTGGAATACCAGGGGTTAAAAATGAAAGGCCTATCTACTTCTTGTCGCATAAACTTAGCAGATCACAAAGAAAATGGACGACTATTGAGAAGGAGGCTTATGCAATTCATTACGCTCTTCAGAAACTAAATTACTACTTACATAACGCAAATTTTGTTATTAGAACTGACCATATGCCTTTAAAGTCTTTTTTAGAAGCTCCAGTGCAGAACAGGAAAATACAGACGTGGGCGCTGAATCTACAGGGATACAACACAAAAATAGAGTATATTCCAGGTAGGATTAACACATGCGCGGATTTATTATCTAGGATTCCGTACCCACAATCATCAGGAGACACAGAGGATGAAGCTGAACCAGAGATAGACGACCGAAATTGGCAAGTAAATATTTTAGATTCTGCCATAATAAATAGGGAAGAATTTGATAGTCTACCATCGGATCAAGAGTCTGAACATAGGGAAGAAGACCTACAGTTAGCACAATTTAATATGAAAGAAGAGCAAGAGTTGGATCCAAAAGTCATACAAATAAAAGAAAAATTAAGAGAAACAGAAGATAACAAATATAAAAGGAATTATTTGGTTTTACAAGAGGATGGACAGTTATACTATATGTGTGAAAGGAACGAACAGCTAAGGAAATATATTCCAAAACATTTAGAAAATGAAGTGTTAAAAGTATATCACAATGAAAATGGACATCTCGGTAGGGACAAGTTGGTAAAGGCACTTACAAGCAAATATTATTGGCCAAACTTGTTTAAATCTGCATGTAAATATGTAGATACGTGTGAAAAATGCAGATTAAGGAACATGAAAACAATAAAGTGTCCCTTACAAGATACAGATATTCCTCAGTTCCCAATGCAAAAGATTAGTTTAGATATATCAGGTCCACACCCTAGAACATTGTCAGGAAACGTTTATTTGATTCACATAGTAGACGTCTACAGTCTTTGGCCGGAAATTTACGCAATTCCAGACAAGAGCGCAGATACAGTCATTAATATTTTTTTACAGGAGTTCGTACCAAGGTTTAGTTGCCCACAAAGTATACTTACAGATAATGGTAGAGAGTTTGTAAATAAAAAATTCGAAAAGTTATTAAAAGATTTAAATATAAAACATATAAAGACCTCATATTATAGACCTTCTTCAAATGCTAGAAACGAACGTCAACATCGGACGTTATACGACGTTATAGCAAAGATTATTGATGAACATGAAAAAGATTGGGATCTATTCTTGGGACCTGCCCTTAGCGCTATTCGTACAAATCAAAATGAGAGCACGGGTTTTTCACCATTTTATTTAATACACGGGAGAGAACCAATACTACCTATAGATAATCTATTAAAACCTAGACGGAAATATATGGGTGAAGAATTCCAAGAGACCATAATACAGGAAATGCATAAAGCACACGTAAGATTAAGGAAAAATATAATTAAAGCTAGGGAAAGACAGAAAAAGTACAAAAATGTAAATACAAAATTACAGGAGTTTAAGGTAGGTGATAGAGTTTATTACAAGAAGCATAGAAGAAACTCAAAGTTTGATGCTCGTTGGATTCCAGGGTATTACGTTTTGGAAAAACTAGGTAATGTATCGTATATTATAAAGAACCAGGTCACGGGACATATAGCAAGGGCACACGTTGAACACTTAAGAAGAGATGAAGATGAGATAGAAAATAATAATAATAATAATAATTATTATTCAGACACAAGATATTTAGATGAACAAGTTGTCAGAGGAGCTACAGTAACCCCAGGTTTTAGAAAAGAACCAGCACAAAATCAATTGCTAGCAACTCCAAGTGACGAAGATACTCAAGAACAGACAATTCCGAAAACAATGGAAGAGGAAAAGGTGAATGAAACTCATTATGATAGTATGGAAGAGGAAATAGGTGCTCCATTTAAGAATACTAGACAAGCAACGAAAAGAAGAATGGATAATCAAAGAGATAAAGAAGTGAAAAGACAGAGGAGAATTAGGGATTATTCAACAAGCGGAGAAGATATGCCTCTACTAGAAAGGTCCTTAAGAAATAATGATCGACAAATTAGATGGGATATTGAACAGAAGAGATTAGCGGCAGCTAAAGAGAGACATACAGACGAAGAAGAAGAAATGGATGAAAAGTCAGAGTCAAGTAGTAGTATGGAAGAAACTAATAAGTTGTACGAAGAAGAAGATATTGATGTAGAATTAGCACTTATTCAAAGAAACTTGGAGTTGTTGAAGAAGTGGAAACGTAGGAGATAGATAAATAGAAAGTACTGCAGATGGCAAGTTATAAGTTTCAGGATTTAGAAGTGAAAGGGATGCTTGAAGAAGTATACGAAACGGTGGAAGTGGAAAAGGACTCTATGGATGTTTTTTTTAAAAAGTGGTCTTGAGGTATTGGTACAATGGGTGAATGTACTTTTTATTGGTGCTAGAAATGCCGTGTTTAACGATAAGGATTAATAAGTTATAGTGATGATTGGTCCAAGGGAAATAATAGGCAGGCCAGATCAAAAGTTCGTTGATAAGTAGAGGATGGCTACTACATTGAGTTAATATTGGATTAGTGGCCACATTACAAATAGAAAAAAGGATTCAACATGTAGTTTACAGTGCTTACTTAAGAGGATATTCCGGATGTTATGTTGTGTTAGGAGTTAAGATAGAAAATGATAGAAAGTTATGAGGGGAGATAATAAATGGTATGGTAAATGTTGATTACTGATTTGTTTGTGTAGATAGAACAGATGTGGTTCTAATTAGTCTGTAGTTAACAGATATACAGATAGACAGTGAAGTGTTCGGTTTTCTCGGTCATAGAAATACTGGAATGACTTATATAAATAGATATGAGTTACGTTACTTAGTATGAGACGCCAATGTTGGTGGATCACTATACGTAGTAATTTTAATTGTTTTGAAAACTGTGTTTTATTGAGTGTAAGTTTTATGAGGCATGAGTCATGCTTGAATTGGCTATTGTTTGGTTGTTTTATTGAGCCTAAGTTTCAATGCCTCATATATAATAAGTTTTTTTTTCTTGATTTGGTCTTGAAAAATGATTGTTGTTGTTTGATTAATGGATTTAGAGTAGGGTGATTGTGTTCCTAGCATTTAGAGTTGATAAAAACTATTGGTCCGTAAAAGTGTCCAATAGTGATAGGTAGAAATAGAATGTTTTATTCTGATTTGATAACATGCATGTTATGTCATTTTAAAAATGTGTTTTTTTCTTTAGATTAATTTGGGGGTTGTGTTGATTTTATTTCGATTACATGAATGGTTTGGTATATTGAGTTACATGGTTATAAAGTTAGTTAAGTAAGTTTAAGTTTCAAATAGATGAGGTTTTGCTTAAGGTTTTTCGTTCAGAAAAGAGTTGATAAAAACTACTTTGTTCCACTGATATAAGGTAGGGGGAAGACTGTAAATGGCAGTATATGAGTATGGGAGGTACGGGGGCGAGATATAGGTGCTGTGAAATACCAGCGTTAATTATATTAAAAGTGTTCATAAATTATGAACATGGGCTCATGGTTAAAGGTGAGATAACGAAATAGGAACAGAATTGTGGTTGGCAATGTAAATGTGGAATATATAAGGTTTGTGAAAACTTATGTCAAATTGTTTTATAATGAACAAAGATATATTTCATAAGGTGTTTAAAAAAAAAAAAAAATATTTTACAAAATTTTTTTTATTGGCAAGGGAGGTAAAGGGTGAGTGTCTTAAATGTTCATTGCTGTATGTACATGTGGTCATGTTGTGTATTCATTCTTTATACTTCTCATTCGGTGCGCACCGCTTCTTTACTTTTTCTAACCACATTGTTTTTGTACGTCCTGGGTTTTGGAAGAGTGAGAAATTTTATAAGGTCAAAAATTTCGATAACGATTTTATGAGCTGTTCTTATGATATGTGTATTTGATACAGGAACAGGAGGAGCCAAGAAAGAACCAGAAAAATATAAATATATAGTGGATAGCTATATAGTTTGAGGAAATGGAAAGGGGAGAAGGACTGTTTAGCTTAACAGAGTTACCATACGTGGTACGAGGTATTATACAAAGGAGAATCGAAGAAGAAGTTTATAGGGGGTTACTAGCTGACAATATAACTGGGAGAAGGGTTAAAAGATATATTATTTACTCAAACTTGAGCTGGTTTGGGGAAGGTTAGAGGAACTATAAAAAGTAAGGAAAAAGAGGGAATAGAGTAAGAGGAGTAGGAGTAAAGAGTTTTCCTTTATAAGGAAAATTCTTTAACAAACATGGGGAGGTGTAACAGTAATGGAGTACTGGGGTATTATTAGGATCTAGTGGGAAACAGATACAGCACGATTGAGCATTGAGACTGAAAGCGGTGAGAGATGCTCAATCGTGACGTATTGGGTTGGCAAGGGGAGTTAACACCAAGCCTTTGACTGGAGAAGAGGCTGACTTGTCATCAGAATGAATTAAACTTTGTCTATATTAAATCAACCAGTCTTGTGAGTTCCTGCTCTGTTATACTCATCTCATCTAATCTTGTTCATCTTGTGCCTTGCGGTGTCGAGGTGAAGTATAAACAGCGGGAGAGTGCCCGCTTATTGGCTTTATGTATCGATATTCCCATGGACTCTGTTATTCCCTGCGTCCATCGTTTACGGGGTCGGCCTCTTCCCCTGCTTCCCTCTGGTCTGTACATCATTGCTTATTGCGGTATACTGTTAATTGGTAACCTACTTGCATGGTCAAATAATTTTACTTGCTGCCTTCTTATAAAATCTAGTGGAGATACAACACCCATTTTAGTCCCGATTTCTTCATTTCTGATCTTATCTCTTCTTGATACATTGCATATTCTTCTCAGGAATCTCATTTCTGTTGTTGTGATTTTTCTTTTCTCCTTTTCTGTCATTGTCCAGATTTGTCATTGGTAACATAGGGTTATACACAAAGTGGAGAGTGGAAAAGAAGAAGTAACAAAGACATTTATGATCTGCTTAAGTCCCCGCTAATCACTGGTATCATGAAGGCTAATAGACTACAATGGCTGGGGCATATAGAAAGAATGGAAGATAATAGGGAAACAAAACTCGCTTACACTCAGGAAATAAATGACCGTAGACCCCGAGGTAGACCAAGAAGACGGTGGAGAGATAATATATATACAGACCTACAAGCAGTTGGAATCAACGACTGGCAAGAAAAGGCCAACCAGAGAGACGAATGGAGACGGATTGTATCTGCAGCAAAGAACCTCAATGGCTCGAAACGCTGAAGAAGAAGAAGAACATAGGTTTGGTAGGAAGATTGTGTTGTAAAGTGCTTTTTAGTAGTTATTGATACATGTTTGTTCTTTAGTATTGGTGCCATATGTCCAATGAGTTGGTTTGCCGAATTGCATCGACTTTTGATCTCGTCTTCTGATTTGCCATTTGATGATATTATACTTCCTAAGTACTTGAAACTCTTTACTTGTTTCAAAGGATGTTCGTTTAGGTGAATTGTTGTTGCTTTTTCTTCTTTAGTTACAGTCATTACCTCTGTTTTACTTGTGCTAATTTTCATGTTATGTTCTCTACACATTTCATTTAGACTATTAATGTGGTCTTATAGTTCAACTTCTGATTTTGGTAGTCCGCAAATAGTAGTTCTCTAATGGTTAGATTTGCAGATGGTCCTTCTTCTGTGCTCTCATCTTGCGGTGTTCTTGTGGTCTCTATTTGGCTGGTTTCTTTACATTTGTTGTCTATATATGTTATGAACAAGACAGGGGACAGGACACAACATTATCGTACTCCGGATCTTATGATGAAGGTCACAACAAAAGTCCTCCACGCAACAATTATCCTGGATGGAAGTGGCAGTCACTTTCCCAACCAAATGTTCACCTACAAAGTCTCGATGTTTCTAGATGTTGGTGTTCCGTTTCTGGACGTTTTCTAGCCGGCCACGCCATTTTTTCTCCGAAATGTAGTTCACACAACAAAACAACCTAGAACAGAAAAAAATAATTTCACTGTACTAATGCCGTTGCCAGAATGCCAACACAAAAGTCCATCAAGAATGATGATGACCATTAATTTCATCCAGTGGGGTGTGAAAGTATGGAGCAGTGAGTTCTAAGATGGACTTTCGGTCGCCAGCATGGCGGTTAGGCGTTGAGCCGCTTAGGCCTGTGGCGTGTTTATGCTTGTGGCTACGGTTTGCAATCGCATTTTCCTCATGTTGGACTGGTAGTACATGGTTCCGTCGCTCTGCTACTGAGTGAGTGCGTGGGCGACACAACGAGCTGTGAAATTCGCGTGGAATGCTTTTACATCTGTCCTGTAATGTGAACTGCATGTTCGGAACAATGGCTACCGGCGGTTGCTGAATTGACTGTTTTGCCCTTTCGGTTCACGAGTGCATTTTTCGGGAGACTCCTGAAGCTGCGGAGTTCGTGCTTTGTGCGATACTTTCGGCGGGTCGCCCTGCGGTAAGAGACCGAGTCATGTGAGAAAACCCGGGTCATTGAGGTCTTTCTGGTGACTGTCGAGTTCATCGACGACGAACTGTTGTATTCGTGGATGAATTTTGTGTTGACATTCTGACAGCGGCATTATGCACAGTGTACCTGTGCGGGCTTGTTGGATTGCCGAGACTCCTGTCTATTCCACTTTTCACATTGGACAGTGGAGATCATTTTATTTGATATTCACTGGCACAGGAATGGAGCATAATGGGGACGACCTGTTGCCGTGAAGTTGGAACCTCGACTAACTAACTAACTAACTGAGTTCTAAGATGGCTGATAAGGCATATTTTAATTCGAAATTTTCTTTGACAATATGGGCAAAGATTGCTTGAGGTTCCAGGAGGAGGATCTCCTGCAGCTGTTGTTTTTGGTTTTGTTTTTGGTTTTGTTTTTTGTCTAGCCTTTTTTTTTTGTTACAGCGCCGGCAGTCCTGTTTGCTTCACAGGTGACTACACCCTTACGTAATGATGTACGCCACGAATTTCGGTCTTTGGCAGCAGTCTCCCAAGTGTCGTGATGAATTCTGAATTCTTTTAGTAAGATCTTTAGAGTGTCTTTAAACCGTTTCCTCTACCCGCCTTGGGTGCGTTTGCCACAGTGCAGCTCACAGACTTCAGTGTCTGGAATCTTGTCTTGCCATTTAATCTTTAATAGCTTCCTAGACAGACCGTGTTGAAGTGGTTTATTTCGTGGCTTGTCGCTGTTTAGCAGTCCAGGTTCCACAAGCATATAGCAGTGTGGACAAAACGGCTGCTTTGTAGACTTTCAGCTTTGTTTGCAGGCATATTCCATTTCTGTCCCACACATTGTTATACAGTCTGCCAAAGGTCGCTCTGGCCTTGGAGATTCTTGCATTCACGTCGTCATCAATTTTGACAGCTTGTTACATAGACAGTGTTGTCAAGATAGGTGAATTTGTCCACAACACTTAGTCCATGACCGTTTACTTTTTCTTCTTCTTCTTTCGTTCGCTTGAAATATGTCTATATCTGCAATGTCGTCTCTTGCATGAATTGAACTGTTTTTTTCAGTTCACACAGTGGTCCATAGAGTTTATCTTCCACTGTCGTCTCTCTAGGCCAGAAGGTTTGCCTAGATATGTTATATTTTGGGCAGTCTTGGAGTATGTGCTCTGCTGTCTGCGACGCCAATCCACATGTGCACATGGCTGTTTCACCAATCTTGAATTTTGTATACATGTGGTTGCGTAATCTATTGTGTCCTGTTCTGAGGCGCAGAATAATGACTTGTTCTGGTCTGTCCATAATGTGGTAGTCATCTTGAGCAGGTTTTGGTGGCTTTCTGACTGATTTGATCATTCTTTTCTTTTGGTGGTATGTAACGGGCACATCAGGCTGTTCCTCTTTGGCTCCTTCCTTAGCCAATTGATCAGCTCTGTCGTTTCCGGGTACTCCACAGTGGGATGGTATCCACTGTATGGTGACTTTATGCTGATTGCTAAGTTCAGAAAGTAGTGTCCTTAGTACTGGCAATTTCCCAGAGAGGAGCGCCTCGAGTACTGATTTTGCATCTGTTAGTAGCACCACAGGTTGAGTACCATTGCTGTTATTTAGTAATTTCTCTGTTGCTATCTTGATTGCCTCAATTTCGGCATCATAGTTATTGCAGTACTTTCCTGTCGGTACTCTGGCTGTGTCCCTAGTATTATTTGGGTATTCTATGTACACTCCCGCTCCTCCATTTCGAACAGCATTTTGTGCTGACCCATCTGTGTAGACTCGGATCCAGAGGTCCTGTGGGTATTCTTCATCAAGGAAGCTGAGAGTGGCTGTTCTGCGCTGCACACTGTTCTGTTCTTCCTTGTCAAATATTCCTCTCACTTTTGTCTGGATTTGTAACGATAGTCTATGCTCATCTTTCCATGGAGTTCGCTCTGGAATAGTTGTTAGGGAGATAGCAACTGTGGGCAGATCAGTGGTTTCTCTGCAGAGTCGTTTGGCCTGGTGGATAAAACTACTTCTTTTCAACTGCCCCATAGCTAGGTTTTCAAATCTGTTCTTCATAGGGTGGCCTGGCAAGCTGAGGAACTTTTCTGCTTGTATTAGCGTTTTCGTATCTCTGCGCTCACTCAGTGCCTGTGTCCTCCCCATCTTCTCCATTTCCACTATAGGGGTTGATCTCATCCCTCCTGTGGTGACTCTAAGTGCTTGATTTTGCACCTTGTCCAGCTCTTGTAGTGTGGTATTTGATGCTGAACACCACGCAGTTGACCCATATTCCAGGTGTGGTCGTATGCTCTGTTGGTAAACTTTGCTAAGTATTTTCGTACTGGCTCCCCATGTGGTTCCACTTAGCTTTCTCAGGATGGCTATTTTCCTTCTGGCTTTTGCTACTGCTTTGTTGATGTGCTTTCTCCATGTCAGCTTGCCATCAAATGTTACTCCAAGGTATGTTGGTTCTTTATCTTCTCTTAGGGGTGTTCCATTTATCTGGATGATCCCTGCCTTTTGTTTTGGAGAGAGGGTAAATAGGGTTGTGCTGCACTTGTCAGTGTTTATGCTGACACACCATCTATTTGCCCATGTGTGACATACTGTCTCCAGTCGCACCAGCTTACAGACGATTATTAATAGCGGTTCTTGGAAAGACTGATTTCATGTGTGAGAGACTGGCACTACCTTGTATGGGAAGGAATGCCCGCACTCAGATAGAGGCAAGGAATGTGCCCATAGCTCAGAATAGCCTGGAATAATCTGGTAAAACTTCCAGGCGGGACCAGCCATATTCACTTGAGTCTAGCAGCTTCGAACCATGTAGACGTGTATTTTTTCCCGGGAGGGTGTAGCCCTTTTTGGGGGGCTAATTTTCGCCTCTATGTTGCATTGGTGAGCATAATTATGTTTTTTCTTGAATGATAAGATTTGTGTTAACTATTTAATACAATCTTTGTTTGATATGAAAAGTCATACTACATGTCCTGTATGTATTTCGGTGGACTTTGCTACGGCATCCTTACTTCTGTAAGAAAGCCGGCCTGAGGTTTTAACGTCTATCCATGCCACTGTCCTATATTCCTATGCTTACAATTCTCATCCCTTTCTTATCATGCTGTGATCACTACTTCATCTTCTTTTGAAGAGTATGATGTCTCTGTAAATTCTGTACTGTGTCTGCAGAGGTCAATCTATCTTCAACTTTGGTTCACTCCCAATTCAGGGAAGAACTTCGCTTTACTTGACTTATGCCTGGTAGAGTGTTCAGGTGTTATATAATGCCTTTGTAAAAGATTCAGTTACTGTACGCACCTATATATATTGTGTGTGTGAATCTTTACTGTATCTGTGTGCAGAATATGCCGGGGACGGACTCTATATTTGGTGTGTATGACAGCCTGGGGTCACCGATAAGACACCCCATTGCTTTTGTCGAATTTTGGTGGATCATGGATGTCGTGGCTCAATCATATTTATGAGAACGGTTCACATACCTAAATACTCATTTTTTTCCTGCCGTAAATCGTGCAGTGTTAGCCACTTGCCGCTATGACAAGTCATTGGCGCCAATATGGCCACCCCTTCGATTTTAATCACACACCCCACCCCGTGCATGTTGTATAACAGATTGTGTACTCCCCATATAGAGGAGTGTTTGTATGTGGGAGAATATATCTCCATTTGGTATCTGTGATGTCCTGTTCGGTGAGGTTGGTAGAGTGTTCATATTGCCGCCCCACTTTCCCGCCAAATATACCCATACGATTACAGGCGCACAGGTGATACCATTTCAGGATAGGGGGATTATCCTCTCACCTATATGTTCCGGTGTTGTCTCTGTGAGTCTTATGAGCTCACTTACTAAGCTAGATTATTCATAGCTTGTCATTTTTGATTTGCAGGCAAATGAGGCAACCGACGGGGAACAGTTTGGTCTGATATTTGGCTAGATCTAAGCCGCTTTTTTTGTCTACACCATCTTGATGATTTTTTTTCCAAGTCAAAACAATATTGGCTTGGGTGTGCAGAGGAGAAATCAGTCTGCACTTAGGGACCTCCGTCATTCCTTCCAATTACTGGGAGGCCGGGGGAAATAATCCCCTATTTTTCATCAAGACCTGGACGAAACTCCAGACGGAGTTATCTCCATTTTTGGTTCAACTCCTCATGGCAGGTGAAGAGAGATGGCGCCCATTTTATCCCTGTAATATCAGGAAGTATATTCTGCAACTTATGGACTGGAGGTGTCTCTCGATGTGAAGAGTCATACTTATTGGAGTGAACTTCGAAACCAGCACGGATCTTCCTGTGGTACAATGTCCCCACTGCGACATTGTGGATTCCTCTTTTTCTTGCGACGAAGCAGGTACCCATTTATATTCCGGGAAGCCGCATATCGATGTTCAGCTAGAGATGACACTAACGCATAGAGAGTTCTTCGTTCGCTGGAAACCCCAGCAACTTTGTTGAGAGTCTGTGCTTTATTCTTCCAGAATGTTGGGAGAGGGGCTTCTTATTCTTCCTGGTGAATCAGGGAAGTTATAGATATGCCGCAGTCACAGATGGAATGGTTCTTTTCTTCTGAGAGGTCGTCATAGTCTTCAGTTTATATGAACCCAGCTACACTTCTCTAGGGTTGTTAAATGTCGTGCTGAGACATTTGAGACTTCATCGTTTTCCCAGATTACGCATGCACGTCTTACCAATTACTGGAAATCACCTGGAGAGATTCAACTGGCTTCTGACCCATACTCAGGGATAGTCCTTCCTTTATCAACAACTCCAGTACGTCGTTGGAGCATTCGTGCTACAACTTGTCCTAACTGATGGACGTTTTTATCAAGGGTTGCAATCCCTTATTTTATGCAGATATAGTTTTATCCTCTCGAAACCAAGTCCAGATTGAGTGATCCAGACTTCAAGTCACACACCATCATCAATTTTATAGAAGGGACCATTTGAGAACAGTTCCTCTTTTTTTTGTTGGTCAATTATGACTGACTTTTATCAATAACAACGATCCGCATCACCATTACCTTGATCAGTATCCAGAGAACCTTTGTTTACCTCAGTGGCACAGTGTGAAGTTTGGTCAAAGGTGAGATGGGGGAGAGCCTCGATTCCAACAGTAAATCAGATGAAGAGTTTGCAAAGACCAGTAGCAGAGTCATCAGAAGAATTGTGGGAGAATAGAGACAGGGGAGAGAAGTCCTGTGTGTGGGGAGTAGTTACACTAATGACATCTGCACCAGTCAGATATTTGAGTTATGTTCTGGTTGGTTTTTTTTTGTGTGTGTGATTTACATCATGTAGGAGTGGGGAAGAGAAGAGGAGGAGGGAGTGTTAGGTGATAATGTAATTGATTTGGTGATGTTTGTTAGAATGAAATAGAGACAGAGTCTCAGATACCAGCTTATGAGTCTGTCAATAAACATATATGTTCGTCAGGAGAGTTTTTCATTGTCTACGTGACCAGTGTTACACTGTTTGTTGTCGTAGAGAAATGTGCTACTGTGTTTATATATATATATCTGCAGAGAATCCAGTGGGAGGTCGACCAACACACAGTCTCAGATATTTTATTCAAGGATAACAACTTGATAGAGATCTGTGGTTAAGTGGCCTATTCTCTGTTTTAGTCTTCAGGAAAGTAGTTTACCTTGTAATGTGGGTGGAGTCTATTCGACCATCATCCCATTCTTCTTTCAAAAGAGCCAATAACTACTCTATTCCTGGAGTCTTTTAGGAAAGAAACTGTCTCGAATCAACTGCCTATTCGGCGAACCTGAGGGACCAAATGAATCATATACCCTAGACTTTATTTCAGCCCATTGTATATGGTGCTCACACTTATTATCCCACATAAATTGGGTCGCTCGCCGGGGGATTGTTTTCTTCCCTCTTTCAATATGATCGAGTTCAGAGTCTTCCTAATAATTTCAGGTTGCTGGTGCTGACATGGAAAATTCTATGTTACCTCACAGGTGGAGCGGAGTTGAGTTGATAGATTGTTCATGTGACGTCATCTGAGTAATGATGTTCACTGATGGTGTTTTGATGGTCCATAAGTGAATTTTGATTATGTGAGAGTTTTTTATATCAACATCTGATCACATATGACCACTTATGTGTATTAACTAGTTGTCAAATTTTTTGCCATGTGATTTGTGCCAACATTTGTGCCATAACTATTGCCATAACAATCTGGTATTATTTTAAATTGGTTGTATTTCACCAGCAACACAAAGGCAATCCCTATTTTTTATAGGACTTAGGCAACTAGTATTTTCCCGTAAAGCTTCTTGTAAAACTTTTTTAATACCCATATATTTGGTTAGGAGGCCAGCGGGAAAAATTATATCCATCATTTTAATAACCCTCCTAGGAAAGTAGGCCAAGAGTCCCCGTCTTATTGTTCCACTGTAGACAGAAAGGAAGACGCAACAGTATTTTTACCGAGCGTAAACTCTAGTCGGGAATTCCGATTTTTTTCTTCATCCCTTTCGTTATAATCTACAAGTGTGAACTACCGGCGGCGTAAGGTAGGGAACATTCTTCGGGACAACCCATGACCTTATTTGCCACATCCGGTTTATAATTAGATCAGCACCGTAAATTTTTGGGCTGGTCGACCTTCCGTGTCACTTTTGGGCCCGGAGGTTTTTTTTTCAGCTGCATTTTGCTTAGAAGGGTTGTGCTAACCCTATCGAAAGGCGGGTAGTTGAATTTATCGGGAACCTTTAACAAGACGTCTCGTAGCTTTTCGCAATAGAAGTTACACCAACTTCCTATTTTGGGACCGTCAAATAAGAGTTAGTGTGTACTCATATCATCAGATATGTGATCGCCTTATCCCGATTTATGAGAAGTAGTCGTACGTCCTTTTTTTACGAGAGACCCCACCTATTTACTCTCCAATTTACAAAGGGAGACACAGCCCGTGGCGTCGACTCTTTTCTTTTATCCTCGTTTCAGGGGACATGGAACATGCCGGCAGCTTTAGCTTTCCAGGATCGTTTCATGGACTGTCATATTCATCTTCAGATTTATACCTATCTGAAACGTTCGTGCGGACCAAGTCTCCACGTATGACAGGTTGAAAGGGGCAGGCAGCACCCGCCCTCCTTTCTATTTAAGTACTGTTGGTTTTAATCTTTACCGTCCATTTAACACGGTAAAATGACAGAGAAAGTATACTTCTCTTACCTCAGCCAACGGGAAATTGTAAGGAAAAAGTGCACTTCATTATAATATATTCCGGTTACTATATATTACAAGAGAGTTTTAGTCCGGACAACTAATCTCTTGTTAGTCTACGACTAGTAGACTTTAGACTCAATGCTACTCGCAGAAGAAGTCTTTTAAATTATTCTCTATAGCATGACATTTTTAAAACGTCACCTCGAGGACTTGAATGCTGAGAGTAATTATTCTTCACGTGTTATCATGTCTTGATAGCTACGTGTTTTGAATCTAGGTCAGAGGGAGAGTAGTGCAGAGTTGACCTAGTTCAGTTCGCGCCAACACCGCATTCCTAGTACGGACAAGCCAGTCACAATAGGAGGAGGCGAGGTGAAACTGAAACTAGCGCGTGTGTTCAGCTGCATTGTAACGCATTCCGGGACAGACCTGCAGGTCATACGCCATGAAGAAATGTGCACTTACACCGGAAGGGCCTCAGGCGGTTGATAAACATTGAACCATTCACAGCCAATGCATTGTACTTTACTGACGACCGAAAATTCTGGGTGTTGAGTTGAGATTATGTCAACAAGACGGCCGAGTTAAACTATAACGAACGGAGTAGATTTACCTTGGACTCAACAATAGACATTGGTGTTGGAGGGAAGAGAATGTGGCCCTTTCCAAATTTGTCATAAACAGAGCAACATTTACCTAAAGTAAACCTCGGAACTAAGTCTTATTGCGCATCGCCAGAATTAATTGAGTCATAGAGGACGCTCTAGTGGTTAACTCCTTGTCGGCCGTAGCCGCTTTTCTTTTTTTTTGGTTCTTGGTGGAGGGCAAAATAAGAATATATTTTAGCACGTAGTGCTAGTCAACATTTTATCAGTTCTGTATGCCGACGTGACGGAGTTAGCGGAAGGAATCTAACAATTCTCTTTTAATAGAATCGGCATCCGACGGTGGGAATTTACGGATGGGATTTCTATTTTTTTTGATGTTGTGCGGACAGAGGTGACCAATGGTTTCTTTTTTGTTCCCACACGTCTTTAGAGGTGAAGTGAAACCTCTATTTTATCCCTGAGTTCGCCAATATACCTTCAGATTATGAATGATGGCGGCTCCGGAAGAGAAGATTTGTGATTTATAGCAGGAGAATTTGGGAGCTAGGAGGAATGGTATGGACATCTCAGGCGGAAGTAGAATTGGAAAGTAGATGGTTTATGAGAGGCACCAAGGAGCAGAGGAGGTGGTTACCAGGTGGAGTCTGGAAGCTGGTTTAACTGGATTTTACTGATTGCATTCAATCAGTTGAATGGGGGGACTTATGTGACATACTGTCTCCAGTTCGCGCCAGCTTACAGACGATTATTAATAGCGGTTCTTGGAAAGACTGATTTCATGTGTGAGAGACTGGCACTACCTTGTATGGGAAGGAATGCCCGCACTCAGATAGAGGCAAGGAATGTGCCCATAGCTCAGAATAGCCTGGAATAATCTGGTAAAACTTCCAGGCGGGACCAGCCATATTCACTTGAGTCTAGCAGTTCGAACCATGTAGACGTGTATTTTTTCCCGGGAGGGTGTAGCCCTTTTTGGGGGGCTATTTTCGCCTCTATGTTGCATTGGTGAGCATAATTATGTTTTTTTGGAATGATAAGATTTGTGTTAACTATTTAATACAATCTTTGTTTGATATGAAAAGTCATACTACATGTCATGTATGTATTTTGGTGGACTTTGCTACGGCATCCTTACTTCTGTAAGAAAGCCGGCCTGAGGTTTTAACGTCTATCCATGCCACTGTCCTATATTCCTATGCTTACAATTCTCATCCCTTTCTTATCATGCTGTGATCACTACTTCATCTTCTTTTGAAGAGTATGATGTCTCTGTAAATTCTGTACTGTGTCTGCAGAGGTCAATCTATCTTCAACTTTGGTTCACTCCCAATTCAGGGAAGAACTTCGCTTTACTTGACTTATGCCTGGTAGAGTGTTCAGGTGTTATATAATGCCTTTGTAAAAGATTCAGTTACTGTACGCACCTATATATATATATTGTGTGTGTGAATCTTTACTTTATCTGTGTGCAGAATATGCCGGGGGACGGAATCTATATTTGGTGTGTATGACAGCCTGGGGTCACAGATAAGACACCCCATTGCTTTTGTCGAATTTTGGTGGATCATGGATGTCGTGGCTCAATCATATTTATGAGAACGGTTCACATACCTAAATACTCATTTTTTTCCTGCCGTAAATCGTGCAGTGTTAGCCACTTGCCGCTATGACAAGTCATTGGCGCCAATATGGCCACCCCTTCGATTTTAATCACACACCCCACCCCGTGCATGTTGTATAACAGATTGTGTCCTCCAAATTAATGGAGTGTTTGTATGTGGGAGAATATATCTCCATTTGGTATCTGTGATGTCCTGTTCGGTGAGGTTGGTAGAGTGTTCATATTGCCGCCCCACTTTCCCGCCAAATAGACCCATACGTTACAGGCGCACAGGTGATACCATTTCAGGATAGGGGGATTATCCTCCACCTATATGTTCCGGTGTTGTCTCTGTGAGTCTTATGAGCTCACTTACTAAGCTAGATTATTCATAGCTTGTCATTTTTGATTTGCAGGCAAATGAGGCAACCGACGGGGAACAGTTTGGTCTGATATTTGGCTAGATCTAAGCCGCTTTTTTTGTCTACACCATCTTGATGATTTTTTTTCCAAGTCAAAACAATATTGGCTTGGGTGTGCAGAGGAGAAATCAGTCTGCACTTAGGGACCTCCGTCATTCCTTCCAATTACTGGGAGGCCGGGGGAAATAATCCCCTATTTTTCATCAAGACCTGGACGAAACTCCAGACGGAGTTATCTCCATTTTTGGTTCAACTCCTCATGGCAGGTGAAGAGAGATGGCGCCCATTTTATCCCTGTAATATCAGGAAGTATATTCTGCAACTTATGGACTGGAGGTGTCTCTCGATGTGAAGAGTCATACTTATTGGAGTGAACTTCGAAACCAGCACGGATCTTCCTGTGGTACAATGTCCCCACTGCGACATTGTGGATTCCTCTTTTTCTTGCGACGAAGCAGGTACCCATTTATATTCCGGGAAGCCGCATATCGATGTTCAGCTAGAGATGACACTAACGCATAGAGAGTTCTTCGTTCGCTGGAAACTCCAGCAACTTTGTTGAGAGTCTGTGCTTTATTCTTCCAGAATGTTGGGAGAGGGGCTTCTTATTCTTCCTGGTGAATCAGGGAAGTTATAGATATGCCGCAGTCACAGATGGAATGGTTCTTTTCTTCTGAGAGGTCGTCATAGTCTTCAGTTTATATGAACCCAGCTACACTTCTCTAGGGTTGTTAAATGTCGTGCTGAGACATTTGAGACTTCATCGTTTTCCCAGATTACGCATGCACGTCTTACCAATTACTGGAAATCACCTGGAGAGATTCAACTGGCTTCTGACCCATACTCAGGGATAGTCCTTCCTTTATCAACAACTCCAGTACGTCGTTGGAGCATTCGTGCTACAACTTGTCCTAACTGATGGACGTTTTTATCAAGGGTTGCAATCCCTTATTTTATGCAGATATAGTTTTATCCTCTCGAAACCAAGTCCAGATTGAGTGATCCAGACTTCAAGTCATGCACCATCATCAATTTTATAGAAGGGACCATTTGAGAACAGTTCCTCTTTTTTTGTTGGTCAATTATGACTGACTTTTATCAATAACAACGATCCGCATCACCATTACCTTGATCAGTATCCAGAGAACCTTTGTTTACCTCAGTGGCACAGTGTGAAGTTTGGTCAAAGGTGAGATGGGGGAGAGCCTCGATTCCAACAGTAAATCAGATGAAGAGTTTGCAAAGACCAGTAGCAGAGTCATCAGAAGAATTGTGGGAGAATAGAGACAGGGGAGAGAAGTCCTGTGTGTGGGGAGTAGTTACACTAATGACATCTGCACCAGTCAGATATTTGAGTTATGTTCTGGTTGGTTTTTTTTTTGTGTGTGATTTACATCATGTAGGAGTGGGGAAGAGAAGAGGAGGAGGGAGTGTTAGGTGATAATGTAATTGATTTGGTGATGTTTGTTAGAATGAAATAGAGACAGAGTCTCAGATACCAGCTTATGAGTCTGTCAATAAACATATATGTTCGTCAGGAGAGTTTTTCATTGTCTACGTGACCAGTGTTACACTGTTTGTTGTCGTAGAGAAATGTGCTACTGTGTTTATATATATATATATCTGCAGAGAATCCAGTGGGAGGTCGACCAACACACAGTCTCAGATATTTTATTCAAGGATAACAACTTGATAGAGATCTGTGGTTAAGTGGCCTATTCTCTGTTTTAGTCTTCAGGAAAGTAGTTTACCTTGTAATGTGGGTGGAGTCTATTCGACCATCATCCCATTCTTCTTTCAAAAGAGCCAATAACTACTCTATTCCTGGAGTCTTTTAGGAAAGAAACTGTCTCGAATCAACTGCCTATTCGGCGAACCTGAGGGACCAAATGAATCATATACCCTAGACTTTATTTCAGCCCATTGTATATGGTGCTCACACTTATTATCCCACACCATGCAGCAAATGTATCTACAGCTCTTTGTAGCAATCTGGTGGCCACTGATGCATATTCATTTGTGCTCCATAGAACCAGGTCATCGGCGTACATTGCCGCTTTAATTCCATGCGGTAGGTGAGCAACAAGATCATTGATGAAGATTAGAAAAAGTGTGGGGGTCAAGACTCCGCCCTGGGGGACACCGTGACGCAGTAGTACTTTCTTGCTCTTGAGTCCGTCTATCTGTACTCGGGCTCTTCTGTTGTGCAAGTATGCTTTCACCCATTTGTACATTCTTCCATTGACTTTGCAGTTTCTCAGTTTCTTCATCAGACCTTCTTTCCAGACTTTGTCAAAGGCTTTCTTAAGATCTATCCATGCCGCAAGCACCAGCTTCTTCTCTTGGAATGCATCCTCAATTTCTTGAGAGAGGTAGGTTGTCTGATCTTCCGTAGAGTAGCACTGCCTAAAGCCAGCCTGCTGTGGCACAAGGATGTTTTTACTTTCAATGTACCACTGCAGTCTGTGATTGATGATGCGCTCCAGTGTTTTGCAGAGACAGCTGGTGAGGCTAATTGGTCTGTAGCTAGAGGCAATGGAACCATCTTTCCCTGATTTTAGGAGGGGTATCATGATTGCTTCTCTCCAGGCTTGTGGAACACTGCCTAAGGTCCAGCTGTTATTGAAGATCTGCAACAGCTTTGTTTTGGCCTCTGTTCCTAGGTTCCTGATCATTTCATTGGAGATACCATCAGCTCCTGGTGACTTTCTCATTTTCAGTTTTGATATGGCTAGCTCCAGTTCGCTGATTGTGATGGGTGCCTCCAGAACCTCATGTACTATTTCCTTCTGTCCTGTATGTTGTCGTTTCTCTCGAATCTCTTGTTGTTTCTCTGGACTAATTTTGATATTGCTATCTTGTGCGAACGAGTCCGCAAAATGGTCAGCTGCTTGCTTTCTTGTTAAGATTTTTCCATCTTTATGTAGTGCAATTTTTGAGTTTCTCCCTGTGCCCTCGTCATTAAGCTGTTTTATTAGCTTCCACAATTTCCTTGTGTCTCTTTCAAAGTTCAGAGACTCTGTTTTCTCCTGCCAGCTTTTCCGTCTAGCCTGCAGCTTGGCCCTTTGAAATTTGGCTTTTGCATGCTGGAATTTATTGTGGTGCTCTTGGCTGGGTGTGGCCTCTGCTTGCTTTCTACACACTTCAACATCATTATGCAACCGTTTACTTTGATATTCGACTCGGTGTAATTAATCTATGGAGCTGGTACATAACTACAGCCTTCTCCAAGTTGATATAGAGCCCAAAGTTGGTACAGGCACATGAGAAAACTGAAACGTCCTGTTACACGCAGGGTCGTGCGGTAGATTTTCTCAGTATGATGTTAGTATTCGAAATCCTGACCCTTAAAAGGCAAGCGACCAAGAGTAGACAATACACGTGGGCAGATAACATCAAGAAATGGACGAACAGCCGTCTGACAGAATGTACAGACAGGACGAGAGACAGACAGTGTTGGAGATCCATTGCAGCCAGCCTTCACTGTGGAAACGGCACCTGATTGATTGCTTGATTGCGACTGAAAATTTGAGGGATTTAAGAGGCTGCAAATGTTAGATGGATTGACAGAATGCAAAGAAGACGACTAGTGTTGGAAATTATCAAAACTACAGCAAATAGATCTCTGTGGGAGTACACAATTGGCGGCATCAGCCGGCATGGCACGTGATGTCTACAAGGGTTAAACAGGCAAGTAAACTAATCTGTATAAAACCGTCCCCCAACATTTTCAAGGAGACCCCTGTGAAGTATGGGCTGTTGGCGCCTGCCTAATTAGTATACCAATAGCACCAGCCTTTCGTATATGTCATGCATGCACACCGTATTATGTATTCATTGATATAAATGCGCATACACACGCGTATATATATATATATATATATATGCGCGCGCACGTGTATTTCCACGACTTTGTACAATAATAATGCATGCTGTATGATTATTTGCCCTCTTGCAAAGCCAGCAAGTATCTTCAATAATACTGGCAAAAATCACATATGGAGATGGGCTGCTGTTAGATGCAGATATATTATTCAACACTAAATGCTACATTAGCCGGCAAAATGCCGTCTGTCGAATGGACACAACTCCGTGTCCTGGCCTCGGAACCATCAGCTGTCACATTCAGCAGAAGATACCCGGTTGCTCTGTCAGATGTACTAGGCTCACGTATCTCACGCGCCGCGCGTTGCCGACTAAAATACGCAAATTACCCGGAGATTTCCCGCGACACAGTTTTGGTGGCAGTAGTTAACTGACAAACCAGTTCGGTTGTTAGTCGGAATCCTAGAGATTTTCTTCCTTGGAGATACAACTCATTCGTTTGGCGCCAAATCTGGACGCCTGGCCGCTATAAAAGAACATTGATTACTTAAAGGACAGCTACGGTCAGAGTTCAGGTGTGAGTATAAAGTATGATGCTTGGTGTGTCATGTCTGTAAACATGTTTGTCTTGTATCTGACTTCGTGTGTTTGTTCAGTTTATGTGCTAGGCACTACATGACATTGGTGGGGCTATTGTTTTATAAACATGTGGGACATATAGGCCCCACGGCGTGTGAAATGTGTACTTTTCTTTAACGACTGTTTGTGTTCCCAAAGTGTATACGAGTCAGATTTAGCTTTGTATAATTTCGCTTTTTATCTTACACATACACACAAATACACACAATCGCGCATACACGCACAAGGTCAAATCCTACAGAACACACAAGCCATGAAACGTTTTGTGAAGGAAGTTTGCAGAGACAGCACCAAGTACGCACAAGACGCGCGAACTGAGTACCATCAGGCGGTGCATTATTTATGGATACAGTATTCTTTATAATTTGACTAGTTCAAATGATACTCTTGAAAATAGTGATCGTCATTTTAAGTATACAGACATCATGCCGGCAACTTCCCAAATAGACTGTAGTACTATGTGTGAGATATCAATAGAAGGGAAAATTGTCCGACTGTCAATGCACGTACCTAGTATGAGCTGTCAATGCACGTGACTAGCAAGAGCTGTCAATGCACGAGACTATTGCAAGCTGTCAATGCACGTGACTATCATGAGGTGTCAATGCGTGTGACCAGCATGAGCTGTCAGTCTACGTGACTAGAATACACTGTCGCACGTGACTAGCATGAGCTGTCAATGCGCGTGACTATCATGAGCTGTCAATGCACGAGACTAGAATGAGCTGTCAATGCACGAGACTAGAATGAGCTGTCAATACACGTGACTATCATGAAATGTCACTAGACAAGACTAGCATGCGCTGTCAATGCACGAGACTAGAATGAGCTGTCAATACGCGTGACTATCATGAAATGTCACTAGACAAGACTAGCATGAGCTGTCAATGCACGAGACTCATGAAATGTCACTAGACATGACTAGCATGAGCAGTCAATGCACGAGACTATTGTGAGCTGTCAATGCACGTGACTATCATGAGCTGTCAGTTCACGTGACTAGTATGAGCTATCAATAGTCGAGTCTAGCCTTAGTTGCAATAGACTAGACTAGTGTGAATATTAATAGATGAGCCTAGCGTATGCTATCAATAGACGAGACTAGGATGAGCTATCATTAGACTAAGCTAACGTGAGTATTAAAAGACCATACTAGCGTGGCCCATCAATAGACTAGACTAGTTTCAGCTGCCAATAGCTAAGACTAGCATGAGCTGTCAATAGACGAGTCTAGCATGAGCTGTCAATAGACTAGACTAGTTTCAGCTACCAGTAGACAAGACTAGCGTAAAATATCAAAAGGCGAGACTAACTTGAGCTATCCGTAGATAAGAAAGCGTGACTATCGGTAAAAAGAGATAGTACTATTATGAGTGTAAAATAAAGAGATTTCATGGTTGAGTTATCAACATACGGAAATAGAGTATTTGATTTATCAAACAGACGGCGATCGTTCATTTAAGGTATAATTGGATTACTATTCAGAGACTGTATTTGTGAGGTAGGCAGAGAAACATGCAACATATAGAAATACAAACATAATAACCGATAAAACAAATATGCCAACAGATATATTTAATCAGTGGAAAGATATTACAGAAAGTCAGCAGTGTTGAATATCTAGGTTCTGACTGACGATGGGAGTGTGATGACAGATTATAAGAACAGATGTAGAAGTGAATTCATGTAAAAGCTTTGTGGACTCGAACAGACAGAACAACAATGGTCTGAACACTAAGAACAGGCATATATCTTCTGGCGACACACGGCTGGGTGAAACTTGGTTATTTAACAAATTAGTTGAAAGGCTCGTAATACGCCTTTCAATATGTGTTACAGAATAGTACTAAATGTCTTGGAGCAGACAAGAGAACAAACAGATAAATCTAACAACAACAACAACAACAACAACAACAACAACAACAACAACAACAACAACAACAACAACAACAACAACAACAACAACAACAACAACAACAACAACAACAACAACAACAACAACAACAACAACAACAACAACAACAACAACAACAACAACAACAACAACAGCAACAACAACAAAAACAACAACAACAACAATAAAAACAACAACAACAACATAATACTGAGGAAAATTAGCTATTAAATCAAATAAATTAAAGAAAGGACATATTTCGGGAAGGTAAAGAGACACAATTATTAAGAAGCTATGGAGTATACCTTCGGTCATGTGAGGGGAAGAGAGGCAGAGGCAGAGCAAGAGAAATGATGCTGGATGGATTGAAACAGTGGCATGGAGGAATACCATCAACAGAGCTGATCCAAAGTACCCCACGCGTCTTCCTGTGGCAACATCTGAAGTGGATCTTGCAACATGTCCCATGTGTCTTCCTGTGGCAACATCTGAAGTGGTTGGTGCAACATGTCCCATGTGTTTTCCTGTGGCAACATCTAGAGTGGGTCGTGCAACATGTCTAATGTGTCTTCCTGTGGCAACATCTGAAGTGGATCTTGCAACATGTCCCATGTGTCTTCCTGTGGCAACATCTGAAGTGGATCTTGCAACATGTCCCATGTGTCTTCCTGTGGCAACATCTGAAGTGGTTCGTGCAACATGTCCAATGTGTCTTCCTGTGGCAACATCTGAAGTGGATCTTGCAACATGTCCCATGTGTCTTCATGTGGCAACATCTGAAGTGGATCTTGCAATATGTCTCATGTGTCTTCCTGTGGCAACATCTGAAGTGGTTCGTGCAACATGTCCCATGCGTCTTCCTGTGGCAACATCTAGAGTGGGTCGTGCAACATGTCCCATGCGTCTTCCCGTGGCAACATCTAGAGTGGGTCGTGCAACATGTCCAATGTGTCTTCCTGTGGCAACATCTGAAGTGGGTCGTGCAACATGTCCCATGCGTCTTCCTGTGGCAACATCTGAAGTGGGTCGTGCACCATGTCGCAATAACTATACACAAAATATCGGGACTCTCGAGTTTAACTATTACAGACAAGTTCTTAGACCACTGTGGGCCAAACAGCAGAAGAAGACAAACAAAATACAAGATCTGAACATCTAAGAAAACGGACTTATACACATCATCTGGTCTCAGAAACTGCAATATTTTGGCCATTGTAAATGTTATAGTGACCTGGAAAGAACAGTGATGGAAGACATGGTTCCTCAAACAAGAGGCAGGAGCCGATCAGCATGAAGGTGACATAGAACATGGCTAACACCTAAGAAACGACGGTACATGAGGCAGGAGAACCAGCCAGCATGAAGGTGACATAGGACATTGCTAACACCTCAGATATGACAGTACATGAGGCAGGAGAACTAGCCAGCATGAAGGTGACATAGGACATGGCTAATACCTCAGATATGACAGTACATGAGGCAGGAGAACTGGCCAGCACGAAGGTGACATAGGACATGGCTAACACCTCAGATATGACATTACGTGAGGCAGGAGAACTAGCCAACATGAAGGTGACATAGGACATGGCTAACACCTCAGATATGACAGTACATGAGACAGGAGAACTAGCCAGCATGAAGGTGACATAGGACATGGCTAACACCTCAGATATGACGGTACATGAGGCAGAAGAACTAGCCAGCATGAAGGTGACATAGGACATGGCTAACACCTCAGATATGACAGTACATGAGGCAGGAGAACTGGCCAGCACGAAGGTGACATAGGACATGGCTAACACCTCAGATATGACGGTACATGAGGCAGGAGAACTAGCCAGCATGAAGGTGACATAGGACATGGCTAACACCTCAGATATGACGGTACATGAGGCAGGAGAACTAGCCAGCATGAAGGTGACATAGGACATAGCTAATACCTCAGATATGACAGTACATGAGGCAGGAGAACTAGCCAGCATGAAGGTGACATAGGACATGGCTAATACCTCAGATATGACAGTACATGAGGCAGGAGAACTAGCCAGCATGAAGGTGACATAGGACATGGCTAACACCTCAGATATGACGGTACATGAGGCAGGAGAACTAGCCAGCACGAAGGTGACATAGGACATGGCTAACACCTCAGATATGACGGTACATGAGGCAGGAGAACTAGCCAGCACGAAGGTGACATAGGACATGGCTAACACCTCAGATATGACAGTACATGAGGCAGGAGAACTAGCCAGCATGAAGGTGACATAGGACATGGCTAACACCTCAGATATGACAGTACATGAGGCAGGAGAACTAGCCAGCATGAAGGTGACATAGGACATGGCTAACACCTCAGATATGACGGTACATGAGGCAGGAGAACTAGCCAGCATGAAGGTGACATAGGACATGGCTAACACCTCAGATATGACGGTACATGAGACAGGAGAACTGGCCAGCACGAAGGTGACATAGGACATGGCTAACACCTCAGATATGACGGTACATGAGGTAGGAAAACTAGCTAGCACGAAGGTGACATAGGACATGGCTAACATCTCAGATATGACAGTACATGAGGCAGGAAAACTAGCCAGCATGAAGGTGACATAGGACATGGCTAACACCTCAGATATGACAGTACATGAGGCAGGAGAACTAGCCAGCATGAAGGTGACACAGGACATGGCTAACACCTCAGATATGACGGTACATGAGACAGGAGAACTAGCCAGCATGAAGGTGACACAGAACATGGCTAACACCTCAGATATGACAGTACATGAGGCAGGAGAACTAGCCAGCATGAAGGTGACATAGAACATGGCTAACACCTCAGATAAGACAGTACATGAGACAGGAGAACTAGCCAGCATGAAGGTGACATAGGACATGGCTAACACCTCAGATATGACAGTACATGAGGCAGGAGAACTAGCCAGCACGAAGGTGACATAGGACATGGCTAACACCTCAGATATGACGGTACATGAGGCAGGAGAACTAGCCAGCACGAAGGTGACATAGGACATGGCTAACACCTCAGATATGACAGTACATGAGACAGGAGAACTAGCCAGCATGAAGGTGACATAGGACATGGCTAACACCTCAGATATGACAGTACATGAGGCAGGAGAACTAGCCAGCATGAAGGTGACATAGGACATGGCTAACACCTCAGATATGACGGTACATGAGGCAGGAGAACTAGCCAGCATGAAGGTGACATAGGACATGGCTAACACCTCAGATATGACAGTACATGAGACAGGAGAACTGGCCAGCACGAAGGTGACATACGACATGGCTAACACCTCAGATATGACAGTACATGAGACAGGAGAACTGGCCAGCACGAAGGTGACATAGAACATGGCTAACACCTCAGATATGACGGTACATGAGACAGGAGAACTGGCCAGCACGAAGGTGACATAGGACATGGCTAACACCTCAGATATGACGGTACATGAGGCAGGAGAACTAGCCAGCACGAAGGTGACATAGGACATGGCTAACACCTCAGATATGACGGTACATGAGGCAGGAGAACTAGCCAGCATGAAGGTGACATAGGACATGGCTAACACCTCAGATATGACAGTATATGAGGCAGGAGAACTAGCCAGCACGAAGGTGACATAGGACATGGCTAATACCTCAGATATGACGGTACATGAGACAGGAGAACTAGCCAGCATGAAGGTGACATAGGACATGGCTAATACCTCAGATATGACGGTACATGAGACAGGAGAACTAGCCAGCATGAAGGTGACATAGGACATGGCTAACACCTCAGATATGACAGTACATGAGACAGGAGAACTAGCCAGCACGAAGGTGACATAGAACATGGCTAATACCTCAGATATGACGGTACATGAGACAGGAGAACTGGCCAGCACGAAGGTGACATAGGACATGGCTAACACCTCAGATATGACGGTACATGAGGCAGGAGAACTAGCCAGCACGAAGGTGACATAGGACATGGCTAACACCTCAGATATGACGGTACATGAGGCAGGAGAACTAGCCAGCATGAAGGTGACATAGGACATGGCTAACACCTCAGATATGACAGTATATGAGGCAGGAGAACTAGCCAGCACGAAGGTGACATAGGACATGGCTAATACCTCAGATATGACGGTACATGAGACAGGAGAACTAGCCAGCATGAAGGTGACATAGGACATGGCTAATACCTCAGATATGACGGTACATGAGACAGGAGAACTAGCCAGCATGAAGGTGACATAGGACATGGCTAACACCTCAGATATGACAGTACATGAGACAGGAGAACTAGCCAGCACGAAGGTGACATAGAACATGGCTAATACCTCAAATATGACAGTACATGAGGCAGGAGAACTGGCCAGCATGAAGGTGACATAGGACATGGCTAACACCTCAGATATGACAGTACATGAGGCAGGAGAACTAGCCAGCATGAAGGTGACATAGGACATGGCTAACACCTCAGATATGACAGTACATGAGACAGGAGAACTAGCCAGCACGAAGGTGACATAGAACATGGCTAATACCTCAGATATGACGGTACATGAGGCAGGAGAACTGGCCAGCATGAAGGTGACATAGGGCATGGCTAACACCTCAGATATGACAGTACATGAGGCAGGATAACTAGCCAGCATGAAGGTGACATAGAACATGGCTAACACCTCAGATATGACAGTACATGAGGCAGGAGAACTAGCCAGCATGAAGGTGACATAGAACATGGCTAATACCTCAGATATGACAGTACATGAGACAGGAGAACTAGCCAGCATGAAGGTGACATAGAACATGGCTAACACCTCAGATATGACAGTACATGAGGCAGGAGAACTGGCCAGCACGAAGGTGACATAGAACATGGCTAATACCTCAGATATGACGGTACATGAGGCAGGAGAACTAGCCAGCATGAAGGTGACATAGGACATGGCTAACACCTCAGATATGACGGTACATGAGGCAGGAGAACTGGCGAGAGATCGAGAGACTGTTCTCCAGGCGTGATAAGAGCGATGTTCTGCAGACGACCCGCTACATGATGATGAAATAAAATGTCAATGGAAAAGATACATATATTAGACAGCGTACAGGACAAGGTTAAAACAAGATGCCCACACAGTAGAAGTGTTTCAGATGTGATGGGTATTTACACACGACAGCAATAGGCAGGACATCTGGCTTATGATAGAATGTAAAGTAAAGGACCCCTTTACACACCTTAGGCGCATTGGACGTATAGTGCTAGTCTCATATTTGTATCGACCAATCGGCACTCGGTGGCTGGTGTGGCCAGTGTCAGGCCTGTCGCAGTTACTTCCGAAGACATTTCCTGGTACCCATTTCAGCCCCGATCAGGATCCGAGCCCACGACCACCGAACCAGCAGGCGAGCGTCTAGCATGAGAGAGAGACAGTATGAGAGAATGAGAGAGAGAGAGAGAGAGAGAGAGAGAGAGAGAGAGAGAGAGAGAGAGAGAGAGAGAGAGAGAGAGAGAAGGCAGGATCACATATATCAACCACGTCTCAAACACTTTCTGCATCATTTAATTACACATTGTCCAACATTTGGGCCCATACAGAAGGCAGGACCACATATAACAACTATGCATCCAACAGTTTCTGCATCATTTCGTTACCCATTGTCCAACATTCGGGCCCATACAGAAGGGCTGGCCACACACCTTCCTTGCCTCCCCGCTCTACAACAGTCCAGAGAACACAGGCAGTCGCGGCTGGTGCCTAAATTGTTGTGTACCTCTGTATCCTGACTTCACCTTTTCTACAAGTATCCCATTATAACCACGTACAACACCAGTATAGTTTGAACACAACGTGGGAATAACTACACTTTCAACTTTAACACTTTATGAACACAAAGACAGGCCAGTCTTGCACCTCTTTTGGGGAACACATCGCGTCATTTAAGTGTTAACAAATGCCTTGAGAATATCTTAATAAACATGCACATCTGTGAAAGCCACACTCTGGTCAGTCTATTCGACTCTCTGAACAATTGCCGAAAACATTCAGAACAGTGTTCTAAGGAGAAAGACAAAGGGATGTATTTCCAACAGTTTACACAATCAGCGGCTGTGCTCGGCTGTAGACTCCCGTCATTTAGACGGCTCGCAGCCAGCACTTGTTAAGTAAACAGAGGGCGGGGATGAGCAACGGAGAGAACACAACTATGCTGGTTCCAAGGGTGGGGTAATGCGATACCTACAGTGCATTGTCACAGTGCAACAGATACAGTGTCAATACACACCCAGAATGAAACATGGAAGTGAATGGCATAAACCCTGAGTCAACAACTGTAACAATCACGATGTTGAGATAAATACAGACGCAGTTAAACAGTGCAGCTAACCGCATCATTAACTGGCTAACCGAGGGTTCATGTCATAAACAGCAAGCATACTATAGTTCAGAGGTGGTCAACATTTGAGCCGGTGACGCCTCTCACCAATATGATACTTTATATAGCTCCCCTGAATGACAACTGGTAAATCTAGCTATGCTTAGATATTTAGCCAATTTTGTTTTATTTGTTAAAGCTGGAAAGCTGTGTTTCTTTTACAGCTAGATATTCGAGTAATTAGGCAATAGCAAAAGGCAAAAGCTCCAGAATCTTCCCTCACAACTTTGCCTTGACCACAAGTAGTCTATGACAGTTTTTTTTTCTCTGCGCTCGCTCGCTTTGAACTCAAGCGTAGTCCGTAACACACTATTTATAGTAATGATGGATTGAATTTTGGATTAGCTTTCCCTATTAACAGTGTTCCTCGCCATCAGGCTAACCCACTCCGATTTCAAAGGTACTTGTAATTTACGTCCCAAAGTCAAGGGCGACAGGTAAAATTTTAATACAGCTATCCGGTGTAGGGGTTGAACCGCTTACCTCGGCATCAGCACAACGGATGTTTAAGAATGGCCGTTCTTACCCATTCGGTCATGTGGACCTACTATGTCAGTAAGTAAAGCAATAACATGGCTGGAGACACAGACCTTCACTCAGGCATGCTTCCTTAGTAACTAAATGAGTACGCTCAGGTGCATTTTATGCTGGTGATAATCTTAAGCTCAGTTAGCTTTGAATAATCTTTGCCTGGTTTAGGAAGTGGTGTTAAAAAGCTGTGCATCCAATCCTGGGGTACTGATGACGTCCTGATGCTCAGGTTAAAGCAAGCAGCCATCGCCATCAGTTCTCCATCACTCATATCCCTCATATGGGCATACATAACCTCACCGGGCCCTGATTCGGTGTCTTTTGCTTTCTTTCAATAAATGTTTTTTATATCTTCCGTCTGTATATCTTCACAGTAGATATCGTTAATGGTACCCGAGAGATGTTCTCTAATAAAGTGTCTGATTTCCCCATCGTTCTGATCTGTCTGTGCTATAAATCTTTGCAGGAAAGGTCCCCATTTCTCTTTGTCAAAGGCGAACCGCTGTCTCTGTATATGGTATCCACTGTGACAGGACGAGCTTTCCGTTGCTTCAGTCTGTGCAATTTCCAGAACTTTCCAAATGTTTATCTACTCCAATCTCATTCATAAAGAGTTCCCATTTCGCTCTGTTGGCGTCTGCTGCACAGCTCTTGGATGCCTCCACGTTATCTTTCTTTTCTGTCGACACTTTCTGTAATTTCTCCTATGAGCTTTGGGGTGTCCGCCGCACCATCTGTAAATGTTTCACTGCCGCTCTCTTGGATTTCATGCCCGTTCTACCCCGGAGGTCCACCACTGAGATATTTAAAGGGGAGTCTCCGTAGCGAAGTGGTCAAGCCATCTGACTCGGGCTCCGAAGGTTGTGGGTTCGATTCCGGGCCGCGTCCTTCGGTTCACTATTGCATTTTTTGGAGACTCCTGAGGGTCGTCACTGGATCTACAGAGTTCGTGCTTTGTGCGACGCTTTCCGCGCTGCGGAACGAGACTGAGCCATATGAGATAAAACCCGGTGCAATGAAGTCGACCCTGTCGACTTTTTTTGAGCGACTTTTTTCATATTTAAAGAGCTTACGTGCTTTTATAGCCTTGTTCTTGTTGGACTTAGAAATCAATATTGAACAGGGTAGATGGTCAGTCCCATGATCACCCAAGACAGTCCATGTGACATCCAATACTGGCGACTGGGTAACGAATGGCAGGTCAATAACCGTGTCTGCATCACAAGGCCTCGTTCCCATTCTCGTTAGTCTCCCATCTGCGTTCGGAACATCTTACCTCTGCGAGTAGTTCTTAAAAAACAAAAACAAAGTTATCATTTCAAAGTCGACTACGCTCCAGGCTAAGCAACGGAAACCTGGAAAGCTGATGCGAACAGCAACACCATCAACACTAGCCAACATCACACGTCTCACCAAAGCCAAGCAGTTACAGCATGACATTTGGTGTAAGCTAATGAACTGTTTGACCAAATATAAGAGGACAATTTTTAAGTTGATACTCATTAATGGCCCACGAACAATTTTATACATATACAGATAACCCTTTGTAGAAAAAAAATGTTTTCCGCTCCTGTCATAGACAATCTATAGAGAGCTGAGAGAAAGTAGGCGCTTATCACATTGATAGGGACGACATAAGACATGCTGACACCGACAGGCAAGGACTCCCTCACGGTGACAACTTATTTCACTTGTTCACAGTGGCCAGGTGATTCATGCTGTGACTTGCGTCATTGATCAGATACCACCGCAGATATACAATAGGTAAACTAGTGAGACGCACAACTGGTCAGACTGCGCCATTTTTAGATCATATGGCACGTATCTTAGGCTTATAGCACTAGCATAAAATGTAACGACGAAATTAATATATTTTAGTTAAGTTCAAGAGTAGCTTTAATGCTGGTAACTTAGAGAGAGAGAGACAGAGAGAGAGAGAGAGAGAGAGAGAGAGAGAGAGAGAGAGAGAGAGAGAGAGAGAAAGAAAGAGAGAGAGAGAGAGAGAGAGAGAGAGAGAGAGAGAAAGAGAGAGAGAGAGAGAGAGAGAAGGAATTGAATAAAATTACGACATATTCATCTGTCAACATCACACAACTCACAGAGACCATTGAATGTAACGCCGACATATTATGTTCTCAATACCCCACAAATGAGAGAGAGAGAGAGAGAGAGAGAGAGAGAGAGAGAGAGAGAGAGAGAGAGAGAGAGAGAGAGAGAGAGAGAGAGAGAGAGAGAGAGAGAGAGAGAGAGAGAGAGCATTGAATGGAATTCAGACATATTCTCTATCACAACTCCCACAAATTAGTGAAACCTTCGCTTTCGGGTGCATTTTCTGCGGTTTTAGTCATATCTCCAAGCATTCCCCCTTGCACTCCTTTTTATATACCAAACATATTTCAATTGATTACCCCATTCTTATATGCACCAAAAATTCTTGTGCTGTGACAGTTTGATCTTAATTGGTATATTAGTACTATTTAATAACTAATACATGGTACAACACTCGTTGCCTCTACATGCTAATGTATCTATATGTGTGTTCACAAGTGCCTAATGTTGTAATACAGATATGACAATTGACATTTTTTACTAGCGTTCGGTTTGGCATTTGCCATTTTCTGTATGACATACCTGAGGTATGCAGGCTATAGTAGGACCAATAATCAGATGGATAAATTCTGTCAACAACATAAAATACAAACATCTTACACATTAACATTCACGCACGCTTTTACATTTGAGGGAACGCCATTATGTAGGATTTAAAAAAAAAAATTCGCATATCCTTTACAGGACATCGCTGTCAACAGCAGCATCTTTCAGCTGTCTGTTGATTTCTTGGCAAGATTACGCTCAGTAGTTTGCCATTGCTTTCTGAGCGGCCGGCTCAGTTATCCCGCAAGTCACCAGCGGGCGTCGAACCGTCTCCAGCTCTCGCCCGCTACGAGACTCTGCGTGATAAACGGGATTACGGAGTAAGTGTTGTAACCCCTCGGCCAGAGAGACCGGCATTATGTAGGATACATATGAATATTTAACCCCCCCAAAAAAATAGAAGAGAGACGTAATTTATGACTGCACTTACATGATATATATACATATTTGTGAAGACAATCATGACCAGCACGGACTCATTATATCATGATATGTTATTGAGCTCGTCAGTAGTGCATGTCTCTGACTGAACCCGGGACCGAACTCCGGATCACTGGCATGTGAGGCAGGTGTGGATCAGGTGTGCGATATGCACTACTGACGAGCTCAAACGAGAGCGAAACTCGAGTCTAGCGCTTCCAATCTGACGTGGACAAGGCCCAAGATTCGTACCGGAATACGATCGGCGTTGCTAATGGTGGGTTGTGCTCAATCTTAAATCCTCAAATCCCGAAAGAACCAAACAAAATCGAAAAGAGAGTTGATGAAAGAAATTTAAAAAAACAGAGGTAAGTTAAACATCTCGATCACGTTAAAAGACCTAACTGTCATTTACTGCCTATATAGTACCTTGCCGTGTATGACGGGGGCGGCGAGGGGGTGTGTGTCTTGAGCCTGAGGGTTTAAGGCGCCTGCTAGCGCAGTCGCCACTAACTGTGCAGGTTAGGGTTTTCTTTTTGCCCCCGACAGAAAAATATATACACCTTGCCGAAGATTCGAACCCGGGTCTCCCGAATGGGAATCGGGCATTCTAGCTACTCGTCCAGCAGCTCCACATTAACATGATATTCTTATAAATGCTATATTTTCCCGTAGTGAATTTGAATAACGAAGACACAAACCATAGAATGTACGATTTATTGCCTGGCATATTTCGCTGCACCTCGACAGCTACATACTGCAGATGTCACACAACGATGAATCATTAGGGCTTCTGCAAACTGTAACAAACGACGATTCATCTACATAGGCCAATTTTGTGCAAACAGAAAGACATGGTAGTCAATTTAAAATTACCATGGTAAACAATTGATATTACTGTGCGAACATGTGTATATTTCATTTTGAACGATGTATCTAGTTATGTTACTCTACGTTGTGTGACTTCTGCAGTATGTACCTGACGAGATGCAGCGAAATACGCCAGGCAATAAATCGTACATTCTATGGTTTGTGTCTTCGTTATTCAAAAGCCATATTGAAAGGTCAGATTGAAGGTAGAGAGAAAGAGGTGTCAAGTGGACAGCAATACAAGTAGGAAGGTAACACCAAGAGATGGACGAATTATATATATATATAACACATGTATGTGTGTCTGTGTGTGCCGTATGCATTGCAACTGCTACAACACCTGTGTTATCCTGTAAACAATACAGGATGTGCAGGTGTGTTCTGCCACAACATGTAGTTGCAATAAATGTTAAACAAAGACAATGCTTGTCATCATCGTCGGCTGTAGAACACAAAGATCGCCGGCCGTCTGCTGATTATACATACATCACGCGGTATATGGCACGGCTGAGAAGTCTTGTCCATACAAAAAGACCATGAACCTTAACTTTAATCAAATTGTACTAAGGCCAGGGAATATCTGGAGTGGAAATGTCTTTTTATTTTACACACCATGCCCGTAGGAACAACCAGCAACACTGAGTGGATGCTTCTAGTGAATGTACACTGAAAATGCGGGGAAACTCGTTAGGAAAGTCAAGTAATCGAATATAAAAGTTTTTAGATATCAAATATCGCTCACTGAAGACAAACAAACACGCAGCAAGTAGGAGACAATAGTAGAATTGACGTACACATATTCTCACAACTTCACTGTCAGGTAACAAACATCCTGTTGTCCAGTTTTGCCTAATGATTTCACACGTAGGTTGTCGCGTGTTCAAGACAGCTTCCTCTTTCCCATGTATTCCGTGAGTGGCAATTAATATTTGAGAATGTGTTTATGTAATGACTCAACTATTTACATTGAACAGAATATGACAAATATACAATCAGTCTACAGTGACACAAATTTGGTACGTCTAACAATCCGTGTGAACATATAGAGTCACGAAGGAATGCAGTTGAAAGTAACACAACGTATGTTCACGTGAAACTATACATTGTGTGCTGTCTGGCATTAAATAGGCACCTCGTATGCGTGACATTTCCCTTTGCTCGAAATTGCATTGTGATTGGATTGTCCAGAAATGACTTTTATCTTAGCCATGCACAGAATGTAGCTTTACACCGTGAATTTATGCTGTCTGTTTATATACATACGTAGACCGATAGACGCAAAGACCGACAGACGGACACACATACAGACAGAAATGTAGGCAGGCATATATATTGCAGAAGAAACCAACCCTCTGAGAAGGTTTTCAGAATTTAAACAAAACACGTATCACTTAATATGTCTTTAAACAGACTGCAATTATAGCTATATTCAGAGTGTCCGGTTTGTAGAAATCCTTATGAGACTGACCAACACTCACTCACAGAGTGGTCACCCCCTTCCTTCCCTCCCTAGATATCATGGTGTACTTCCACCACAAGCAGACAAACATAACAATCTCATAGAACAATACAACAGAGATGGACAAACTGGTGTCGTCCATATATCTCTATACAGACATGGGTGGGTATTGTCGATATATCTCTATACAGACATGGGTGGGTATTGTCGATATATCTCTATACAGACATGGGTGGCTATTGTCGATATATCTCTATACAGACATGGGTGGCTATTGTCGAAAGACACAGAGTGACACGTGTAGAGTTGATGGCGATTAAACCACTAAAGGCTAATCACTTCATATTTTGAACACACATAAGACATATTACAGCGCTGAAAAAATCATGCTAGAGGAAAAGCTGGAAGACAAACGAATGTGTATGTGTGCGTGTGAGTGTGTGTGGTAGTACCTTTGGTAAGGATGACTGTCACGCTCTTTTTCATATAAAGACAATTTTTTTCACTGGTGAAAAGGTGAGCTGGGAAGAGGATAGTAGATTACACCATCATCGCGAGTGATGGAGAGTGCTGGAAATATCTTTCAGCCGCCCTTTCTTGTGAAGATGGCAGCTGATTTACAAGAAAGCCTAATTGAGGACAATTTAAAAAAAAAGATGTTTTGGGGACGACGTATACGTGGGAAAAATAGAAACTGTAACTGTATATTTGTGGGGTTACGACCGGCCTTATATGTGTACACTATCATCAGGGTGTCTTCCTGCTGTCCATCCGTTGAACCAAGTGCTGTCCATCCGTTGAACCAAGTTTCTGTACAGTGTTTGTTAGTTGCGAGGCGATTTTGAGGATTGTTACTGTACACGTGTTCTTGCCTTGATTTCTTCTTCGCTAGGTTGTCTGCATTGTCATTCCCGGGATCCACAGATTTATTATCTCGGCATGATCATGTGTAGCTATGAGGTCTGTTGTTAGAGTTATTTGCATTATTATACCGATATTATGTGTGGATATCATGTCTGTATGTGTAGTTATCGTGTCACACTCCGCCATATAGTGGCCACTGTATTTCTATAGGTAACAATATACTCCAAGGAACGTAATAATCTGTTACACCAGCGAAGACAGTAAAGTTCTGAACGTTTCCAGTAGGGGCCTCAAAATAGGAGAGAGAGAGAGAGAGAGAGAGAGAGAGAGAGAGAGAGAGAGAGAGAGAGAGAGAGAGAGAGAGAGAGAGAGAGAGAGAGAGAGAGAGAGAGAGAGAGAGTATGTGTGCGTGTGAGTGAGTGTGTGTGTTTTAGGGGGGGGGGGGTACGGGGTGTCAGGCATTGGTAGTACCTTTGGTAAGGATGACTGTCACGCTCTTTTCAGGGCCCATCCCCCACTGGTCCAAGCCTGACATCCAGCTCACGCCTATGGCTCCTAGTAGCTGTCAGCATGCAACAGCGGCCATCCCCGGGCAACAGCTGAGACAGTCTGGCTAAACCAGGCGTGGGTAGCCGATTTGGTGTCAAACCAAGCGGTGAACTAGGATATACCTACCCAGCATGTGAAGACAGGACTCGGCAGACTTCATTGTTGATTCAACGCGCAAGACGGCGTTTACCTGCAAAGTGTTGTGGAACGTAATGAGCACGACAAGGCACCTGTTTTCGTCTCCAGTCGTCTTAACTTGTCTTGCCACTGGACTCAGATGGACTCAGGCGAGAGAGTGAGGTCGACGAATTGCGCAAGTCTACCTCACTTTAATCTAGTGGAGAAAACCAACAGGGAATTGCCCTTGCGGATGCCATGGTGGATTCCAATGTGGTCTGCATAAATGATGGTAGGCCGACTAGAATGGCAATGAGTCCTAGCGATGCAGACACAGCTATTGACTTGGCACTTGTCTCCCAGTCATCAGTCCTTGATGTAAAGTGGACTGTTTTGAATGACTATGTGAATGATCACATGCCATGCTCATTCCTGATCTCTAAATCCAGGAAAGTTAAGGCTGGGAGAGCGCGCAAGACCTTCCGGTAAAAGTGGACCGATAGCCTTCTTGGACGCCTCAGACAGGAAGCTTGCAACAGGACTGTTAAAACTCCTTTTTTGCATCCCCCATGGTGGACCCCAGAAGTAGACAATGCTTGGAAAGCAAAGAGAGGTGCAGTGATGCAGCTAAGGAAAGTGCGACAGACACCCCGAAGCTTACGAGAGGAAGTGGACACGGCAGAAAATGTCAAGAAAGACAAGGTGGAGGTTTTCAAGCGCTGTGCTACAGAGGCCAAAAACGCAAAATGGGAATGTTTCATGAAGGAGATTGGAGGTGATAAAACACTGCAAAATTCTGGAAACTGCACAGGCAAATGCAAAGAAAAGATCGGCCTATGACAGTGGGGACAATTTATAGAGATGATGGTGTGCTCGTGACAACAGATAAAGAGAAATGGTGGGCGTTTCTCCGGAGATTTTTAGAACAGACCAATCATAATGACGCAGACACCAGGGATGCAGTTAGAGAGGAGTTATCTGGCACCATGAAGAATATGCATCATACGGGTTGAAGATGTTAAACATATCTTTAAAAAGGCAAAAGACACGGCACCAGGGCCTTAAGGGGTTAGATATGGCCACATGAAGGCTTTGAGCGATGTAGACCTGAAGGAGATGACCGACTGCTTTAACCAGAGCATTAGGACAGCATCAGTACCGCAGGATTGGGTACACAGCTATCTCATCCCTCTCCTAAAACCATTCAAGTATCATTCAACGCTTAGCTGCTTTAGGATCATCACCCTTCAAAATACATTTGGGAAGGTTCTAGAGAAGATAGTCGCTGTCAAGTTGCAAGAGGTTTTGGAAAGGGGGAAGCTTCTTCCAAGAGGCCCGGGGAGCTACAGGGCAGGAAAAGATACCTAGTCAAATGCAGCCACTTTTGCCTTTGATGTTTATGAGTGGTTCCAGAACAGACAGGAAACAGCGGCAGCGCTTGATCTCGAGGATGTGTACAATAGAGTTCGATATGATATTTTGATGACCGCATATTGGAGAAGGGGGTCTATCCCTGACTGGTGAACTGGATAGCAGCTGTCCTGCATTCTCATCGGGTTGCTCTCCGTCTCGGGTGCATGGACCTCAGAGCCACATATTTTAACCCCGAGACTGCCACAGGGATCTGCAGTCTCATCGGTGCTCTTTAACGTGTATACGAGCAAGATTGCAAACCTAGAAGCAGCAGGGGTTGGAAGGATACTAACATTTCAGATGATATTCTTGCATATAGGCAGGGGAGAGATAGGGAGCAAACAGCCAAGGAGCTACAGGCGACAGTAGATAAAGTGCTTGACTGGTGCACAGAAATGAGTGCTGTCAACCACCCGGAAAAGGCACTGTGGTACTCTCTGGACAACAGGATTGTGAGAGCTGATGTCCCAAGCCTCGCGTTAGATGGTAGAAGCGTCAATAGAGCGAACAAACTGAAGTATCTGGGAATCACATTTGACAGGAGCCTGTCCTTCAAGGACCATGTGGAGACGGTTGTGGCAAGATCTCAAAAGGCACTCAATGCACTTAAAACTATGGCTGCAATGAACACAGAGCAGAGAATGCTTTTTTACCAGCACTTGATCCTCTCAGTGATTGATCATGGACTAGGACTGCTCACTGTCTCAAAGAGTCAGCTGGTGAAATTAGAGCGCATACAGAACGAAGCTATGCGGGTCATTCTGGGATGCACCAGAGACACCCCAGTAGTGTGTATGCGTTACATCCTTGGTCTGCCGACTGTTGCTGGTAGGCTCAAGGTGATGCAGGCGAAGGCATACCTCAGAGTAGCTGCAGACACAGATCACCCGTTGCATGAGGCGCTGGACGCAGTTAAGGGTCAGCGACTGATAAGAGGGAAATCATGGATGGCTCAGGCGGAGGATACGATCAGACAGGTGTGCATCTTGGAGAACATTAGGCGAGGAGAGGAGTGGGTCAGAGTGCCAGCGGAGCAGTCAGACTTGTGCAGAGTTATAATCACATTGAGCCGGGAGTGCAGGGAGTGGCCAGCAGGGGCCACGGAAGTGGAAATCCAGCAACTAATTCAGGATAATGCTCGCTCGGGTGATGTGATTATCTACACAGATGGGTCGGTGTTGAGAGGTAGGAGAAGTGCCGGGGGTTCTTAGCAAAAGCAAATGGTCGACGCTTGGTGCAGGAGAGCCTGGCATATGATACCACAACATCTAGCTTAAGAATGGAGGTGGAGGCGGTCAGTGCAGCTTTCCGCTGGATGGAGAATACGATACACATACACATCGTGATTGTAACTGACTCAGAAAGCATGCTGAGGAAGGTGAGGACAGGCAAGCTTCGGGCAGAGTGGCTTGCTTCGCTTCGGAGGTCACGGGTGGCAAGCATCGCTTGGATCTTTTCTCCGGAGCATGCCGGTGTGCTGGGGAATGAACAGGCGGACAGATTGGCTGGCTCTGCAAAACTTGGTGGAGTATTGATGCATGACAAGGCAGACGTGGTTGCGGCCTTGTGGGAGCACGTGTACACCTCGGAGGAGCAAATGGATCACCATGGTCTGGCAAGAATGAGACAGCGAGGAGTGACGAGGGGATCTGGCCGACGCTCGACGCTCAGAGGAAAGGCGAGACGGACTTATAATCAGATTGCTACTGGTACTATTGGTGTTGGAACTCTTCGCTGGCTGCTGAGGATGGGGACAGAGCGTTTATGGGAATGCCCCGAATGCTGTGATTTCGGTTCCTAAATCAATCAATCAATCAATTAATCAATCAATCAATCCAATTCATCGCGCAAGTCATTCTTCATCCAACTTCATGTATCACTTTCAAGCCCTGTGGCGATGGGCGAGCGGCGAAGCAGAAGGCGTGGGTACGCTGGCAGCCGTAGCCGCAGACCTGTACACAGGCGGCTCAGGCCATATGGTCGTCTTCTACTGACCGGAGCAGCAGTGGGATTCGGCAGCCCCCTGAGCGACTGAGCAGCCCTCTATATGAAATCACTGCTCACCTCCATAGCATTGAGAGGGGGCTAGAAAAGGTGCCCTTAACATTGTCTGCTCCATCATTACCTAACCAGCTAGCCGCAATTGGTGGGTACGCTATACTGCGGTCGACATATAAAGTAAAAGCAGATAAAGTGAAAAGAGCAAACCATATTCCCTTGACAATCGGAACTTGGAATGTACGCACTCTACTTGATACAGACAGCGCATCGGGCCCAGAGAGACGAACAGCACTCATTGGGAGAGAGCTGGGCAGGCACAACATCGACATTGCAGCCTTGAGCGAGACACGACTTGCAGAAAAAGGCCAAATCTGTGAAGTAGGTGCCAGCTACATATTTTTCTGCAGTGGAAGGAAAAGCGAGGAAAGACGCCAATCCGGTGTGGGAGTTGCCATTAAGTCGGCCCTGGTTAGCAAACTAGCTGAATTTCCGAAGGCCAGAAATAACAGGCTTATGACCATTAAGTTACTCCTGCTGAAAGGAAAGAAGCATGCAACTATCGTGAGCGTCTACGCACCAACCATGACCAACGAAGATGACGTCAAAGACAAGTTCTATGAAGACCTGCACAACGTTTTAACATCTGTTCCCAAAGGACACAAACTTATATTCATTTGGGACTTCAATGCTAGAGTAGACAAGGACACCGCCTTTTGGCGTGGTATCATTGGAAAGTACGGAGTCGGAAATTGTAACAGCAATAGACTCCTCCTCCTTCAGACCTGTGCCGAACACGATCTCCTAATCACCAACACAATTGTCCGTCTTCCCACGAGAAATAGGACATCGTGGATGCAACCTCGCTCGAAACACTGGCACCTCATTGACTATGTCATCGTCAGGAGGAGTGACAGACAAGACGTTCGAGTGACAAAATCCATGTGTGGTGCAGAATGCTGGACAGACCATCGTCTCATAATCTCGAAAATAAACATACACATCAAACCACCACGGCGTCCTCAAGGGGTAAAAATGTACCCCCCAAAAAAAGAAAAAAGAAACTAAATGTCACCCTCCTAAACAGCAAAAAAGTGCCGATGTCGTCTGAAAATATGCTGGAAGACCACCTCAAGCCCAGTGTTGCAGCTAAACAGCTTGCGGAAACAGAGCAATGAGCACCAAAGGACATAATTTACAACACTGTTATGGAAATCCTTGGTCCAGCCCCCCGAAAGCATAATTACTGGTTTGATGAAAATTCCGAAGACATTAACCAATTGCTGGTCGAGAAACATCTTCTCCTCAAGTCATATTTGAACGACCCGAAATCAACATTTAAATAAAAATGCCTTCAATAACATTCGGAGAGTAGTGCATCCGAAACGTCGGCACATGCGGGTCTCCTAGCTGAGCAATAAAGCTGATAAAATTCAAGGCTTTGCTGACAAACATGATGTGAAAAACTTCTACGACTCACTGAAAGCGGTCTATGGTCCTACATCAGCAGGCATAGTTGCCAGCCTTGGGTTCAATATCAACTTGGAGAAGACTGTAATTATGTACTAGCCAGCTCCGGGGAATAATCACACCGTGCCGAATATCAAGGTGAATGGTCATAGACTAAGTGTTGTGGTAAACGCTCCCAAGGCGGCCAGAGGAAACGCTTTAAATACACTGAAAATCTCACTGAAAGATTTTGGAATTAATCTTGACACCTGGGAGACTGCTGCCAAAGACTGAAATTCTTGGCGTACATCATTACGCCTCCTCATGGAACGTCAAGCATTCTTTGCCCACATTGACAAAGAACATTTCGAGCCAAAATAGGCCTTATCAGCCATCTTACAACTCACAGCTCCATACTTTCAACCCCACTGGATGAAATGAATGGTCATCATCATTCTTGATGGAAAACAACATGTATGTATTTATGTGAATCTGTGTGTGTGTGTGTGCGCGCGCGCGCCTGTCTGGCTGCCTGCCTGCCTGCATAATAACACTGCAATATGCATTGCTCATATGGTCTACACATTCATATGAGCATATTTGTTTCTAAGCGAATATCACATGTACAATAGATACATGATGTATGAAAGAAGTGTTGTTGGAAGGGCCGAATGTAAGACGGGTGTTCAGTTTGTGAACAGAAAGTTCGTTTAGTTTAGTTATGTAGTTTAGTTTAGTCGTTGGATCAACATCACGGCAGGTTCCAAATTGCTGTATGTAGCCGGGGCGCAGTGTTGGGGTGAGCGCCCAACATTGCTTAAATACCCCAATGGCTCGTGAATACATAACCTCTGCAGCAAAAGTCCAACTCCTGGCCTTCACGTGGCGGAACTGTTTTAACTAACAGGAGAAGGGGCGACGGCGAGTATCTGGCGCCGGAAAATAACCAGTGTGCTCTAGATGTGTATACACATACATGCATGTGCAGACACGTGTGTGCGTGTGTACACATCTAAACTCGAGTGAGACCACAGTCTGCTCAAGCAAAGGAAAGGTGCTGAAGACGGAGACAACCAGCCAGGAGGCGCACCACAGAAATCAGGATGCCACGCAATTACGCAAAATGGAATATGTCGACTGCTGCTAAACGTTATGGTGCTCGCCCTGCTTTGGACCCCCAGGCAGGTGCAGTGCCGGGCCCTATATCTCGAAAGGGTCCAACCCCAACTATTGGAGGTCCTTCTCAGATGTCCTGTGGAGCCAGGGGACATGAGAATAGAACAGCTGGCCATACTAAACTAAGGACCGCTGTGTGAACTGAAAAAGACAGTTCAATTCATACAAGAGACAGCACTGCAGTTATAGACATATTTCAAGCGAACGAAAGAAGAAGAAGAACATCACGGCACACGGTTTAACCCATAAGTGCTCCGTTTTCCTCCAGACTCAAACCTGAGTCTGGAGAAACTCAACTCAATGCACGAACTCCGTTGCATGGGCGAGGATCCTGAAATACTTTGGGTAGATTTTTAGCTCGAAATTTTGCCCGGGCAGCGCCGTTAAGCTACTCTTTTTCGATTTCCAACTACCAAGGGATTTTTTTACGTGCGCAACAATACACACGGGCGTCCGATCTCACTATCCAGAGACCAGGGGAAATTTTATTACTGGATGTTCAGGTGGATTTTTTAAATAAATCCCGGTTCTCACCGGGGCCTGAACCCGGGACCTCCAGCACTCGAGGCGGACACCATACCTCGAGACCACGCAGCCCCCCCCCCCCCCCCTAGAAAGTTCGTTCGTTCTTCATGTGTATGTGTGACAAAGATTTCTCCGGTGCTATTATTTCTCCCTTGTAATGTAAGCGTCAGGTCTTAGCCAAATATTTCTGAGCTACCATATGACAATAGACGGTACTACCTGCTTTCTGTTGGCGCCGAATGTTGGGCGACGCTTACAAAACCCGATACCCCACATTATGCCAACGGCTTCGGGCGGAGGAGTGCAATTGGGAGGATACAAGCATTATCCTAAAGACAAAATGTCATGGCAGGGCAGACCAGGTCTTAAGCCTTGGTTGGCAGCTGGTCTAGGATCGAAGCTCCGACAGGCGGACAGTTAGCGCATTGCTTTGCTGATTAGGCAGCTTCTGCAGTGTGTCTTGTTCCAGATGTATTGGCATTACCTTTCCTCTGGAGTGAACTAGGCAGGCCGAGATAGGGATCATGATGCATGGGCAACACATGGTCTCTAAATTCAGCCCAGCCTTGGTGCTATGGAGAGGCAATAACGCCATCCCTGGTCTTAACCGGTCTCGGAATCAAAGCGAGAGGCAACTGTTACGGGTTATAAGTCCTTGTCAATTGGCGTAGACATGGGGCGCCACGCGTTGCCTCTGACGGTGGGAGACACCTACTGGTGTCACTGATCAGCTACTGCCTTCCTCAAGCAGGGCAGCCCCCGGCAAATTAGGTGCTAATCCGCCACAGCCTGCCTGCTTCAATGAGTGCATGGGACTAAGACAAAATGTGAATCGCAGGTTGTAAAACGAATGCTGTATACCGCCAAGTGACATGGACTTCTCAACGTTAATTGGCAGTATAATTGTTTTGTGAAAAATCCCTTCTCAGGCTGTGGAATACAGTTGTGATCAATGCTAATCTGGTGTGTTTATTTTTTACATCTGTCAACGTCTGGTGTTATGTTTATTCATCCATTCAGTAGCATGTCCTTTACAGAACCTCGCTCCCATAACAACCTTCAGGAAAACCTCTCGATCATAAGCAAGATGTCCCGCGTCCGATACACCCATCTGGAGATCATCCGCCACATCCTGCACCCATCCTCTATTTGGTCTTTCTCTTCGTCTCTTCACAGGCATATACCCAGTGGCGTGCAGAGGTTCTTTGATGCACGGGGCCAACCTCTTGATTGGATGCCCCTAAATTGTTCTTTCCCTAATTCATTCCGCATCCCCTCCCACTGCACTGTGCTGTCGCCTCTCCCTAATTGGATGCCCCCCTCCAGGCTGGATGCCCGGGGCCGTCGCACCCCCGCACCCCCCTTTGCTCGCCACTGCATATACCCCTTGATTATTGATCTCTCCAAACTTTCGTGACGTTTCAAGTGACCAAAATATTTCAATTTTCTTTGTTTTATCGTCTTTACTAGCCAACCTTCTTCAATATCCAGCTCTTGAAGTATGCATTTGTTCTTTTCTTTACCCAAGATATTCTTAGAACTCGTCTATAACATTTATATTTAAAGGCATTATAAATTATATTGCCTAGATATAAAACACATCAATTTCAAGACGCCGTCCATTTAGTTCTGCTTTTAAAATTGGTTGTTCGTTTAGACAATTTCATTTAGAAAGACTGCCTTGTGGTAAATATTTAATGTGTTGGTTATATATGCAGCCAATACTGGATTACTGGAAACAAAATGGTATGTTTTAAATACTGCGTACAAGTATCAAGCACAACATCACTTGCATTCCCTACAATGACCCAATGTCAGAAAAACAAATATCACAGGCCACGTAAAGGATATATCCACACTTATGTATGAATAGCAAATACATTTGGAAAATAAATATAAATCATATTGTAATGACCAAGGAAAGTAATCATAAACACGTTACAACGTGCCACACGTATCCGATGCTTCGATTACAACAACCGTTGTCAAGAAGATCACAAACATGACTAATAAAAGTTATAACATCACAAACATGCTTAATAAAAGTTATAAAGATAAAATAAAATATATTGCCATTTATTACAGATGTATAAAAAAAAAGTCGCAGAGAACGAGCGCGAACTTCCGCTTATAGTAATAATGCCAAGTAGTACACTTGTTTCTGTGTTATAGTGCTAAATCGGAAACGGTAGTACAGATCGGGTAAAGAAAAAGCTAAATATCTACACTTCCAGAGAGCTAATATGAAAACAAAAGAGCAGGTGGCCAACAGTTAAGTGTCGGGAAACAGAATGGTTAAACCAAGGCATGCACAGCGATTACTGCCGGATGGACACTATGCCATGGTTGTAATTAAGTGGCTTCATATTCTTAGTCTGTCTGAACGTCTGTTTCCGATAATTTCGGTTACCTTGATCATGAAGGGGGACGATGATATATGTGTTACTGCCATAAAACCATATTATTCCGACAGTTTTTTTTCAGATTGAGAATAGAAAGCCACTTAATTATCACTTTGTGATATATCCATCCGTCAGGCTTCTGTAGTGTTGTGGATGCCACGGTTGAACAATGTTTATCTTATTTGCTTACCATGGTAAACAACTGATATTACTGTGCGAACATGTGTATATTTCAGCTTGAACGAGGAATCTAATTAATTTACTCTACGTTGTGTGACATCTGCAGTAAGTACCTGACGAGATGCAGCGAAATGTGCTAGGCAATAAATCGTACTATATATGGTTTGTGTCTTCGTTATTCAAATTATCTAAGGGAAAACATTGTTTTTATTATTTGCTTATGCTCAGCTTTGATCATCCTTCCATCTCTTGTCATATTTTCTCAATCTAAGTGTGAAATAAAGTATTTACTATTACCTTTCTTAGCCTGTATGATTTAATTTTATTTATTTTCCAGATATATTTGCTATTCATTCATGAGTGGGATATATCATTTGTGTTGTCTGTTGTAACATATGTACATGAACTTGTGCTTGTTATTTCTCCTCATAATTTAAACATATCACTGTTCACTTCTATACTGCCATACCCAGCTGCAATCAATACATTTCTCTTTGACAATACTTGCTTACAACATGCTAATAAAACACAAGAGATTACCTGCAACTGTTTACGTGTTTATAAATATATATATATATTTTTTATAAATATAATGGGGATGATATAAAGTGTACCAGAAACGATAAGAGAGCTTCACGCATGTGCGGTACCAGTTTGTCTACAGGTAGCGAATGTAAGAGTGCGCTGAATGTCTACACTGATACACCGTGTCAAAACTAGCGTACTTAAATATCAAGCGGCATCCACTAACGAACGGCAAACATCGAAAAATGAACGATACGTGCATACATGCACATTCAGTATGTTGAAGTATTATGGCATTACAGTTTCCTAACTCAGCCGCCTGGACTGACCTCTCAACACATGGTAACTGAAGATAGTCTCCGTCTAGACCAGTGGTTCTCAACCGTTGGGGAATTCCCCCCCCCCCCCACCCCAGGCGGGAAGTTTAGGGTTTCCAGGGGGGTGGGGGATGAAGACCATTTCAAGATCGCGTTAATACAAGAACCGATTACTTGATATTGTTTTTCCCTTCATACTTTACAGTTATGTATGTCTCATCCTTCTAAAATTCATGTTATAAAGTAAGTAGACCCACAAATCACGTTTTATGTGGATGTCTAGACTTGTTTTAGTATATGCTATTAAATTTACCTTCCATTTTTACGTATACTGTGTAGGAGTGGGGGATTTTTAGATAGGAAATATGAAAGGGGGGGGGGGGGGGAAATGACGTTCTGAAAATACGATGAAGGGGGGCACGGGCCAAATTTTTGATAAGAAGGGGGGGGGGGGGGTAATGACGTTCTGAAAATATGGTGAAGGGGGCACGGGCCAAAAAAGGTTGAGAACCACTGGTCTAGACTAACTGGCGTCTTGAAGTCTGGTTTCCACCAGGTATACGATAACCCGGTGTGAAGGTGAAGCCAGCTGTATATCCCCATTGGTATTGCTTTTGTTGATGAACCTTATTTGATTGATACCATCATCATCATCATCATCATCATCATCATCATCATCATCATCATCATCATCATCATCATCATCATGTGCCATGCCGGTAAGCGTGGGCGGTCATGTTTTGCCATCTCACTCGACCACCAGAGTCTTGGATCAGCTCAGTGTTTCTGTCTCGACCATGCCACGAGGCCAAGCCATCCAGGTATTTGTTTCTAGGTCTCCTCTTGGTCTGTTCCCCTCGATCTTACAGTTGTCACCAAGTTCTCCAATTCATTTCTTCTCATAACATGCCCAAAAAATTTTGACTGTGCGTCTAATACCTCTAATCAGTTTACGATCTTCATTTGTTTCTTGAAGGACCTATTCATTGGTCTTTCTGGCTGTCCATGGTATTCTTTGCATTTTCCTCAGAAACCACATTTCTACAGCCATCAGATGTTTTTCAGCTTGACTGCTCATTGTCCAAGCTTCACATCCATATAAAAGTACAGGTTCTATGTAGCACCTCAACACTCTTTTTCTCGTTTCAAATGACATCTTTTTATTGGTCAGTATGTTTTTCATCTTGCAAAAGGCTACCTTAGACATGGCGATTCTTGTTCTAATCTCTTCAAGGCATCTCCCATCAGATGTTATTACTGTTCCGAGATAATTGTACCTATTCACTTGTTGAAGAATATTCCCATTTACTTGTATATTACATTGTGGTATTTCGTTCTTCCTAGTGACGACCATAATCTGTGTCTTTTTACAATTTAATTCTAACTCTCGTTGTTCACTGTGTGTAACAACTGCATCTACTAAATGTTGCAGATCCTGTTCATTGTCTGCAATCAAGACTGTATCGTCTGCATATCTAATGTTATTGATGCATCGTCCCCCAATGTTGATTCCTTCCATATCTTCAATATTTCTGAAAATATTTTCACTGTACATGGAAAACAGATCTGGAGAAATTACACATCCCTGTCTCACACCTCTCTTGATAGGCTGATATTGGCCTACTTCATTATCAACTCTTATAGCAGCTTGTTGTTTCCAATACATGTTTTTTACAAGTCTAAGGTTTTTCCCATCAATTTGTAGATCTTCAAGCATCCTTATCATGTCGACATGTCTCACTTTATCGAAAGCCTTTGTGTAGTCAATAAAGCAAAGGTGTAGATCTGTGTTTACTTCTATAGATCGTTCAATTATGGTTCTCAGTAAATATACAGCATTTACTGTACCCTTTCCTTCTACAAACCCACATTGTTCTTCTCCTATTTCAGGTTGTATTTTCCTCCTAATTCTTTGCATGATAATTCTTAGCAAAATCTTCGTGTTGATACCAAGGTTGATGTTTTATTCTATGGTTATTTATTCACGTAAGCTACATATAATTATCGTTGATATCTCATTATTGGCATGCGCTACGTATAATAACTCTTCTAGCCTTGTTATTGACCTACGCTAAGTATAATCATTTTTGCAATCTCGTGATCCACCTACGTGACGAATAATCACTATTTTAATATCATTATTGACATACGTGACGAATAATCACTGTTTTAGTATCATTGACCTACGCTACGTATGTCACT
>JACEFZ010013848.1:667500-727035 GCA_014155875.1 Cepaea nemoralis
ATAAATAATGCATTGTTTCTAAGGAACATCAGGCTTCTCTATTTGACCTTCTTTGTGTCTGCACTTGTGTTCAGAGCCGTTTCAGATTCCTTGTCGATGCTTTCTGCAGGTGGGCGTGGCTCGTCAAAATTGGAAATATTTGCAGGTCTACAGGAAATGAAATATGGCCCCTAATAATGTTGCTAATTAATTTTATTTGATAATCAATGAGTTTCTGTTATATTACTTGTCTGCTTAACAGTGTGAGCTTAACTGTATGAGCGTAACTATGTGAGTTAATTGTGTGAGCTTAACTGTGTAAGATTAATTGTGTGAGCTTAACTCTGCGAGACAAACTTTACACCGCTCGTGTCTCTACAGGTTCTCAGATAAATTTTTCAGTCACAGGCAGCTGCTTTGAAAATAAAAACAACTTTGGGTCAGATCGACTTGACGTAACAACTGTCAATGACTGCAAAAGTTTAAGTAATGACTGTCAATGACTGTAAATAACGACTGTCAATGACTGTTGGAGTTTAAGTAACGACTGTCAATGACTGCAAGAGTTTAAGAACCAACTGTCAGGGGCTGCAAGAGTTGAAGTAACAACTGGCAGAGACTGCAAATAGTTGAAGTAACAACTGGCAGAGACTGCAAGAGTTGAAGTAACAACTGTCAGGGGCTGCAAATAGTTGAAGTAACAACTGTCAGGGGCTGCAAGAGTTGAAGTAACAACTGGCAGAGACTGCAAATAGTTGAAGTAACAACTGTCAGAGACTGCAAATAGTTGAAGTAACAACTGTCAGGGGCTGCAAGAGTTGAAGTAACAACTGTCGGAGACTGTAAGAGTTGAAGTAACAACTGTCGGAGACTGTAAGAGTTGAAGTAACAACTGTCAGGGGCTGCAAGAGTTGAAGTAACAACTGTCGGAGACTGTAAGAGTTGAAGTAACAACTGTCAGAGACTGCAAATAGTTGAAGTAACAACTGTCAGGGGCTGCAAGAGTTGAAGTAACAACTGTCAGGGGCTGCAAGAGTTGAAGTAACAACTGTCAGAGACTGCAAATAGTTGAAGTAACAACTGTCAGGGGCTGCAAGAGTTGAAGTAACAACTGTCAGGGGCTGCAAGAGTTGAAGTAACAACTGTCGGAGACTGTAAGAGTTGAAGTAACAACTGTCAGAGACTGCAAATAGTTGAAGTAACAACTGTCGGAGACTGTAAGAGTTGAAGTAACAACTGTCAGAGACTGCAAATAGTTGAAGTAACAACTGTCAGGGGCTGCAAGAGTTGAAGTAACAACTGTTGGGGGCTGCAAGAGTTGAAGTAACAACTGTCAGGGGCTGCAAGAGTTGAAGTAACAACTGTCGGAGACTGTAAGAGTTGAAGTAACAACTGTCAGAGACTGTAAGAGTTGAAGTAACAACTGTCAGAGACTGCAAATAGTTGAAGTAACAACTGTCAGGGGCTGCAAGAGTTGAAGTAACAACTGTTGGGGGCTGCAAGAGTTGAAGTAACAACTGTCAGGGGCTGCAAGAGTTGAAGTAACAACTGTCAGGGGCTGCAAGAGTTGAAGTAACAACTGTCAGGGGCTGCAAATAGTTGAAGTAACTGTCAGAGACTGTAAGAGTTGAAGTAACAACTGTCAGAGACTGTAAGAGTTGAAGTAACAACTGTCAGGGGCTGCAAGAGTTGAAGTAACAACTGTCAGGGGCTGCAAGAGTTGAAGTAACAACTGTCAGAGACTGCAAGAGTTGAAGTAACAACTGTCAGAGACTGTAAGAGTTGAAGTAACAACTGTCAGAGACTGTAAGAGTTGAAGTAACAACTGTCAGAGACTGTAAGAGTTGAAGTAACAACTGTCAGAGACTGTAAGAGTTGAAGTAACAACTGTCAGATACTGTAAGAGTTGAAGTAACAACTGTCAGAGACTGTAAGAGTTGAAGTAACAACTGTCAGGGGCTGTAAGTGTTGAAGTATCAACTGTCAGAGACTGCAAATAGTTGAAGTAACAACTGTCAGGGGCTGCAAATAGTTGAAGGAGCAACTGTCAGGGGCTGCAAATAGTTGAAGTAACAACTGTCAGGGGCTGCAAATAGTTGAAGTAACAACTGTCAGAGACTGTAAGAGTTGAAGTAACAACTGTCAGAGACTGTAAGAGTTGAAGTAACAACTGTCAGAGACTGTAAGAGTTGAAGTAACAACTGTCAGGGGCTGCAAGAGTTGAAGTAACAACTGTCAGGGGCTGCAAGTGTTGAAGTATCAACTGTCAGAGACTGCAAATAGTTGAAGTAACAACTGTCAGGGGCTGCAAGAGTTGAAGTAACAACTGTCAGGGGCTGCAAGAGTTGAAGTAACAACTGTCAGGGGCTGCAAGAGTTGAAGTAACAACTGTCAGGGGCTGCAAGAGTTGAAGTAACAACTGTCAGGGGCTGCAAGAGTTGAAGTAACAACTGTCAGGGGCTGCAAGAGTTGAAGTAACAACTGTCAGGGGCTGCAAGAGTTGAAGTAACAACTGTCAGGGGCTGCAAGAGTTGAAGTAACAACTGTCAGGGGCTGCAAGAGTTGAAGTAACAACTGTCAGAGACTGCAAATAGTTGAAGTAACAACTGTCAGGGGCTGCAAGAGTTGAAGTAACAACTGTCAGAGACTGTAAGAGTTGAAGTAACAACTGTCAGAGACTGCAAGAGTTGAAGTAACAACTGTCAGGGGCTGCAAGAGTTGAAGTAACAACTGTCAGGGGCTGCAAGAGTTGAAGTAACAACTGTCAGGGGCTGCAAGAGTTGAAGTAACAACTGTCAGAGACTGTAAGAGTTGAAGTAACAACTGTCAGGGGCTGCAAGAGTTGAAGTAACAACTGTCAGAGACTGTAAGTGTTGAAGTAACAACTGTCAGGGGCTGCAAGAGTTGAAGTAACAACTGTCAGAGACTGCAAGAGTTGAAGTAACAACTGTCAGGGGCTGCAAGAGTTGAAGTAACAACTGTCAGGGGCTGCAAGAGTTGAAGTAACAACTGTCAGGGGCTGCAAGAGTTGAAGTAACAACTGTCAGGGGCTGCAAGAGTTGAAGTAACAACTGTCAGAGACTGTAAGAGTTGAAGTAACAACTGTCAGAGACTGCAAATAGTTGAAGTAACAACTGTCAGAGACTGCAAGAGTTGAAGTAACAACTGTCGGAGACTGCAAATAGTTGAAGTAACAACTGTCAGAGACTGTAAGAGTTGATGTATCAACTGTTAGGGGCTTCAAGAGTTGACGTAACAACTGTCAGAGACTGCAAGAGTTGAAGTAACAACTGTCAGAGACTGTAAGAGTTGAAGTAACAACTGTCAGAGACTGTAAGAGTTGAAGTAACAACTGTCAGAGACTGCAAGAGTTGAAGTAACAACTGTCAGGGGCTGCAAGAGTTGAAGTAACAACTGTCATGGGCTGCAAGAGTTGAAGTAACAACTGTCAGGGGCTGCAAGAGTTGAAGTAACAACTGTCAGGGGCTGCAAGAGTTGAAGTAACAACTGTCAGAGACTGTAAGAGTTGAAGTAACAACTGTCAGAGACTGTAAGAGTTGAAGTAACAACTGTCAGAGACTGCAAGAGTTGAAGTAACAACTGTCAGGGGCTGCAAGAGTTGAAGTAACAACTGTCAGGGGCTGCAAGAGTTGAAGTAACAACTGTCAGGGGCTGCAAGAGTTGAAGTAACAACTGTCAGGGGCTGCAAGAGTTGAAGTAACAACTGTCAGAGACTGTAAGAGTTGAAGTAACAACTGTCAGAGACTGCAAATAGTTGAAGTAACAACTGTCAGAGACTGCAAGAGTTGAAGTAACAACTGTCGGAGACTGCAAATAGTTGAAGTAACAACTGTCAGAGACTGTAAGAGTTGATGTATCAACTGTTAGGGGCTTCAAGAGTTGACGTAACAACTGTCAGAGACTGCAAGAGTTGAAGTAACAACTGTCAGGGGCTGCAAGAGTTGAAGTAACAACTGTCAGGGGCAGCAAGAGTTGAAGTAACAACTGTCAGGGGCAGCAAGAGTTGAAGTAACAACTGTCAGGGGCTACAAGAGTTGAAATAACAACTGTTAGGGGCTGCAAGAGTTGAAGTAACAACTGTCAGGGGCTGCAAGAGTTGAAGTATCAACTGTCAGGGGCTGCAAGAGTTGAAGTAACAACTGTCAGGGGCAGCAAGAGTTGAAGTAACAACTGTTAGGGGCTGCAAGAGTTGAAGTATCAACTGTCAGAGACTGTAAGAGTTGAAGTAACAACTGTCAGGGGCTGTAAGTGTTGAAGTATCAACTGTCAGAGACTGTAAGAGTTGAAGTAACAACTGTCAGGGGCAGCAAGAGTTGAAGTAACAACTGTCAGGGGCTACAAGAGTTGAAATAACAACTGTTAGGGGCTGCAAGAGTTGAAGTAACAACTGTCAGGGGCTGCAAGAGTTGAAGTATCAACTGTCAGGGGCTGCAAGAGTTGAAGTAACAACTGTCAGGGGCAGCAAGAGTTGAAGTAACAACTGTCAGGGGCTGTAAGAGTTGAAGTATCAACTGTCAGATACTGTAAGAGTTGAAGTATCAACTGTCAGGGGCTGCAAGAGTTGAAGTAACAACTGTCAGGGGCAGCAAGAGTTGAAGTAACAACTGTCAGGGGCTGTAAGAGTTGAAGTAACAACTGTCAGATACTGTAAGAGTTGAAGTAACAACTGTCAGAGACTGTAAGAGTTGACGTAACAACTGTCAGGGGCTGTAAGAGTTGACGTAACAACTGTCAGGGGCTGTAAGAGTTGAAGTATCAACTGTCAGATACTGTAAGAGTTGAAGTAACAACTGTTAGGGGCTGCAAGAGTTGACGTAACAACTGTCAGAGACTGTAAGAGTTGAAGTAACAACTGTCAGAGACTGTAAGAGTTGACGTAACAACTGTCAGGGGCTGTAAGAGTTGAAGTATCAACTGTCAGAGACTGTAAGAGTTGACGTAACAACTGTCAGGGGCTGTAAGAGTTGAAGTATCAACTGTCAGATACTGTAAGAGTTGAAGTAACAACTGTTAGGGGCTGCAAGAGTTGACGTAACAACTGTCAGAGACTGTAAGAGTTGACGTAACAACTGTCAGAGACTGTAAGAGTTGACGTAACAACTGTCAGGGGCTGTAAGAGTTGAAGTATCAACTGTCAGAGACTGTAAGAGTTGAAGTATCAACTGTCAGAGACTGTAAGAGTTGAAGTATCAACTGTCAGAGACTGTAAGAGTTGAAATATCAACTTTCAGAGACTGCAAGAGTTGAAGTATCAACTGTTAGGGCTGCGAGAGTTGAAGTAACAACTGTCAGGGGCTGCAAGAGTTGAAGTATCAACTGTTAGGGGCTGCAAGAGTTGAAGTATCAACTGTTAGGGGCTGCAAGAGTTGAAGTATCAACTGTCAGGGACTGTAAGAGTTGAAGTATCAACTGTAAGGGCTGCAAGAGTTGAAGTAACAACTGTCAGGGGCTGCAAGAGTTGACGTAACAACTGTCAGGGGCTGCAAGAGTTGAAGTATCAACTGTCAGAGACTGTAAGAGTTGAAGTAACAACTGTCAGGGGCTGTAAGAGTTGAAGTATCAACTGTCATAGACTGTAAGAGTTAAAATAACACATTTGGACAGACGGTTAACAAGAAACACAAATGTGGGGTACATAGCGATACCACTCATTCTCTCTGCATGATATAAACACAATGTGTTTCTTTCAGGTGTTATATTATCATAGTATGTTTCTGGGCGTGCCTCATCTTCAACCCTAAACTTACGAAAGGTCACTAACCTCTACACGCCGTTAGATATATTGAGTATATTGCTAGCCTCACATTTGATATAGTATTGGACTCTCAACCAGTCAGCATCACAGCGGTCGCCCTTAGAACTACTTCCCGAACTGTACTCCCCAGAACTGTACTTCCAAGAACTGTACTTCCCAGAACTACTTCGTTTTATTTCCTGGTATCCATTTGAGGTTAGATCGTCTTTGTCGTTCAGGTAAATAAAAACAAATGAATGACACTTTTGTGGACTCGAAAACATGAACACAGAAACGGCAGGCAAGCGCCCTAAAGATAAGTTAATTGTAAATAGTTTTTACTTATTTCTGAAACCTGCCCCAGTATAAGCACACAGTCACATGTGATGTGAACAGAGGCATCAGAGATCACAGTGACGACTGCACAGATCAGCGGTAGAAGAGGCAGGCGGAGAGGAATCGGGCTGGATGGTCTCAAGTGATGGTCTCAAGTGATAATCTCAGGTGATGGTCTCAAGTGATGGTCTCAAGTGATGATCTAAAGTGATGGTCTCAGGTGATGGTCTCAGGTGATGGTCTCAAGTGAGTCTCAAGTGATGGTCTCAGGTGATGGTCTCAAGTGATGGTCTCAAGTGATGGTCTCAAGTGATGATCTCAGGTGATGGTCTCAAGTGATGGTCTCAGGTGATGATCTCAGGTGATGGTCTCAAGTGATAGTCTCAAGTGATGGTCTCAAGTGATGATCTCAGGTGATGGTCTCAAGTGATAGTCTCAAGTGATGGTCTCAAGTGAGTCTCAAGTGATGGTCTCAAGTGATAGTCTCAAGTGATGGTCTCAAGTGATGATCTCAGGTGATGGTCTCAAGTGATGGTCTCAGGTGATGGTCTCAAGTGATGATCTCAGGTGATGGTCTCAAGTGATGGTCTCAGGTGATGATCTCAGGTGATGGTCTCAAGTGATAGTCTCAAGTGGTGGTCTCAAGTGATGATCTCAGGTGATGGTCTCAAGTGATGGTCTCAAGTGATGATCTCAGGTGATGGTCTCAAGTGAGTCTCAAGTGATGGTCTCAAGTGAGTCTCAAGTGATGGTCTCAAGTGATGATCTCAGGTGATGGTCTCAAGTGATGATCTCAGGTGATGGTCTCAAGTGATGGTCTCAGGTGATGATCTCAGGTGATGGTCTCAAGTGATAGTCTCAAGTGATGGTCTCAAGTGATGATCTCAGGTGATGGTCTCAAGTGATGGTCTCAAGTGATGGTCTCAGGTGATGATCTCGGGTGATGGTCTCAAGTGATGGTCTCAAGTGATGATCTCAGGTGATGGTCTCAAGTGATAGTCTCAAGTGATGGTCTCAGGTGATGGTCTCAAGTGATGATCTCAGGTGATGGTCTCAAGTGATGGTCTCAGGTGATGATCTCAGGTGATGGTCTCAAGTGATAGTCTCAAGTGATGGTCTCAAGTGATGATCTCAGGTGATGGTCTCAAGTGATGGTCTCAAGTGATGGTCTCAGGTGATGATCTCGGGTGATGGTCTCAAGTGATGGTCTCAAGTGATGATCTCAGGTGATGGTCTCAAGTGATAGTCTCAAGTGATGGTCTCAGGTGATGATCTCGGGTGATGGTCTCAAGTGATGGTCTCAAGTGATGATCTCAGGTGATGGTCTCAAGTGATGGTCTCAAGTGATGGTCTCAGGTGATGATCTCGGGTGATGGTCTCAAGTGATGGTCTCAAGTGATGATCTCAGGTGATGGTCTCAAGTGATAGTCTCAAGTGATGGTCTCAAGTGATGATCTCAGGTGATGGTCTCAAGTGATAGTCTCAAGTGATGGTCTCAAGTGATGATCTCAGGTGATGGTCTCAAGTGATAGTCTCAAGTGATGGTCTCAAGTGATGATCTCAGGTGATGGTCTCAAGTGATGGTCTCAGGTGATGATCTCAGGTGATGGTCTCAAGTGATAGTCTCAAGTGATGGTCTCAAGTGATGATCTCAGGTGATGGTCTCAAGTGATGGTCTCAGGTGATGATCTCGGGTGATGGTCTCAAGTGATGGTCTCAAGTGATAGTCTCAAGTGATGGTCTCAAGTGATGATCTCAGGTGATGGTCTCAAGTGATAGTCTCAAGTGATGGTCTCAAGTGATGATCTCAGGTGATGGTCTCAAGTGATGGTCTCAGGTGATGATCTCAGGTGATGGTCTCAAGTGATAGTCTCAAGTGATGGTCTCAAGTGAGGATCTCAGGTGATGGTCTCAAGTGATGGTCTCAAGTGATGGTCTCAGGTGATGATCTCGGGTGATGGTCTCAAGTGATGGTCTCAAGTGATGATCTCAGGTGATGGTCTCAAGTGATAGTCTCAAGTGATGGTCTCAGGTGATGATCTCGGGTGATGGTCTCAAGTGATGGTCTCAAGTGATGATCTCAGGTGATGGTCTCAAGTGATAGTCTCAAGTGATGGTCTCAGGTGATGATCTCGGGTGATGGTCTCAAGTGATGGTCTCAAGTGATGATCTCAGGTGATGGTCTCAAGTGATGATCTCAGGTGATGGTCTCAAGTGATGGTCTCAGGTGATGATCTCAGGTGTGTCTCAAGTGATGTCTCAAGTGGTGGTCTCAAGTGATGATCTCAGGTGATGGTCTCAAGTGATGGTCTCAAGTGATGGTCTCAGGTGATGATCTCAGGTGATGGTCTCAAGTGATGGTCTCAAGTGATGATCTCAGGTGATGGTCTCAAGTGATAGTCTCAAGTGATGGTCTCAGGTGATGATCTCGGGTGATGGTCTCAAGTGATGGTCTCAAGTGATGATCTCAGGTGATGGTCTCAAGTGATGGTCTCAAGTGATGGTCTCAGGTGATGATCTCGGGTGATGGTCTCAAGTGATGGTCTCAAGTGATGATCTCAGGTGATGGTCTCAAGTGATAGTCTCAAGTGATGGTCTCAGGTGATGATCTCGGGTGATGGTCTCAAGTGATGGTCTCAAGTGATGATCTCAGGTGATGGTCTCAAGTGATGATCTCAGGTGATGGTCTCAAGTGATGGTCTCAGGTGATGATCTCAGGTGATGGTCTCAAGTGATAGTCTCAAGTGATGGTCTCAAGTGATGATCTCAGGTGATGGTCTCAAGTGATGGTCTCAAGTGATGGTCTCAGGTGATGATCTCGGGTGATGGTCTCAAGTGATGGTCTCAAGTGATGATCTCAGGTGATGGTCTCAAGTGATAGTCTCAAGTGATGGTCTCAGGTGATGATCTCGGGTGATAGTCTCAAGTGATGGTCTCAAGTGATGATCTCAGGTGATGGTCTCAAGTGATGGTCTCAAGTGATGGTCTCAGGTGATGATCTCGGGTGATGGTCTCAAGTGATGGTCTCAAGTGATGATCTCAGGTGATGGTCTCAAGTGATAGTCTCAAGTGATGGTCTCCAGTGATGATCTGAGGTGATGGTCTCAAGTGATGGTCTCAAGTGATGATCTCAGGTGATGGTCTCAAGTGATAGTCTCAAGTGATGGTCTCAGGTGATGATCTCGGGTGATGGTCTCAAGTGATGATCTCAGGTGATGGTCTCAAGTGATAGTCTCAAGTGATGGTCTCCAGTGATGATCTCAGGTGATGGTCTCAAGTGATGATCTCAGGTGATGGTCTCAAGTGATAGTCTCAAGTGATGGTCTCAAGTGATGATCTCAGGTGATGGTCTCAAGTGATGGTCTCAAGTGATGATCTCAGGTGATGGTCTCAAGTGATAGTCTCAAGTGATGGTCTCCAGTGATGATCTCAGGTGATGGTCTCAAGTGATAGTCTCAAGTGATGGTCTCAAGTGATAGTCTCAAGTGATGGTCTCAAGTGATGATCTCAGGTGATGGTCTCAAGTGATGGTCTCAGGTGATGGTCTCAAGTGATGGTCTCAAGTGATGGTCTCAAGTGATGATCTCAGGTGATGGTCTCAAGTGATGGTCTCAGGTGATGATCTCAGGTGATGGTCTCAAGTGATAGTCTCAAGTGGTGGTCTCAAGTGATGATCTCAGGTGATGGTCTCAAGTGATGGTCTCAAGTGATGATCTCAGGTGATGGTCTCAAGTGAGTCTCAAGTGATGGTCTCAAGTGATGATCTCAGGTGATGGTCTCAAGTGATGATCTCAGGTGATGGTCTCAAGTGATGGTCTCAGGTGATGATCTCAGGTGATGGTCTCAAGTGATAGTCTCAAGTGATGGTCTCAAGTGATGATCTCAGGTGATGGTCTCAAGTGATGGTCTCAAGTGATGGTCTCAGGTGATGATCTCGGGTGATGGTCTCAAGTGATGGTCTCAAGTGATGATCTCAGGTGATGGTCTCAAGTGATAGTCTCAAGTGATGGTCTCAGGTGATGATCTCGGGTGATGGTCTCAAGTGATGGTCTCAAGTGATGATCTCAGGTGATGGTCTCAAGTGATAGTCTCAAGTGATGGTCTCAGGTGATGATCTCGGGTGATGGTCTCAAGTGATGGTCTCAAGTGATGATCTCAGGTGATGGTCTCAAGTGATGATCTCAGGTGATGGTCTCAAGGATGGTCTCAGTGATGATCTCAGGTGATGGTCTCAAGTGATAGTCTCAAGTGATGGTCTCAAGTGATGATCTCAGGTGATGGTCTCAAGTGATGGTCTCAAGTGATGGTCTCAGGTGATGATCTCGGGTGATGGTCTCAAGTGATGGTCTCAAGTGATGATCTCAGGTGATGGTCTCAAGTGATAGTCTCAAGTGATGGTCTCAGGTGATGATCTCGGGTGATGTCTCAAGTGATGGTCTCAAGTGATGATCTCAGGTGATGGTCTCAAGTGATGGTCTCAAGTGATGGTCTCAGTGATGATCTCGGGTGATGGTCTCAAGTGATGGTCTCAAGTGATGATCTCAGGTGATGGTCTCAAGTGATAGTCTCAAGTGATGGTCTCAAGTGATGATCTCAGGTGATGGTCTCAAGTGATAGGTCTCAAGTGATGGTCTCAAGTGATGATCTCAAGGTGATGGTCTCAAGTGATGAGTCTCAGGTGAGGATCTCAGAGTGATGGTCTCAAGTGATGATCTCAGGTGATGGTCTCAAGTGATAGGTCTCAAGGTGATGATCTCAGGTGATGGTCTCAAGTGATAGTCTCAAGTGATGATCTACAGGTGATGGTCTCAAGTGATGGTCTCAAGTGATGGTCTCAAGTGATGATCTCAGGTGATGGTCTCAATGAAGTGGATGGATCTACGTGATGGTCTCAGCGGATAGTCTCAAGGTGATGGTCTCAAGTGATAGTCTCAAGTGATGGTCCTCAAGTGATGATCTCAGGTGATGGTCTCAAGTGATAGGTCTCAAGTGATGGTCTCAAGGTGATGATCTCAGGGTGATGGTCTCAAGTGATGGTCTCAAGTGATGATCTCAGGTGATGGTCTCAAGTGATAGTCTCAAGTGATGGTCTCAGGTGATGATCTCAGGTGATGGTCTCAAGTGATGGTGTCAAGTGAGGTGGTGGTCTCGTGAGTCTCAAGATGTCTCAGTGATGATCTCGGTGTGATGGTCTCAAGTGATGGTCCTCAAGTGATGATCTCGGTGATGGTCTCACAAGTGATGGTCTCAAGTGATGATCTCAGGTGATGGTCTCAAGTGATAGTCTCAAGTGATGGTCTCAGGTGATGATCTCGGGTGATGGTCTCAAGTGATGGTCTCAAGTGATGATCTCAGGTGATGGTCTCAAGGTGATAGTCTCAAGTGATGGTCTCAGGTGATGATCTCGCCAGGTGCTGGTCTCAATCTCAAGATCTCAGGTGATGGTCCTCAAGTGATGGAATCTACAATTCGTGATGGTCTCAAGTGATGTGATTCTCAAGTGATGTGATGTCTCAAGTGATGGTCTCAGGTGATGTCTCGGTGATGGTCTCAGGTGATGATCTCAGGTGATGGTCTCAAGTGCATAGTCTCAAGTGATGGTCTCAAGTGATGATCTCAGGTGATGGCTCAAGTGAGGTCTCAAGTGATGGTCGTCTCAGGTTATGTCTCAAGTGATGGTCTCAAGTGATGGTCTCAGGTGATGATCTCGGTGATGGTCTCAAGTGATGTCTCAAGTGATGGTCTCAGGGATGTCTCGGGATCTCAAGTGATGTCTCAGGTGATGGTCTCAAGTGATGTCTCAAGTGATGGTCTCAAGTGATGATCTCAGGTGATGGTCTCAGTGATGGTCTCAAGTGAGTGGTGATGATCTCGGTGATGGTCTCAAGTGATGGTCTCAGAGTGATGATCTCAGGTGATGGTCTCAAGTTAGATGTCTCAAGTGACGGTCTCAAGTGATGATCACTTACTCAGGTGATGGTCTCAAGTGATGGTCTCAAGTGATGGTCTCAGTGATGTCTCAGGTGATGGTCTCAAGTGATGGTCTCAGGTGATGATCTCATGGGTGATTTCGTGGTCTCAAGTGAGGTTATGGTCTCAAGTGATGGTCTCAGGTGATGTGTCTCAATTGATTGTCTCAGGTGAGGCTCTCAGGTGATGGTCTCAAGTGATAGTTCTCAAGTGATGGCTCAAGTTATGATCTCAGGTGATGGTCTCAATGTTGGTCTAAGTGATCGCGGTTAGAGTGAGATCTCGGGTGATGTGGTCTCAAGTGATGGGTCTCAAGATGATGATCTCCAGGTGATGGTATCAACGTGATAGCCTCAAGTGATGGTTCTCAGGTGATGATCTCGGTTGATGGTCTCAAGTGAGGTCTCAAGTGATGATCTCGGTGATCGGTCTAAGGATGGTCTTCATGATGGTCTTCAGGTGATGATCTCGGGGGATGGTATCAAGTGATGGTTCTCAAGTGATGATCTCAGGTTGATGGTCTCAAAGTGATTGTCTCAAGTAAATGGTCGACAGTGATGATCTCAGGGTGATTGTTTCAATTGATGGGTACAAGTGATGATCCTCAGGTGATGGTCTAAAGTGATGTTTCAAGTGATGTTGTCTATCAGGTGATGATCCGGGTGATGGGATTCAAGTGATTGTCTCAAGTGATGATCTCAGGTTATGGTCTCAAGTGATAGTCTCAAGTGATGGTCTCCAGTGATGATCTCAGTGATGGTCTCAAGTGATGATCTCAGGTGATGGTCTCAAGTGATAGTCTCAAGTGATGGTCTCAAGTGATGATCTCAGGTGGTGGTCTCAAGTGATGGTCTCAAGTGATGATCTCAGGTGATGGTCTTAAGTGATAGTCTCAAGTGATGGTCTCCAGTGATGATCTCAGGTGATGGTCTCAAGTGATGGTCTCAAGTGATGATCTCAGGTGATGGTCTCAAGTGATAGTCTCAAGTGATGGTCTCAGGTGATGATCTCGGGTGATGGTCTCAAGTGATGGTCTCAAGTGATGATCTCAGGTGATGGTCTCAAGTGATAGTCTCAAGTGATGGTCTCCAGTGATGATCTCAGGTGATGGTCTCAAGTGATGATCTCAGGTGATGGTCTCAAGTGATAGTCTCAAGTGATGGTCTCAAGTGATGATCTCAGGTGGTGGTCTCAAGTGATGGTCTCAAGTGATGATCTCAGGTGATGGTCTCAAGTGATAGTCTCAAGTGATGGTCTCCAGTGATGATCTCAGGTGATGGTCTCAAGTGATAGTCTCAAGAGATGGTCTCAAGTGTTGATCTCAGGTGATGGTCTCAAGTGATGATCTAAAGTGATGGTCTCAGGTGATGGTCTCAGGTGATGATCTCAGGTGATGGCGTAGAGCAGTGTCATCAATAGACCTGACCCACAACACAAGTGACCGGGACCTAATAAACATGAACGCCTGTGCTACTTTGCAAGTCACATGCTGTTGATGAGTTTCTATGAGAAGTACCATTATTCTGCGACATTTACATGAATATTTTCTTGGAACAACTACATAAAGTCCAACATATAGGATTGATAATAACGCTCGGAGTATTGAAAAACATACCCATTAAAGAATACCATGGACAGACAGACAAGCACATATCCACCGAATGGGTCTCACGGACTGCCGCTTGAAACCGTGGAGCCGGACAACAAACTCGTGAGTATGTCCCACAAGACTGTCCTGACTTACTTGGGCAAACAGAGTGAGAGGATGTAGTCCACAGGAACGACCCTTGTAGTCCAACTCCAGGGGACAGGTGAAGACCTCAGTGAACAGTACTGTCCGTGACCCTTGTGGGAATAGACGCTTAGCAAAGGATGGTCGTAGAAGAAGAAGAGCATACACAACTCTACACGGGCGTCATAGTCTGTTAAAGAAACAAACAAATAACATTGTTTACATAAGCAGTGGCAAACGCAACAGGGGCCAGCTTGTGCAATATAGATGAGCTGCATTGTCAAAGCCTAATATGTGACTTTTGTGATGCGCGCACACAGCTTGGCTCGATAATTACGCATTTTCTCTTCTTGTGCCTTTCTTGCGACAAGCTGATTATTTTTAGCATTTGTTTCAATGACAATTTTATGTACAGGCATAGAGCAACTGCCAGGCAGGAATATCATCTGTTGCTGTGAGTTGTAGCTGTTTACATGTTCATGTTATTGTTGTGGTGCACTTATTTTATATTGTTCTGATCTATGCTGTCGACTTCCGAAAGTCGACCTCTCGGTGACAGAGTATTCGCAAGTCTATAGCTTTCAATCGTAATCAATGCCCAACTCATGAATTCCATCAGGCTATTCGAAAGTCCAACCAAATTCCTCGCTGTTATCGAATGATTCAGCTCTGTCTTCATTTAATCATGTCGATCACAAATTCGTTTGATGCGCAACGTTCAGAGAGTGTTCCTGACCATTTGTACTTTCACATCATGATACTTTAGTTTCTTATTTTTCTCTTCCTCCTCCCCAACGTAAATCCTTCGTCTACCGTCTTCCTCCTCCTCCTCCTCCTCCTCCTTCTTCTTCTTCTTCTTCTTCTTCTTCTTCTTCTTCTTCTTCTTCTTCTTCTTCTTCTTCTTCTTCTTCTTCTTCTTCTTCTTCTTCTTCTTCTTCTTCCTCCTCCTCTTCCTGCTCCTGCTCCTCCTCCCCTCCTCCTCCTGCTCCTTCTTCTTCTTCTTCTTCTTCTTCTTCTTCTTCTTCTTCTTCTTCTTCTTCTTCTTCTTCTTCTTCTTCTTCTTCTTCTTCTTCTTCTTCTTCTTCTTCTTCTTCTTCTTCTTCTTCTTCTTCTTCTTCTTCCTCCTCCTCCTCCTCCCCTCCTCCTCCTGCTCCTTCTTCTTCTTCTTCTTCTTCTTCTTCTTCTTCTTCTTCTTCTTCTTCTTCCTTTTTCTTCCATTTTCTTTCCCATTCGCCTTCCATTTTCTTTGCCCTTCTTCTCCCACCCCCTTCTTCCCTTTTCTTTCCCGTTCTTCCCTTTTCTTTCCCCATTCTTCTTTATTCCTGTTCTTCTTCCTTTTTCTTTCCCTTCGGCATCCTTTTTTCTTTCCTCTTATTTTTTCTTTTAGTCTCCCCGTCTTTTTCCTTCTTTTTTCCTGCTTGTTCGTTTTCTTCTTCTTCCGCCTCCTGCTTCTCCTTCTTCCTTCTCATTCCTCCTTCTTCTTTGTCCTCATTCTGACTCTGTCTCTCTCTCTCCCCTCCATTATTTTCCTCATTCTCCCCCATTCTCTTTTTCTGCAACAGCTGCTTCGTCTTCTGTACACGTCAAAAGAAAACAGCAGCAGACTTGAGTTAGTTAACATCCCCATAGAGCGTTGTCTTTAAATTGAGCGGGTCTGGGCTAAAATCGTTTTCTCTGTTCCGCATATTTTAGACGGACATACCTGTAACATTTGCTAGCTGTCATTTTACATGTGGTATTTCAGCCTGTTGTCTCTTGAGCAGAGTCTGAAAATTGTTACTTGTTCCGTGGAGTTGATAATATGCATCTGTTTATGTATATTTTATAATGTGGGGGGGGGGGGGGGCGCTCTATTACTGTATAGAGAAACCTCACGTGTACAGTTAGAAGACAATGAGACTGATCCATGAGAAAGTCTCCCCACTGAAGCTGAAGAAGACAAAATGGCTCGTTGACACTAGGAAGTACAAGTACTGGTCCCAGAAGAAGTCTACTTTCCTAACAGTTGCAGAGAAAAACCGCAGGTAACGTTGGCAGCTGCACACAGGCAGAATACAGTAGATTCAGTTAGCAGTGCAACAAGATCCTGTGATGAAAAACAATCACCCAGAGCTTTCTCGAACTTGACAGCACAAGAAAGTCACAAAAATATACATAAACAGTTTTCGTCCCAAGTCACTCACTTGTAATTGCTAAGTACTGTTGGATTTACAAGACAATAAACTTCAATTATTTAGTCAGTAATAGGCAAAAACACTACCATCACTGGTTTAATTGCTTAAGAAATATATGATGCTCCCACAGAGTGAAATTAAACCACAATGTTTAGAAGATAATAAAATAAGAAAACTATGTTTGTCCTACAGAGTCAAAAGCGTGTGAAAACGCGTTATATATACTATGTTTGTTAAACTCATTAGAATGGTGAATAGTCTATAGTTTGGTGGCTGTGGCTCCAGGAAGGTTGTGCGAAACTATCTGGAATAATTGTTTCCAACGGCGAAGCTTGTAGTTTCCTCCACAGTTCATCCTCGGTTCACTCTATTAGATGACTGTTATATTTTATGTTTAATGTCAGTTACTGGAATAATACGACCCCTAGAATGGGCTTATGTGCGGTAGTCGATGTTGCTGTGTCCCACACTCAGAATCGTTGATATTCAATTCTACGATGGCTTATGGTCTGGTTAGACTGTAGGTATTCGAATGTAGATGATGCTGCTAGCAGCGAATGCTCGTTGGGAAAACTATTTGTTGATGTTGGTGGTTGATATGCAGATTTTGGAGTTTCCACAACAACTCTGAAATATAGTAAAACCAAAAACAACTGGTAAGTGGCTGTCTGGGACGGAATCTCCTGAGTCTACTCTAGCCTACAAGTGCCACCAGCCTGCATATGTTCTATTTAAATCACTCTATAGGACAAGTCCCTAACTGCTAACCTTACAGATAATATAGTGATAGGGAAGGGAATGAATCACAATCATAACAAACCAGAACCGATGCTCCTTCAGAGGTATTCAAGCGACGCAATGAGTGAAACTAATACAAATACCGAATTATAATGATTATACATCTGAGCAGGTAATTAATAATAAAACTCAAGAAAGTTGCCAAGGTTCTTGCTGTGGCTCGTCGTAAAGAACCTGACAAACTCATGAAAATACTGTTCGTAGTTCTAGAACACAATAGCAAACACCAGCGTCCATATATTTTCGATCACCCTTTATTTTCATTGACATTTGCAACATCATCCTGTCTTCCACGATCTAATCATCCTCTCAGTAGATCCGGGGAAGAAAGACCATCATATTATGCGACGACAGGTGTAATACATTATATTTCGGGTGTCTGTTATAATCGTCTAGGGCGAAGCTATGTCCTGTGTTCTACAAAGAAGTTCATGCATATAATGGACAACTTACAATCTAGCATGCCATCTCGACGAATGCTCAACACCACTTGCCGTTCGAAATTCATGGAATATAAGCTGCTACCACTGCAGAAACCTTCTTCATTATTACAGCCTGTTGTAGGACATAATGGCTATCTTAATGGTTATATTCAACTTGATGTTTCGCCATTTATAAGACGTCTGGATGCATTTTCCAACCTCTCGCTACCAGATTCTCAGCCTGACTAAATTCTAGTTCTTTTCTCCTTCTGACGTCACTACCGTCCCGTCACGTAATGCTTTGGACCTCGTTTGAGTGGCTTCCCTTTGTTGGGCTTGCCATTGTATAGTTACTTATCGTCACTCTACCATGTCTATTATACCATGCCACGCTTTCGTTGTGATCGCTTCTCATATACAACATTCACTCTTCTATGCTCTATTCTTGTCGACAGTCACTTGTATCGTGTAATCCTTACTTCGGTATATGGCAAAAGTCCCATGATATACTATAGTGCAGTGAGATGATACTACTCAAGAACCACAGTGATTAAGCTGCGATGTCGTGACATACCAATAATCAAGAAATCTTTATGATTCAACCGCTGTTCCGTGAATTAATAATAATCAAGAATACACACTTATGTACTGCAGGGCAGTGAACTATCTATCCCCAAGAAGTGGAGATAGTAAAGCAAAGTTGATCACTAAGCCTGGTGCCGACATTCAATGTGATGGAAAGCTCACACGTGGCGCATGGTGATTCTTAAACTATCGATTTCAGACAACTCCAAACCATGGCGCAATTACTCCTAGAGAAACCAACATTAGCTGACACATAATCCTAGTATTACAAATCCTTATTTGGTACTGGACTCGCTCAGTCTTAAGTAATGACTATCTTTTCTCCTGATATAGATTTCTAAACATGATTGACCGAAAGTGCTTTACTGAAACATTGTATAACGTACCAATAACATGGATCACGCCTGAGCTACATAGCTAGACTCAGTATTTTAAATGAATTCCCGCCTGATGGGTAATGAATTGTCAAGACACTATTCTTTGACTCCCCTAATGGCTAGAGAATTATTATGTTCTCCTACGTTGTTCTAGCGTAGGTAAACTCTTTCTTAGAATTCACTTGCCAACAAGTTATGTTTATAATAAGCAAAAGAGGAGGTGATCCAAGTATACTATCACATGAGGAAAAAAAAAAAGGGGGGGGGGGGGTTGGGGAAAAAAAGGGGGGGGGGGGGGGTAACGCTCCTCAGCCTCGCCGGCGTGTCAACTTCAGGTGTATTACATGGCAAGCGTGTATTCACGTGTTTAAGACTATCCAGAGTAGACAGTGTTATTCTCGACTGTAGGACCTACAAGACTGTATCCAAAGTAGACAGTGTTATTCTCGGCTGTAGGACCTACAAGACTGTATCCAAAGTAGACAGTGTTATTCTCGGCTGTAGGACCTACAAGACTGTATCCACAGTAGACAGTGTTATTCTCGACTGTAGGACTTACAAGACTGTATCCAAAGTAGACAGTGTTATTCTCGGCTGTAGGATCTACAAGACTGTATCCAAAGTAGACAGTGTTATTCTCGGCTGTAGGACTTACAAGACTGTATCCAAAGTAGACAGTGTTATTCTCGGCTGTAGGACTTACAAGACTGTATCCAAAGTAGACAGTGTTATTCTCGGCTGTAGGATCTACAAGACTGTATCCAAAGTAGACAGTGTTATTCTCGGCTGTAGGACCTACAAGACTGTAACCAGAGTAGACAGTGTTATTCTCGGCTGTAGGACTTACAAGACTGTATCCAAAGTAGACAGTGTTATTCTCGGCTGTAGGACCTACAAGACTGTATCCAAAGTAGACAGTGTTATTCTCGGCTGTAGGACCTACAAGACTGTATCCAAAGTAGACAGTGTTATTCTCGGCTGTAGGACCTACAAGACTGTATCCACAGTAGACAGTGTTATTCTCGACTGTAGGACTTACAAGACTGTATCCAAAGTAGACAGTGTTATTCTCGGCTGTAGGATCTACAAGACTGTATCCAAAGTAGACAGTGTTATTCTCGGCTGTAGGACTTACAAGACTGTATCCAAAGTAGACAGTGTTATTCTCGGCTGTAGGACTTACAAGACTGTATCCAAAGTAGACAGTGTTATTCTCGGCTGTAGGATCTACAAGACTGTATCCAAAGTAGACAGTGTTATTCTCGGCTGTAGGACCTACAAGACTGTAACCAGAGTAGACAGTGTTATTCTCGGCTGTAGGACTTACAAGACTGTATCCAACGTAGACAGTGTTATTCTCGGCTGTAGGATCTACAAGACTGTATCCAAAGTAGACAGTGTTATTCTCGGCTGTAGGACTTACAAGACTGTATCCAAAGTAGACAGTGTTATTCTCGGCTGTAGGATCTACAAGACTGTATCCAAAGTAGAAAGTGTTATTCTCGGCTGTAGGACCTACAAGACTGTATCCAAAGTAGACAGTATTATTCTCAACTGTAGGACCTACAAGACTGTATCCAAAGTAGACAGTGTTATTCTCAGCTATAGGACCTACAAGACTGTATCCAGAGTAGACAGTGTTATTCTCAGCTGTAGGACCTACAAGACTATATCCAGAGTAGACAGTGTTATTCTCAGCTGTAGGACCTACAAGACTATATCCAAAGTAGACAGTGTTATTCTTAGCTGTAGGACCTACAAGACTATATCCAGAGTAGACAGTGTTATTCTCAACTGTAGGACCTACAAGACTGTATCCAGAGTAGACAGTGTTATTCTCAGCTGTAAGACCTACAAGACTATATCTAGAGTAGACAGTGTTATTCTCAGCTGTAGGATCTACAAGACTGTATCCAAAGTAGACAGTGTTATTCTCGGCTGTAGGACCTACAAGACTGTATCCAGAGTAGACAGTGTTATTCTCGGCTGTAGGACCTACAAGACTGTATCCAGAGTAGACAGTGTTATTTTCGGCTGTAGGACCTACACGACTGTATCCAGAGTAGACAGTGTTATTCTCGGCTGTAGGACCTACAAGACTGTATCCAAAGTAGACAGTGTTATTCTCGGCTGTAGGACCTACAAGACTGTATCCACAGTAGACAGTGTTATTCTCGACTGTAGGACTTACAAGACTGTATCCAAAGTAGACAGTGTTATTCTCGGCTGTAGGATCTACAAGACTGTATCCAAAGTAGACAGTGTTATTCTCGGCTGTAGGACTTACAAGACTGTATCCAAAGTAGACAGTGTTATTCTCGGCTGTAGGACTTACAAGACTGTATCCAAAGTAGACAGTGTTATTCTCGGCTGTAGGATCTACAAGACTGTATCCAAAGTAGACAGTGTTATTCTCGGCTGTAGGACCTACAAGACTGTAACCAGAGTAGACAGTGTTATTCTCGGCTGTAGGACTTACAAGACTGTATCCAACGTAGACAGTGTTATTCTCGGCTGTAGGATCTACAAGACTGTATCCAAAGTAGACAGTGTTATTCTCGGCTGTAGGACTTACAAGACTGTATCCAAAGTAGACAGTGTTATTCTCGGCTGTAGGATCTACAAGACTGTATCCAAAGTAGAAAGTGTTATTCTCGGCTGTAGGACCTACAAGACTGTATCCAAAGTAGACAGTATTATTCTCAACTGTAGGACCTACAAGACTGTATCCAAAGTAGACAGTGTTATTCTCAGCTATAGGACCTACAAGACTGTATCCAGAGTAGACAGTGTTATTCTCAGCTGTAGGACCTACAAGACTATATCCAGAGTAGACAGTGTTATTCTCAGCTGTAGGACCTACAAGACTATATCCAAAGTAGACAGTGTTATTCTTAGCTGTAGGACCTACAAGACTATATCCAGAGTAGACAGTGTTATTCTCAACTGTAGGACCTACAAGACTGTATCCAGAGTAGACAGTGTTATTCTCAGCTGTAAGACCTACAAGACTATATCTAGAGTAGACAGTGTTATTCTTAGCTGTAGGACCTACAAGACTGTATCCAAAGTAGACAGTGTTATTCTCGGCTGTAGGACCTACAAGACTGTATCCACAGTAGACAGTGTTATTCTCGACTGTAGGACTTACAAGACTGTATCCAAAGTAGACAGTGTTATTCTCGGCTGTAGGATCTACAAGACTGTATCCAAAGTAGACAGTGTTATTCTCGGCTGTAGGACTTACAAGACTGTATCCAAAGTAGACAGTGTTATTCTCAGCTGTAGGACCTACAAGACTGTATCCAAAGTAGACAGTGTTATTCTCAGCTGTAGGACCTACAAGACTGTATCCAAAGTAGACAGTGTTATTCTCAGCTATAGGACCTACAAGACTGTATCCAGAGTAGACAGTGTTATTCTCAGCTGTAGGACCTACAAGACTATATCCAGAGTAGACAGTGTTATTCTCAGCTGTAGGACCTACAAGACTATATCCAAAGTAGACAGTGTTATTCTTAGCTGTAGGACCTACAAGACTATATCCAGAGTAGACAGTGTTATTCTCAACTGTAGGACCTACAAGACTGTATCCAGAGTAGACAGTGTTATTCTCAGCTGTAAGACCTACAAGACTATATCTAGAGTAGACAGTGTTATTCTCAGCTGTAGGACCTACAAGACTGTATCCAAAGTAGACAGTGTTATTCTCGGCTGTAGGACCTACAAGACTGTATCCACAGTAGACAGTGTTATTCTCGACTGTAGGACTTACAAGACTGTATCCAAAGTAGACAGTGTTATTCTCGGCTGTAGGATCTACAAGACTGTATCCAAAGTAGACAGTGTTATTCTCGGCTGTAGGACTTACAAGACTGTATCCAAAGTAGACAGTGTTATTCTCAGCTGTAGGACCTACAAGACTGTATCCAAAGTAGACAGTGTTATTCTCAGCTGTAGGACCTACAAGACTGTATCCAAAGTAGACAGTGTTATTCTCAGCTGTAGGACCTACAAGACTATATCCAGAGTAGACAGTGTTATTCTCAACTGTAGGACCTACAAGACTGTATCCAGAGTAGACAGTGTTATTCTCAGCTGTAGGACCTACAAGACTATATCCAGAGTAGACAGTGTTATTCTCAGCTGTAGGACCTACAAGACTGTATCCAAAGTAGACAGTGTTATTCTCGGCTGTAGGACCTACAAGACTGTATCCACAGTAGACAGTGTTATTCTCGACTGTAGGACTTACAAGACTGTATCCAAAGTAGACAGTGTTATTCTCGGCTGTAGGATCTACAAGACTGTATCCAAAGTAGACAGTGTTATTCTCGGCTGTAGGACTTACAAGACTGTATCCAAAGTAGACAGTGTTATTCTCGGCTGTAGGACTTACAAGACTGTATCCAAAGTAGACAGTGTTATTCTCGGCTGTAGGATCTACAAGACTGTATCCAAAGTAGACAGTGTTATTCTCGGCTGTAGGACCTACAAGACTGTAACCAGAGTAGACAGTGTTATTCTCGGCTGTAGGATCTACAAGACTGTATCCAAAGTAGACAGTGTTATTCTCGGCTGTAGGACTTACAAGACTGTATCCAAAGTAGACAGTGTTATTCTCGGCTGTAGGATCTACAAGACTGTATCCAAAGTAGACAGTATTATTCTCGGCTGTAGGACCTACAAGACTGTATCCAAAGTAGACAGTGTTATTCTCAGCTGTAGGACTTACAAGACTGTATCCAAAGTAGACAGTGTTATTCTCGGCTGTAGGATCTACAAGACTGTATCCAAAGTAGACAGTATTATTCTCGGCTGTATGATCTACAAGACTGTATCCAAAGTAGACAGTGTTATTCTAGATTGTGGGCCCCTTATAATCGAGCCATTAAGATGTCTATGAAAGTATTGAGAGCCGTTTCCACAGCGGCAATAAGAACTGGTAGACTTTCATAAGCTTGGACAGCTGCCCCAGCCAGATGACATCGTGCCACTCCAACAGTCAGCGGACCCGTCGAGACTAGCGGGGTGGGGTGTGCACTTTCACCGTCTGGAGGGACTCCACATGGTTAGCACGTTTGCTTTCTTTTAACTGATGACGGTATCATAACTGAGTTACATGACATTGTTTGCTCCAGCCAATGAATCAGTTGATCAGATGTTCACAGATGTGTCTTTGAGTAGGCCTGTCCTAGTCTTGGACCTTGTTCCACATGCTAGACATGTCAGTATCCACGCTCTCCTCGGAAATTCTTCGGGCTATTGGGACATATTTTGCAGATCAGGGAGAGGAGTTAATACTGTTGCATCCTGAAAGAGTACGCACCGAACACCGTGGGCCAGCATTGTCCTGGACAACATAGTAGCACAACTGGAATCACAGGAGTTAACTCCAGGAACTGTAAACCCAAGGCGCTTGTATATTGCCATTGCTGATCTCAGACAGACATTGTTAGTGTCTGGGCGACAGGCCCTGATGTTTGCGCCAGAGCAGCAACAACCCGAGCACTGAGTAAATGTTCACGCAGGTGGGGTTTCCAGTTTGTGATATGTGTTTGTCTGGTCTCTCTCTCCTATCTCCCTCTGTGTGTGTGTGTGTGTGTGTGTGTGTGTGTGTGGTGTGTGTGTGTGTGTGTGTTGTGTGTGTGTGTGTGTGTGTGTGTGTGTGATTCAGAGTGAAGTTATGTGAGGCTAATTTAAGGATGATAGTCTGTTGACGTAAGTGTGTGTGTGTGATTGTGTGTGATTCAGAGTGAAGTTATGTGAGGCTAATGTAAGGATGATAGTCTGTTGACGTAAGTGTGTGTGTGTGTGTGTGTGTGTGTGTGTGATATTCAGAGTGAAGTTATGTGAGGCTAATGTAAGGATGATAGTCTGTTGACGTAAGTGTGTGTGTGTGTGTGTGTGTGTGTGTGTGTGTGTGTGTGTGTGATATTCAGAGTGAAGTTATGTGAGGCTACTGTAAGGATGATAGTCTGTTGACGTAAGTGTGTGTGTGTGTGTGTGTGTGTGTGTGTGTGTGATATTCAGAGTGAAGTTATGTGAGGCTAATGTAAGGATGATAGTCTGTTGACGTAAGTGTGTGTGTGTGTGTATGTATGTGAGTGTGTGTGTGTGTGTGTGATATATTCAGACTGAAGTTATGTGAGGCTAATGTAAGGATGATAGTCTGTTGACGTAAGTGTTGAGGGATTATAACATGTAATATGATGAGAATGTAGTATGGAAGCAATACTTGTATGTACTTGTATATGTGATGTTTGTGTAAGTGATATATGTTTACGTGATATGGTGTCTGTGAGTGTAATGTTTGTATTGTGATGTTTGAGTTAACATTTTACGAATGTTGTTGTGAAAAGGCTTACATTCAAGAGGATCGACTTCATTGTACCGGGTTCTACCACATATCGCTCGGTCTTCTGCCACAGAACAGCTTGCCGGAAGCAGCGCAAGGAGCACCAATTCCGTAGCTCCAGCGACATCCCCATAGGGGTTTCCGAGACAATTGCACCCATGAACGGAATGAAGGACCAATAAGCCAGACATGGGACAACGGATACTCACGCAAACCCCAGGTCCTGTATGACACCACACTGATGTTGGACAACAGGATGCCTTCATCCGATATACAGGACTTCAAGCCAACGAACACAAGCAAGCAAGCAAGCATGACCTTCGTAGCTCAGGGTTGGTGGGATTAACCGCTTCGTGTAATATTTGTTGACATGATGTTTATGTCTGCGGTTTATTTGTGTGTTATGTCTGTGTTGATTACAGTTGTGATGTCTATTTATGTACTGCTTGTACATGTCGTTTCTTTGTAAGTAATGACTGTGAATGTTTTACCTATTGGTGTGATGTCTACGTATGTGTGGTTATGTCAATATATGTCTGTTTATATAATTAATGCATATATATATATATATATATATATATATATATATATATATATATATATATATATATATATATATATATATATATATATATATATATATATATATATATATATATATATATATATATATCCAAAAAACCAAATTAATGCACACAAGAAATTATGACATCACTAAGAAAGAACACACTCATCAGAGAGTTGCCTGAAAACCAAAGATGGCTAAATCATAATAGAAATAGATAACATTTTTAAAGATTGGTCAGATTATGTAAAATATCTTTATAACCATACAAGAATATTGAATGACCATCAATTTTTAAGATGGAAGTTCAGAATGCTCTTAATCATATGAAAACTGACAAGACACCGGGTCCAGACAACATCACAACAGAAATGATCAATGCCTTAGAAAAATATGGAATAGACTAGGCCACCAGACTGCTGAACACAATATTTGATACTGGAGATATAACAGCTGAATTACATAATTCTATATTTATTGCAATCCTGAATAAATCGGGAGCCTTAGAATGTGATCAATAGCAAACAATTAGCATAATGAGCCACATCACGAAAATTTTGCTAAGAATCATCATGCAAAAAGTTAGGAATAAAATAAAACCCGAAATAGGGGAAGAACAATGTGTGTTCGCAGAAGGTATGGGTACGGTCGGTATATGCTGTGTATTTACTGAGAACATTAATTGAGTGTTCAATACATTGAACAACTTGGGGTAGTGTTAAATTGTAAGAAGGCACAGATTATGATCGTCTCTAGGAAGAAGGAAATACCACAATGTAACATACAAGTAAATGGGAATATTTTTAAACAGGTGGATCGGTAACATATTCTCGGAACAGTCATAACATCTGATGGGAGATGCCTTGAAGAGATTAGAACAAGAATCGCCATGGCGAAGGTGGTATTTTTCAAGATGAAAAATATTCAGACCAATAAAAAGAACTGCAACGAGAAAAAGGATGTAGAGTTGCTACATATAACCTATACTTTGTATGAATGTGAAGCGTGGACAATGAGTAATCAAGCTGAAAAAAAAACAAAAAAACATCTGATGGCTGTAGAAATGTGATTTCCGAGAAAAATGCAAAGAATACAATGGGCAGACAGAAAAAGCAATGACCAAGTCCTACAAGAAACAAATGAAAATCGTAAACTGATTAGAGAAATTAGACATAGACAGTCACCATTTTTTGGTCAAGTTATGAGAAGAAATAAATGTGAAAACTTGGTGACAACTGGCAAGATAGAGGGGAAGAGCACATGGATGGCTTTACCACATGGTATGGTCGAAACAAGAACACTGAGCTGATCCACGACTCTGGTGATCGCATGAGATGGCGAAACATGAACGCCCATGCTTATCGACACGGCAAATGATGAATCAGTATTTGTGCTTTATTGACTACACTAAGGTTTTCGATAAGGTAAGACATGTCAACATGATGAAGATACTTGCACATCTATAAATTGACGAGAAAGACCTTAGACTGGTAAAAAACAAACAAACACATATAATGGAAACAAAAAGCTGTCATAAAGACTGATAATGAAGTAGGTCAATAACAACCTATTAAGAGAGGTATGCGACATGTATGTGTAAAGTCTTCTGATCCTATATATTCTGATCCCCTATAGAGTGAACATATATTTAGAAATTTAGAAGATATAAAAGGAATCACCATTGAGGAGCATAACATAAATAACATTAGATATGCGGATGATACAGTATTGATAGGAGACAATTAGCAGGACCTGTAACATTTAGTAGATACTGTTATTATACACAGTGAACAATTGGGGTTAGAATTAAATTGTAAGAAGACACAGATTATGGTCGTCATTAGGAAGAAAGTGACCACAATGCAATTTACTTTTAAATCGGAATATTCGTAAACAAGTGAATCGGTACAACTATCTCGGAACAGTCTTAACATCTGACGTGAAATGCCTTGAAGAGATTAGACAGGAATTGCTATGTCAAAGATAGCCTTTTGCAAGATGGACTGACCAATAAAAAGATGTCAATTGCAGCGAGAAAAAGAGTGTTGATTTGCTACATAGAATCTGTACTTTTGTATGCACGTGAAGCGTGGACGATGAGCAGACAATCTGAGAAACATTTGATGGCTGTGGAAATGTGGTTTCTAAAGAAAATACAAAGAATACGGTAGGTAGACAGAAAAACCAATGTGCAAGTCCTACAAGTAGCAAATGAAAACCGTAAACACTGATTAGAGAAATTAGACGTAGACAGTCAAATTCTTTGGGTACGTTATGAGGAGAAATAAACGTGATAACTTGGAGACGACTGGCATAATTTAGGGGAAAAGAGCAAGAAAAAAGTCATGGAAGTAAATATTTGGATGGATTGGCCACGTGGCATGGTCGAGACAAGAACGCGGAGCTGATCCACGACTCTGGTGCTCGTGTGAGACGGTGAAACATGACCGCCCACACTTATCGGCAAAGTACATGATGATTATGATGTATGCCATGCTATATCTACGTGTATAATGTATATTAAGTATTGTTGTTGTATGCGCTGTCCTTGGTTAATGTTATGACATATACAACAGTCACTTTGATTGACAGTAGTTGTGTAAATATATCCTATCTAATTGTACGGATTGTGCAAATGCCACTTGAAATTATGCATTTTGTGCAGTACCGCATTGTTGTGTGCTGAGCAATTGAATTGCGGCGTAAAGCACAGAGGCGTACGCTTTGCTTCGTTCTTTCGATATTTGTTCAGTGAGAGGTACTTGTTGGATGCATTTGGTGTTGTAATGTGCTCACTGGCAGGAGGCATTGTGCATGCGTGTGCAGGCACTGGACTTTGGATGGCTAGTGCATTAACGTGGGTAAGTCTAAAAATCACAGAATGATCTAAGGCAAATGATAAATGTTTATTAGTAGGTTTTAAAGGTGTCATTATGTGGCATATTCATCTAGCTGAATAAATATGTGTCACAGACGATAATTTCTGCATGCGTATGCGCAAGTGCATACAAAGTTTCCCGCCCACGCGGTGTTGTCCACACTCGAAGATTGCACTAAAGAAGAGCTGCGTGTTTTGGGCTAGGGGATTAATGCTAAGGATATTTATCAGGAAATGTTGCCGTTCTATGGCGACAAATGGTTGTCGTGAAAGTGCCAAACAACTGGGCCGATACGTTCTCACAGGAACGTTCACAGGTCGTCCAGTACAAATTGTTGATGAAGGCCGACCTGGTCGTCCAGTACAAATTGTTGATGAAGGCCGACCTGGTCGTCCAGTACAAATTGTTGATGAAGGCCAACTTTGTCGCAAATGCAATAGGGCGTTAACACGGATTAGCCTATAGCATGATACATTATGAGTTGAATCTTTGCAAGATGTCCTCACTTTTTGTGCTTAGACAATATTGACTGAAGAACACAAAATGAAAAGTATGAGCTTTTTATTGGAATATCTCACACAGTACGCAAATGAAGGAGAAGGCCAGCTCAATATGATTGTTACAGTGAATAAGTCATTATAGGTGCTTTATCATCCATCAAAAGCAAAACGTCTTGAATGACTTCTTCAGACAAGTAATACAGTGTTTAGTCATCAGCATTGACGTCTTACACTTGACTTGTTTGACCATCAGCACTGATGTCTTACACATGTCTTGTTTGACCATCAGCACCGATGTCTTACACTTGCCTTGTTTGACCATCAGCACTGATGTCTTACACTTGTCTTGTTTGACCATCAACACTGATGTCTTAAACTTGTCTTGTTTGATCATCAGCAATGATGTCTTACACTTGCAGTATCTGGTCATCAGCACTGATGTCTTACACTTGTCTTGTTTGACCATCAGCACTGATGTCTTACACTTGCAGTATCTGGTCATCAGCACTGATGTCTTACACTTGTCTTGTTTGACCATCAGGACTGATGTCTTACACTTGTCTTGTCTGGCCATCAGCACTGATGTCTGTAGGGTGGTAAATATAATAAATTAGAATAAGGACAAGCTTCGCTAGGGGTATTCAGTATGAATGGGGTCTAAAACCCAAACACGCCCTCTATAGGAATTAATATATTGGCTCGTAACCCCCAAGTATTGAACAAGGCAGAAAAGGGTGCAAGTTCAACACTAACATAGAAGAAATGTTTCCCATAGAAGGCTGGGAGATCCGGGAAGTTCTACCACAGACACCCGAGTACTAATCACTCTACCCAGAGGGTGTGTCCATGTGTAAGTGCCCCGCCCCACATTTAATCTCCCATATATATATATATATATATATATATATATATATATATATATATATATATATATATATATATATATATATATATATATATAAACAATGACAAGTATCCACTGTCATGCACATCCACAGTATTATACAACAGAGGGACAACAACCAATGTTAGACGCAACAACTGGATTACATGACAGAGGAAAACAGCCACTGTTAGACAAAACAGTACAATGACTCACTGTATCACATAACAGTAACAATAACTGGACTATAAACATCAGTTTTGGAACACCAGGTTAACAATGAAGTAACTTCAAGGCTTGGTTAAACCAAACAAACAAACAATTGTATTGTGGAAACATTTGGGTTCTGGAAAACCCTGTTGGCTACAATATGGTGACATGGACATGAAAAATTGTCATATTTCAGGCAATGCACACAAAGTCTACAACCAAAACAGAAGTCCCCAAGAATATTTCCCCCAAAAAAGTTCACATCAAATACATGTGTCAAACACAAAACAGAGTAAATAATCCATACACAGAACTAGATAAAGAAAATCTATCTAATCTGTTTCTAGAAATATCCTATGGGTCTGATGATGACTCCCTCTCCTTCAATATCCACTAGAAAAAGTCTGGCCATAATCACACTCTCTATAATCCAGGAAAACAGCTGCTTTGCATATATCCACTAGAAAATTGGGGATTGCACACACACACACACACACACACACACACACACACACACACACACACACACACACAGAACTTTCACTTCTGGATCATATATCCATCGCGAAAAACATGTAGGAGTAATCCATATGAATCCAATGTGGATATACTGTAATCTCTCAAGTCACAGTTGCTAAGTCACTGGGCTAGGAGCGTTCCAGGGTGATATAACAGACAGGTATAAATAAGTCTGAAGCATTCTGGCGTGGCATGACACACAGGAGTCCATGTGATTGATTCGATCAGGATCAGGCACAAACACTTTCAGTATCTCTTTGGATGAGGAGTGACATCACATAATCCATTAGAATTTCCTGACAGAACTAACTTGAATTGGGCATGAATATTCCAGCCCCTTTCTCTGGGTTAAGATGTAGGTTATTCTTTCTTCAGTTGAATATACGACTTGATTGACGGGAGTTGGTAATGTGCTTGATTATCCATGTCTGGGATATGATGGATGAGAAGATTCAAAGGAAGCTGGGAGTTCACACAATCAGTTGGTAAATCCATACTGGTAAATGATGGTGAATTCCAGACTATCCATGAGCCTCTGGAATATGACAGTTGAATGTGGAATTAGGCGGTGACTTTTAGAAGAGGTTATACTCTGTATCCATCTAGGCCAGGCATGCCTCATGTCTTTGCAGACATTGAAAAGCTTAACACCGTCTGTAAGTTCCCAGAGGTAGGGAATCCACTTCCGCATATTCAAAATCCGTTACGTATCCAGGCATTGACATTCAGGTTCAGGGTGAGTAGCAGTAACCAGCACTCTTTGTAGAATATTAGAGGAGGCTGATATCCCAGTTTCCTGCCTCTAAATCCAAACAAGTTGACTATAAATCCAGTGCGAAGCATGGTGACTAGTGCCAATACTCCACTGCCATCTCTAGCGCTGTATAGTGAAGAAGAACAGGGTTGATATAGATTAGTTATACAATCCAAACTTGGATAACAATGTATCATAATAAACTATACATATATATGATGAATAACAGTGTATCATAATTAAAAATAGAGGGAACAAAAGGGAAGAAGGAAAAAAAAGTGTAGCTAGTTCCCTAGCACTTGTCGCCTACTGTAGAGTTTTGACCCACTCCAAAAGTGAGTAAGGTATCTACTCAATAGGTACATCTCTTCTGGACTGATACTGGAGCTTCCTGGGAGGTTTTCTTCACCTCCTAAATATGCAAACATCTTTTGATAGTACCGCTGTCACATCATGGAAAAAGTTCCTGAGACAATGTCCTCATGTACACAATTCATAAATCTCCTTTCCATAGTTACAAACAGCATTATGTGACTACCACTGACAAATGGCAAAAAGGCTAGCTACCAATCAGTCAATCTCCTCCTGCATCATCATCATCATCATCATCATGTTGTGTTTGTCCCCAATGGGGGGGGGGGGGAGTTAAAAGATCTACTCCAACAGTAACATCATGAATAGAATATACATTCTTATAACAGCATTTATTACTAGCATCAAGCAGTAACAATCATGAGCATAAAAGGTAAAATACTCATAAAAGAGAAATCATGGGAATCTTTTCCCATACACTTGAGATTATGTATATCATACCACATGAAAATCCCATAACATCATTTATGAAAATAAAAGACTACAAGACAATCTCTGTGTATTTACAACCAGGTAAACAAAAGATTAACTCCTAAGTGCATGAAAAATGTCAAGCGAGAATATATATATCTCTCTCTCTCTCTATCTAACAACCTATATTAAAGTTGTACACAAATGTGAGATAGTAATATTTCTCCATCATAAGAGCAGAAATACAAAATAAGCACTCAGGAAAAAAACACTTTAAAACACAGAGACCAGTTGTGAAAAATAAGTATTTAGGAATAAAGTAAGTTCACAAAATCATCTCAGAAGAATGACTCATAGCAAGATTATATTGTAAGCTTTATGAAGGCTGACTGGACAACATGGCGATGTCCAGGCTGTGTGACGTAAACCAACATTTCAATGAAAGCGATTCTCCTAATTTTCACACACACAACTTCAATCATGATATTAGTTGCCACAAAGCATTTATCCTAATACATAACATGATATGTTGTATATAATATAATGCTCACCTAAAACGCAGAGAATAAGTGGGCTTTAAATTAACCCATTAACAATGGGTCACCCGCTAACATTGGAGAAACATGGCGATTGACCAGACCGCTTTGTCTACCAAGCCTTTGTCTAGATTAAGCCTGTGTTTCCGGGGCGCGGCTAATCAATTGTCTTAAAACGAAACGAACTTTCGTTTCGTTAATTCTCCCGTCGGGCTTTTTAATAGCCTCTACTCTTCAGATAGCGTGTCCTAGCAACGTCTGCTGGAAAAGACTGCGAGATGATGACATATATGTCACAAGTCTCCCACCTAGACAGGTCTATCCCATAGGAAGAGCTGCTACATTCATCCACAGTCTTCCACCTTCTTAATCTGATGCATTTGGTCTTCCAGGTCCTCCAATTATGCTTTACATTTAATCACTATTGTAGAATAATCTCTCCGTGCCACATTCATGTTTCTACTTGCCAAGACAACTGGACATAACATTGAAGATTCATCTAGCTTCGCTTGAAGAAGTGTAACTCTCTCCACTGTTGTCAGCATTCCATTGAAATATGAGTGGACGTTGAGATCTCTATATGAGGTATTGGTTCCACTGCAATCGAACCAATTTCTCGACGTTTGAACGAAGATATAAAGCTTCGACAACCGTTTCATTAGCAATAAGAATATCATCCTTAAAATATGCTAACAGCAGGATCTCCTCCTTCAAATCAGTCATAGTGGCATACTGAACTGGGTAAGTATAACTAGCACAGGTGTAGGTTCATTTGCTTTGAGGCCAAATCTACGAAAAGTCCTGGCTCGTTTATAAGTCCATCCGCACTTTATACTGACTAGAATGAGTTACCGGCATTTATTCTCTCCCCTCCAACACGTATACGTTGCTTTCCTGGTGAAAATAGCGAGCAATTCTGCGTCGATTGTCGTAGATTGATCGTCATCTGCCTCCAAATATGTTGTAGACAATTTCCACCCAAGCACCGTTAAGTAGATGTAATAACATTGCACATAGCTGTATCACCATCCACATTATATTCAGTTCATAGATAAATTTAAAGCCGTAGGTGGTCCCTGTAATAGTCATCCGAACAACCGAGTTGTCGGTACACTCCCAGTTTACTGATGGGTTACCTTACTTGTAAGCAATGAAAGCCACAGGTATAAATATATCCCTCTTTTCTGGTGTTTCCTGAGTTAACTTCCTCAAGATAAAAAAATCAGGGCACCTTTAAGTTTCTCTCCAGGTCTGTTCGTAACCGATCAATACGGAGAACAATGAATCTGTTGAAACTGGAAGAGTTTGAAAGCTTTTCCTTCTGAACTGAAATATATTACTAGTTAGACTCCCTAGAAGAAATACTAAACTAGTAAAAAGTCAAGCAACTCTCAGCCAATGGCTTCCAAGTGCTTGAAAAGTATAGTCCTTGCTATAGCCCAATCTAGCATGGTCTATGAATAAAAATAAGAATAAGGCGTCCTACTCTTCATCTGTCGAGAGGTACGTCAACAACAACCATAATTTAATAGTTGTATAAATAGGGCTATCTCCTAGAGCACCAAAATAGTTTGATGTTTTGGAGAAAAATCCTGACTTTAAGAACATAATGTGACAACTAGCAAGCTGTCCCTAGTCTTTCAAGTCAGTACAAGCAACATGCAAAATGGGAGCTAAGGCTGCCCGAGCCTGTTACTAATTCTCTGATGAGAATAAAATTGGGAATGTCGCAGATGAGGACCAATTCCTGTTTTCTGACATCAAAAATTTGAGATACTTACAGGTTTCTTCCGGTAGCTCTTAACTTCCTATGACATCCCAATAAAAAACAACAGGGTAAATTTACGGTCGAGACCATACCCTTCGTTCGCCAGTCACACAACGACGTATGCTTCTCTGTCACTGGTAATGCCAGAGGAACTAGCTTGTAAAAGGGGCCCTGTAATTCAATTGCTTTCACTCACATAGTAAATGGATCCTTGTTCACTACAGAGTTACAACAACCGAATAATAAAATTGACCAGTGCCATTTCTGACACATGGACAATAAAAGATCTGTTATGAATACCAGACCCTTAAACTGAAAGCGTTGAATAGGCGTCTTTATGTCCTTATAGGAATCATCAGTGTCAATCTATCTACTTTCAGTATTTCCGAACATGTTATGCATATGGGGTGGAATATAAAAATCCACTGTTTCCCGCTTGGCGGCTACGAATACTGCAATTTAAACAATATTCATACTCCTTCCATTATACATGTCGGATAAAATTGCAGGTGGAGTATTGGCCCTAACATTAAGTCAACTTAATTGGTTATTGTTATTTTCCCCTGATGTTCCTAAATCTCATTATGCATGTAGTGTCCCACTTAAATAAAGATATCTTTACTGAATTCTTTAAAAAAAATTTGGGGTGCTATATCCTATCTGTCTCAGCCATTAAAAATTTTTTTGGGATTTCTCTGTTGCTTTGGGTAAGTTTCAATAGTACATGACCCCAACAAACAGAGCATGCACAAAATAAAATGGCAATATATGACAACATAGTTAAACAGCCCAGGATTCATATGTGGGTCTATGCAAAAATGAGGACATATAGTACAGTAATATATTTATCATACTACCAAAATATACTAATCAAGAACATCCCAGAGTAACAATAACATCTAACATCAACATCACACAAAATCAATCAAGAATTCCTGACATCCTACCAGAAATAATCCTATATGGGTTAACCATCCCAGAGACCTTATTTTATGAGGTCCTATACAAGGAAAAGGTCTCCCACCAAAAGGATACAAAATACATGAGTTAACCATTCTCATATACAAACATTAACACAGGTTTCTATTTCTAGAATAAAGACATCACCTGTGAACATTAGTTGAAACACAACAAACAATACTTGTGATTAAGACACCATAGGTTCATAAAACTTGTGTCTAAGCCCATACTTGTGAACACCAGCCACCAATTAGTTGTAAAGTCTCAACTTGAGAGGTAGACATGGGTACAAATTTTCTGGGCAACGCCCACACTCATGGCATGGGGTAAGGGTTCAAAATTCCGCGACGAGCCCCCACTTGTAGGGTGGTAAATATAATAAATTAGAATAAGGACAAGTTTCGCTAGGGGTATTCAGTATGAATGGGGTCTAAAACCCAAACACGCCCTCTATAGGAATTAATATATTGGCTCGTAACCCCCAAGTATTGAACAAGGCAGAAAAGGGTGCAAGTTCAACACTAACATAGAAGAAATGTTTCCCATAGAAGGCTGGGAGATCCGGGAAGTTCTACCACAGACACCCGAGTACTAATCACTCTACCCAGAGGGTGTGTCCATGTGTAAGTGCCCCGCCCCACATTTAATCTCCCATATATATATATATATATATATATATATATATATATATATATATATATATATATATATATATATATATATATAAACAATGACAAGTATCCACTGTCATGCACATCCACAGTATTATACAACAGAGGGACAACAACCAATGTTAGACGCAACAACTGGATTACATGACAGAGGAAAACAGCCACTGTTAGACAAAACAGTACAATGACTCACTGTATCACATAACAGTAACAATAACTGGACTATAAACATCAGTTTTGGAACACCAGGTTAACAATGAAGTAACTTCAAGGCTTGGTTAAACCAAACAAACAAACAATTGTATTGTGGAAACATTTGGGTTCTGGAAAACCCTGTTGGCTACAATATGGTGACATGGACATGAAAAATTGTCATATTTCAGGCAATGCACACAAAGTCTACAACCAAAACAGAAGTCCCCAAGAATATTTCCCCCAAAAAAGTTCACATCAAATACATGTGTCAAACACAAAACAAAGTAAATAATCCATACAAAGAAATAGATAAAGAAAATCTATCTAATCTGTTTCTAGAAATATCCTATGGGTCTGATGATGACTCCCTCTCCTTCAATATCCACTAGAAAAAGTCTGGCCATAATCACACTCTCTATAATCCAGGAAAACAGCTGCTTTGCATATATCCACTAGAAAATTGGGGATTGCACACACACACACACACACACACAGAACTTTCACTTCTGGATCATATATCCATCGCGAAAAACATGTAGGAGTAATCCATATGAATCCAATGTGGATATACTGTAATCTCTCAAGTCACAGTTGCTAAGTCACTGGGCTAGGAGCGTTCCAGGGTGATATAACAGACAGGTATAAATAAGTCTGAAGCATTCTGGCGTGGCATGACACACAGGAGTCCATGTGATTGATTCGATCAGGATCAGGCACAAACACTTTCAGTATCTCTTTGGATGAGGAGTGACATCACATAATCCATTAGAATTTCCTGACAGAACTAACTTGAATTGGGCATGAATATTCCAGCCCCTTTCTCTGGGTTAAGATGTAGGTTATTCTTTCTTCAGCTGAATATACGACTTGATTGACGGGAGTTGGTAATGTGCTTGATTATCCATGTCTGGGATATGATGGATGAGAAGATTCAAAGGAAGCTGGGAGTTCACACAATCAGTTGGTAAATCCATACTGGTAAATGATGGTGAATTCCAGACTATCCATGAGCCTCTGGAATATGACAGTTGAATGTGGAATTAGGCGGTGACTTTTAGAAGAGGTTATACTCTGTATCCATCTAGGCCAGGCATGCCTCATGTCTTTGCAGACATTGAAAAGCTTAACACCGTCTGTAAGTTCCCAGAGGTAGGGAATCCACTTCCGCATATTCAAAATCCGTTACGTATCCAGGCATTGACATTCAGGTTCAGGGTGAGTAGCAGTAACCAGCACTCTTTGTAGAATATTAGAGGAGGCTGATATCCCAGTTTCCTGCCTCTAAATCCAAACAAGTTGACTATAAATCCAGTGCCAAGCATGGTGACTAGTGCCAATACTCCACTGCCATCTCTAGCGCTGTATAGTGAAGAAGAACAGGGTTGATATAGATTAGTTATACAATCCAAACTTGGATAACAATGTATCATAATAAACTATACATATATATGATGAATAACAGTGTATCATAATTAAAAATAGAGGGAACAAAAGGGAAGAAGAAAAAAAAAGTGTAGCTAGTTCCCTAGCACTTGTCGCCTACTGTAGAGTTTTGACCCACTCCAAAAGTGAGTAAGGTATCTACTCAATAGGTACATCTCTTCTGGACTGATACTGGAGCTTCCTGGGAGGTTTTCTTCACCTCCTAAATATGCAAACATCTTTTGATAGTACCGCTGTCACATCATGGAAAAAGTTCCTGAGACAATGTCCTCATGTACACAATTCATAAATCTCCTTTCCATAGTTACAAACAGCATTATGTGACTACCACTGACAAATGGCAAAAAGGCTAGCTACCAATCAGTCATCTCCTCCTGCATCATCATCATCATCATCATCATGATGTGTTTGTCCCCAATGGGGGGGGGGGGAGTTAAAAGATCTACTCCAACAGTAACATCATGAATAGAATATACATTCTTATAACAGCATTTATTACAGCATCAAGCAGTAACAATCATGAGCATAAAAGGTAAAATACTCATAAAAGAGAAATCATGGGAATCTTTTCCCATACACTTGAGATTATGTATATCATACCACATGAAAATCCCATAACATCATTTATGAAAATAAAAGACTACAAGACAATCTCTGTGTATTTACAACCAGGTAAACAAAAGATTAACTCCTAAGTGCATGAAAAAGTCAAGCGAGAATATATATATCTCTCTCTCTCTCTATCTAACAACCTATATTAAAGTTGTACACAAATGTGAGATAGTAATATTTCTCCATCATAAGAGCAGAAATACAAAATAAGCACTCAGGAAAAAAACACTTTAAAACACAGAGACCAGTTGTGAAAAATAAGTATTTAGGAATAAAGTAAGTTCACAAAATCATCTCAGAAGAATGACTCATAGCAAGATTATATTGTAAGCTTTATGAAGGCTGACTGGACAACATGGCGATGTCCAGGCTGTGTGACGTAAACCAACATTTCAATGAAAGCGATTCTCCTAATTTTCACACACACAACTTCAATCATGATATTAGTTGCCACAAAGCATTTATCCTAATACATAACATGATATGTTGTATATAATATAATGCTCACCTAAAACGCAGAGAATAAGTGGGCTTTAAATTAACCCATTAACAATGGGTCACCCGCTAACATTGGAGAAACATGGCGATTGACCAGACCGCTTTGTCTACCAAGCCTTTGTCTAGATTAAGCCTGTGTTTCCGGGGCGCGGCCAATCAATTGTCTTAAAACGAAACGAAATTTCGTTTCGTTAATTCTCCCGTCGGGCTTTTTAATAGCCTCTACTCTTCAGATAGCGTGTCCTAGCAACGTCTGCTGGAAAAGACTGCGAGATGATGACATATATGTCACAATGTCTTACACTTGCAGTATCTGGTCATCAGCACTGATGTCTTACACCTGTCTCGTTTGACCATCAGCACTGATGTCTTACACTTGTCTTGTCTGGCCATCAGCACTGATGTCTTACACTTGCCTTATTTGACCATCAGCACTGATGTCATACACTTGCAGTATTTGGTCATCAGCACTAATGTCTTACACTTGTCTTGTTTGACCATCAGCACTGATGTCTTACACTTGTCTCGTTTGACCATCAGCACTGATGTATTACACTTGCCTTGTTTGACCATCAGCACTGATGTATTACACTTGTCTTGTCTGGCCATCAGCACTGATGTCTTACACTTGCCTTGTTTGACCATCAGCACTGATGTCTTACACTTGCATTGTTTGACCATCAGCATTGATGTCTTACACTTGCCTTATTTGACCATCAGCACTGATGTCATACACTTGTCTTGTCTGGCCATCAGCACTGATGTCTTACACTTGCCTTGTTTGACCATCAGCACTGATGTCTTACACTTGCCTTGTTTGACCATCAGCACTGATGTCTTACACTTGTTCTGTTTGACCATCAGCACTGATGTCTTACACTTGTCTTGTTTGACCATCAGCACTGATGTATTACACTTGCCTTATTTGACCATCAACACTGATGTATTACACTTGCCTTTTTTGACCATCAGCACTGATGTCTTACACTTGTCTTGTTTGACCATCAGCACTGATGTCTTACACTTGCCTTATTTGACCATCAGCACTGATGTCTTACACTTGTCTCGTTTGATCATCAGCACTGATGTCTTACACTTGCCTTGTTTGACCATCAGCACTGATGTATTACACTTGCCTTATTTGACCATCAGCACTGATGTCATACACTTGTCTTGTCTGGCCATCAGCACTGATGTCTTACACTTGTCTTATTTGACCATCAGCACTGATGTCATACACTTGTCTTGTCTGGCCATCAGCACTGATGTCTTACACTTGTCTTATTTGACCATCAGCACTGATGTCATACACTTGTCTTGTCTGGCCATCAGCACATATGTCTTACACTTGTTTTGTTTTACCCTCAGCACTGATGTATTACACTTCCTGAAAGTGATGTTATCCCATTTCCAGAAGAAAATGTGAATGATGGCTGCACCATAATGTAAAGTTCTAATGATGCTTCATGATGACGTTTGAAATAAAACAACGCCCAGGTCTACCAGCCACGGCGGTACTGCTCCTTCATGACATTGTCAGACCACCCCTCCTTCCCCACACACAAACACACACACTTCCGCTGTTCCCTTTCCCTAATAAAAAAAAAAAAGCAACAATAACAACATAAGCCTGGATTAACGTGGGAGAAAACTACAACAAGAATGGAAACCTAAGTCTGATGATGACAATGTTGACAGCCAAATGTGAACGCAGTTAAGGCAGCTGCCGAAAGCCTTCTGTGGGTAGGCACTAACAAGTTAGTTGCATATACAACCCCATCAACCCCAGCATATTTTGCCTGTTCGTGATTCCTGGGCAAATTCACGTTCCGTAGTTTGCCATTGCTTTCTGAACGACCGGCACCCATACCATTTCATTAAAAAAAAACAAAACAACAACGTAAGGTGCTTTGCTGCCAAATCTCCAACAGCTGTGTTTGGAATGCGGGTATGCAGGATTATAAACCGCAATCGCAACTCCTTCGCCACGGAGCAGTTGCAGGGACTTGGGGACTGATAAAACGATGGGATATACGCACTGATATTCGCGGAGATGATGTTGAGAAATAAGGAGAGATGTAAGTACAATAATCAATGGTCGTCAATTTCGCATCTCATACAGTTTTCTTGCATACTAATCTATGACTTACTGGCCCACTTACCCTCTGAAGTTTCAACGATGAATTTGATGACGATTATAATGATTGATTGCAATTATAATGATTGATGACGATTATAATGACAACTGTGACAATTTATTTTCAACTCACAATAGCTATAATGAGCTGTAACCATCACAAACTACTACTACAACAACACCAGCAACTGCTGCTGCTGCTGCTGCTGCTGCTACTACTACTACTACTACTACTACTACTACTACTACTACTACTACTACTACTACTACTACGACTACTACTACTACTACTACTACTACTACTACTACTACTACTACTACTACTACTACTACTACTACTAATACTACTGCTGCTGCTGCTTCTGCTGCTGCTGCTGCTGTTATTAATACTGATAGGGACTTTTTATGACGTATTAGTATTCTTACATTGAAAATGTGTCTGTCCTTTGGTCTTTAATGATGGATAACTCTGTTTACATTATCTTGCTGTTGTTCCTGCCATCAGACATTTTGTATTTACATTGTTGCATTTGTATTCACTGGCCACGGGTTATGTACCTGCCGAGTTGTAGTTCTTGCGGTTCATCAACTTGCGAACACTCATATCGTTAAACGATACATTACATAATTCAACATATACACATACGCGCGTGCGCGCACACATCACACACGTAAAAGACCCTTTGGACTCATTGGCCACATGGTGATAGACCCACATTTGTATAGAGCAATCAGCACTCGGTGGCTGATGTGATCAGTGTCACGCCGGCAGCCTTTGCTTCCCGAGACATTTCCTGGTGCCCATAGTACGCCGGGACTAGCTGGAATGTCAACAAGTCATTCCGCCTCAATGCGGATCGAACCCATATATCTGTCTGTCATTTCGTCATAGTGACTCACACTGTGGTTGTGTTTCTTTACATTTTTCTTAAAGGGCCCTGTTGAAAATGCCACAATTTCTAGAAGTGGCAAATACCTTCCATGATTGTCATTGGTGATAACCATGATTGTCATGGTGATATTTTATGTGGTGGAGAACAAAGAGTTACCAGCCATAAGTAGCAGCTGGAACTTATGTGAAGAGAAACATGTCAAGAATGTAGACACCACTTATGGTTAACATAAATATGTACCATAAGGGTAGCAAGCCCATGCTTTGTCGTCTGTAATATCAAGATTTAGTGGGATGTTTATGTTGTTACAAACAATCAGTGCCATCCCCGTGACAGTTTCATCAGACCTCTTGAGACCTACAGTTGTATCATGCTAGACTGTTTAATGGCACTCAACTGAAACGGATCAATAATTCTTCAACGTAACAGCGGAATCCGGGAGTCTCCGTGGCGAAGTTGTCAAGCCGTTTGATTCGGGCACCGAAGGCTGTGGGTTCGATTCCTGGCCGCGTCCTTCGGTTCACGAGTTAAAATTTTCGGAGTGGGTCGTTGCTAGAGCTACGGAGTTCGTGCTTTGTGCAACGCTTTCCACGCTGCAGAAAGAGACCGAGCCATATGGGATAAAACCCGGTCCATGAAGTCGACCCTGTCGACTTTTAAGCGACTTGAACAGTGGAATCTAAGTGGAGCATTTTCAGGCCTCTTATTTTCACGCGCCCCATGTTATTGTGGTTGATCTGAAGTGCTCCACAGTCATCAGCACGATGTGGACATTTTCTGTGAATGTGTTCAGAATCTGTATTACGCATTGTGTACACTTTCTTGCATCGACTGATGTGAAAACCATCTTTATGTATGTCTTCCTCCAGCCACAGTTACATTTCTTAAATATCATATGCATTGTTTACAATTTTAACATGTTTGCTTTAATCCTTTTATGTGTCACTTGTTAAGTTACTATGTCTTTGGGTATATTCTGAGCAACCCAGGCAGGAAGTAGGATGTCCCCTGTTTAATTATATGGATATTAAGATAACTGAACAATTAGGGTTGCCCTTAAGGATGGCTGCTCTGGCGGATATGTGGGTGTGGGTGTATTCCCCTAGACCACTGGTTCTCAACCTTTTGTTTTTGGCCCATGCACCTTGTCGCCATATGTTCAGAATGTCATTCCCCCTTTCCAAATATATATATATATATATATATATATATATATATATATATATATATATATATATATATATATATATATATATATATATATATATCTTATATATAAATAAGGAGCGTATGTCTGTCTGTCTGTCTGTCTGTATCTATGTATGTCCTTTGTGCGCTCGCGAACGGCCCATCCGATTGAGATGAAATTTTCTACACGCCTTCCTTTCAGTCCAGAGCTGTCAACTGTGATATTTTTTTAGTGTGAAATCGCCTGCTTACTCAGTATTATTTCATTTTTCATTTTTCATTATAATTGTATATATTTCAGGGGACCTAACTCCGCAAAAGTTATTTCAAGGGGCATAACTTTTCTGTATAACTTATAGTCATATTGTGGCATCGTTTTCAAAGATTTATAAACTCTGTGTCCATAGTTATGTACCGGCATATGAGTTATAATAAATAATGATACAAACTGTAAGGCATTTTTAAAGTTTTCATAAAAATAATGCACAATGCATAACATTGTAACTCATCTTTATTTGCTTAAGAAGTTACTGTAGTCATGCAGGTGATTAGCAAGCGTTTTCATTCAAACTAATGGATGGTGTCTGGAAGGACATTCTTTTAAGTTACTTTTTTTGTTGTATGAATTTAATGAGAACTTATATGACTACTTATGTGAATTAAATGAGATGCTCCCCACCAGGGACTGGGCGAAGCCGGACAGGGTCAGGCAGACAGATAGACAGACAGACAGACAGACAGACAGACAGACAGACAGACAGACAGACAGACAGACAGACAGACAGATAGTCGGTAACGGGAACGGGAACTTATATGACTACTTATATGAATTAAATGAGATGCTCCACACCAGGAGCTGGGCAATGCCGGGCCGGGTCAGACAGACAGACAGACAGACAGACAGACAGACAGACAGACAGTCGGTAACGGGAACGAGAACTTATATGACTACTTATATGAATTAAATGAGATGCTCCCCACCAGTGACTGGGCGAAGCCGGGCAGGGTCAGCTAGTATATATATATATATATATATATATATATATATATATATATATATATATATATATATATATATATATATATATATATATATTTGTGTCAGGTCTTAGTCAGATATGACTGAGCTACCGTATAACAGTAGACGATACTACCTGCTTTCTCTTAGCGCCGAACGTCGGGCGGCGCTTACCAAACCCGACACCCCATATTGTGCCAACGGCTTCGGGCGGAAGAGCGCAATTGGGAGGGTACAAACCTTACCCTGGTGCGAGAAAATGCAACCTAAAGACAAAGTGTCATGGCAGGGCAGACCAGGCCCTAAGCCTTGATTGGCGGCTGGTCTAAGATGGAAGCTCCGACAGGCGGACAATTAGAGCATTGCTTTCTGCAGCTTGTCTTGTTCCAGATGTAGAGGTGTTACCTTTTCTCTGGAGTGAACTAGGCAGGCCGAGAGAGGGATCATGCTGCATGGGCAACACATGATCTCTATATTTTAGCACAGGCTTTGTGCTATGGAGAGGCAATAACTCCATCCCTTACAAACTATCGTTTGTCAAGACGGCAAGGTGCCAATGATGATGATGATATATATATATACTAGCTGACGACCTGGCCCGTTGTCGCCAGGCACCTGGCGGGGAGCGTCTCATTGAATTCATATAAGTAGTCATTATACATTCAAATACATTTCTCTAAGTGCACAGAGTAAGCGTTCGGCCCCTGCTCCGGTTCCCGTTCCCGTTGCTTGTCTGTTTCTGATGCTCCCGTTCCCGTTGCTCGTCTATTTCTGAAGTTCGTTATATCTTTTTCTTTCGTGTCAAAATTAAAAATTGGTTTTAAATTGATTATCTATTTCAGTTGGATCCGCGGGAGGGTGAACAACATCTGTAGAACATTTCATCTCAATCGAATGGACCGTTCGGGACCGCATAAAGGACACACAAAGAAACCTTCTTTTATATATATATATATATATATATATATATATATATATATATATATATATATATATATATATATATATATATATATATATATATATATATATATATATATATATATATATATATATATATATATATATAAATTTGGTGCGTATCCCTTACGGGACGTTTCAGTCAACACCAACATTTTCAGCTGCTGTTGATTTACTAGGCAAGTGTTACGTTCAGTAGTTTGCCATTGCTTTCTGAATATATATATATATATATATATATATATATATATATATATATATATATATATATATATATATATATATATATATATATATATATATATATATATATATATATATAGGCACTCTTCCGAATTGCGGTCCCAAATAGATCCGCAGTGAATAGGTCAGGGGTAAGGGTTAGGGTCAGTGTTTAGTTAACAACTAACCCTAACCCTTAACCCCTGACCTATTCACTGCGGATCTATTTGGGACCGCAATTCGGAAGAGTGCCTATATATATATATATATATATATATATATATATATATATATATATATATATATATATATATATATATATATATATATATATATATACACTTTCCTCTTCTCCTTCTATGAACGCCAAACAATACTATGTGTGTTTATTTATGGACTGACTTAGTGGCATGAAAGAGGTCCCCAGTTGAAATGGAAGCTAGCGGCGCTGTACAAACACACCGTGAAAAGAAACGAATGTGGCCGGAAGCAGTAGCCGTGGGCGCCTGGAGAAATGTGGAGGACTTCAATCTCATGATGGAGACGGCTGAGCCAAGATGATAGCAGTTTGCGCTGACCATGTCACGGTCGGACTCGAGTTCCATGTCTAGGCTCGTCGCCTGTGGAAGTGAGGGAAACATAACCATCGCATGAAACTGCTTCAGGACCAGAAGAAACTAATTCATGCAAAGCCGTGACATGGCAGTGGCTGACAGGCCTGTCTGCCGGGGCTCCGTGCTCGTGTGCCGGCATCCCAGCGCAGGCTGGGATACATTAGACATTGACCGGGGATCCCAGGTGGACCCAGCTCAGAATGACTACCAAGACATGTGTCTGCAAAGTCAGGCCACCAGTGTGGTTCTGACGACATCATCATCAAGTGTCGACTGGTCTAAGTAAATCAGACTTCCACCATACCAAGCCGCGGTGACGTGATGGTTATTGTGCTTGCCTTCATAGACACTGGTCAGGGTTCAATTTTCAGCAGAGGCGGGAGTGTATTTTGTGAGCAGAACAGCACTGGGATCGACCCAGCACCTTCAGATTTGTACTAAACAATGTTCAGAGTTTCTGAGAATTGGAAAGAACGGAAAGGCGACGGGGAAGGGAACTCGCCACTCTTATATCATAGTTCGTGACCTAGAATTTGTGAAGGCGTAACATATCCCAATGGTGTAGTTTTAGTATTTGCTATGGGGCTACCTTGGCCACCGGATACCCGATACGCCTAACGCCTAACGCCTAACGCGTGAGTCCTGTCATTGCTTACGTCGCTAAGTCAGAAACAGAGCCATGGTGGCGCAGTGGCCAGCACGTTGGCCCGTCAGCCCAATGGCCTTGTGTTCGAATCTGCACCGAGGCAGATATCTTAAATGGACTTGAGCTCCGAGATCGATCCATCCTAAACTGGGTACCAGAAATTGTTTTAGGCAGTCAAGACGACTGACGTGACATTGACCACACCACCCATAGAGCAACGAGTGATCTAACGTGACATTGACCACAGCACCCATAGAGCGACGAGTGCTCTGAAGTGACATTGAACACACCACCCATAGAGCGACGAGTGCTCTGACGTGACATTGACCACACCAACCCCGGAGCGACGAGTGCTTTGACGTGACGTTCACCACACGAACCCCGGAGCGACGAGTGCTCTGACGTGACATTCACCACACCAACGACAGAGCGACGAGTCCTCTGACGTGGCATTGACCACAATAACCATAGAGCGACGAGTCATCTGACGTGACATTGACCACACCACCCATAGAGCGACGAGCGCTCTGACGTGACATTGACCACACCAACCCCGGAGCGACGAGTGCTTTGACGTGACATTCACCACACCACCCATAGAGCGACGAGTCCTCTGACGTGACATTGACCACACAAACCCCGGAGCGACGAGTGTTCTGACGTGACATTCCCCACACCAACGATAGAGCGACGAGTCCTCTGACGTGACATTGACCACACCAACCATAGAGCGACGAGTGCTCTGACGTGACATTGACCACACCAACCCCGGAGCGACGAGTGCTTTGACGTAACATTCACCACACCACCCATAGAGCGACGAGTCCTCTGACGTGACATTGACCACACAAACCCCGGAGCGACGAGTGTTCTGACGTGACATTCCCCACACCAACGATAGAGCGACGAGTCCTCTGACGTGACATTGACCACACCAACCATAGAGCGACGAGTCCTCTGACGTGACATTGACCACACAAACCCCGGAGCGACGAGTGTTATGACGTGACATTCACCACACCAACGATAGAGCGACGAGTCCTCTGACGTGACATTCATCACACCACCTATAGAGCGACGAGTGCTCGGACGTGACATTCACCACACCACCCTGTCAGAGTCCTAACTATTAGCTCCGTCTAGCTCACTGGACTTGGACAGGCAAATTACAACATCTACGACAAATATACTAATAACACATGAATGCAATCGGAAACTGGCAGGAGCTATCTCCTGAACAATCATTTATTACAATATATTACAGGCTGACAACATGGTCGCACTTCACGCTCAAACAATCGTTCACCACCAACAGCCACGCGCTAGCTCACAATGGCGATCTTTACACTGTCACCCGCATGATCATTCGCAATCACAACTTCACATCATCCCGCACAAATCACAGTTAGTACATTCCTCGAATATCAATACACAACGTTCATCTCCATCTATCCGTCACAACCACTATCGTTCTATCGTTCTATCGCTCTCTAGATCTCCACACGTCCGTCCCTATTCGCTGTCTCACACACACTGCCTCTCTCCTCGTTGACCTTCCCACATCACGTGGCTCTGTTCACGGGCTTCTTGCCTGACCGTCCGCTAGCCAAGCCGTGATGTCCCCTACTGCCCTTGACCTCAGCTATACTTACACTGACTCTCGCTTACATACCGGCACTTACACTATTCCTTACATATAAGTCCCTGACACTCTCCCCCCGCACAAACAATGTGGCACTTTCTCTTGGAAATGTGACACATTCTGTTGTTGTTACTCTTGGTATATCTTTCTATCCTTGTCAGGGGATTATATGCTCATCAGTATACGCTTGTGTCCATTTTTGCTCTGATCTTTTCCGAGATTAACTTCAAATATTGTTCTCTCTTTTTCAGTATTGAGGTTTCTCTCAAGGTTTTGTCGTGGTCTGACAAATGTTCCGGTTGGGTCTACTTGTCATACCTCGTTATATTTTTCACTCCCCACTCCGTGACATTACATTCTGTTCATTTTCCTCAATCGATTGTCTGTGCATTCTCATCTCATAGTTATTGTGGCTATGCTGGTTTAAGGATTCTCCATTGGTTTACGCCTCAAATAAGGCTACAACTTCCTCTTACAGCATTCTTAGATTTTCTCTCTATTCAGACGTGGTTTCCCTCGTCTATAGTTAATGCACCGTAATCGATTCTTTATGAGCACGCTATGTCAATGTTGTGGTCATGGTACGTCTGTCTGTGACTGTCTTTGCCATAGTTTGTAGGTTGGCATCTGGTTCATTAAACTGTTCACTGGAAATGAGTGTCTGTACTTGTAAAGTTCTTGTCGTTGTTAGTCGACTTCAAAAGGTGGATTCTGTAGATACTCGTTTGAAACAAAGTCAATATGGGTATATCTTACTGTTTGATACCTGAAATCACATGTTGAGTCTTACTGTTCTGTCGCTGACACTTTTCACGTTGAAGGAACTTTTATGTTGGTCTATACAATGGAGTGTGCTAGTATCATAGCGCTGGAGTCGTACAGCAGACAAAGCAACTCTGGAGTTACTCGATCTACGGATATAAAGTGGGTTACGGTTAAAATTAATTTTCCGAAGGGTGGGGATTTTCAAATTTCATGGTGAGATCATTTTGAGTGCTATCTCCAAACCTGCACTCGTACATGTGTGTATACATCCAATAGTTCAAATAATAATAATACACCATGTATAGTTTTGAAATGTAATCGTGCATGTTTGTATGCTTTTCTGCAATTTGTGTGTATTTTCCAAAATATGTAGGGTAATTTGTTGCGGATTTTTGTCAGTAATTCCACCGACTGATGATTTACATTGTTCAGCATAAGTATGTGTCTGAGTTGATTTGACATAGAGTTTATCAGTGGTAACAACAAGCTTTGGTTCAACAGTAATGATATAAGTAACAAAGTTTGCTGGTTTGTCATGAGTAATATCATCTGTGTTGCGTCATGATGATGTGTGAATAAAACTGTTAGTGAAGTCAGTTGTTTTGTATTTACAATGAGTAGTGCGAGTATAACCATCCACTGTGTGCACTTGGGCATGTGTGTAGTTAACAGGGAGTACAGGAGGTATAGTATGTACCATGATGATTTGTGATCTTTCCTCGCCCTTGTGAAATGTTTGTTTTCTGCACCTTCTTTTCTTTGATGATACACACCAGTTTCTGTTTTTTCTTGTTGTGAGATGGTAATCAAGTTGGTATGGTGTGGTACTTTGGTCTGTTCATCATGTTGTTGTATGATGAGTGGTGTAGTTAAGGTAGTGCTTGTTGTGGTGTTAACTTTCTGCCCTGTGTGAGTTTTGGACTCTGTGTAGTCTGTCACATTTAATACATTTCCAATTAATAAATCACAGCATGGATTGTCTAATAAAGCACACGTTACTCTGCCTGATAGGAAAGGTGATTTTATATTGGCCCATGCCATAGGATATTTCTCTACTGTCCCTGAAACAGTTCTGCAATAAATGTACTCATCTAGGTAGTCTTTAGGATCAGCTAGGGTCTTCCGAAGACCGATAAGACATGACCCTGTGTCGCGTACACATGTGCATACTGTGTCATTGATGTATCCTTCATGGAACGTTAGTTTTCCTAACGACAGTCTTGAGGTTTTGTTCATTTCCTCACTTTCTTGTTGAGTATTACCTTCTTTTAATAAGGAATGAGGTAGAGTGATGTTAACAACATTATTGAAATATGGTACAAAGTCTGATGGGTAAAACTCAGTTTGATCTGAATTTGCAGTGTTTGGTCTTGTTTTCGTCTCTGTGATTATACCTGTCAGAGTCCTAACTATTAGCTCCGTCTAGCTCACTGGACTTGGACAGGCAAATTACAACATCTACGACACATATACTAATAACACATGAATGCAATCGGAAACTGGCAGGAGCTATCTCCTGAACAATCATTTATTACAATATATTACAGGCTGACAACATGACCGCAGTTCACGCTCAAACAACCGTTCACCACCAACAGCCACGCGCTAGCTCACAATGGCGATCTTTACACTGTCACCCGCATGATCATTCGCAATCACAACTTCACATCATCCCGCACATATCACAGTTAGTACATTCCTCGAATATCAATACACAACGTTCATCTCCATCTATCCGTCACAACCACTATCGTTCTATCGTTCTATCGCTCTCTAGATCTCCACACGTCCGTCTCTATTCGCTGTCTCACACACACTGCCTCTCTCCTCGTTGACCTTCCCACATCACGTCGCTCTGTTCACGGGCTTCTTGCCTGACCGTCCGCTAGCCAAGCCGTGATGTCCCCTACTGCCCTTGACCTCAGCTATACTTACACTGACTCTCGCTTACATACCGGCACTTACACTATTCCTTACATATAAGTCCCTGACAAACTCTCTAAAGCTTTATTGGAGATTCTGACACTTACTGAAGATATCCTGACAGAGGTTAACTCATAGAGAGAATTGATCACTGGCACAAGGAAACAGTCCACCATCTGTGGGCTCATATTAAGAAGGAAAAAGTTGGAGTATGACTGGCAACTATGGGAACGAACGAACGAATGAACGAACAAACTTTATTTTCAAAGGGTTAAGAATTGGGCACGCAGGCCCGTCTAACATTCTGCCCTTCTATCACTCTCTTTCATACATTATTTCATTCACACATCATTCAAGGCTAACAACGAACAGTAACAATATAAAAGATATGCATTATAAAGGCATGGGCAAAATGCAAACATCAAAACTACACGACACAGTAATATTAGATAATGGTCTGACACTTGTTATTAGCCATGTGGAATATACTGGCCTACAAAAAGGTGATTGGCTGTTATACTAGGGTTTTGTTATTATTATTATTATCTCAATTATTAAGGGGGAAGGTAATCCGTATTGAGATAGTGTTCGAATAATTTGCGATTATATGAATAGGGATTGGTGATGTCTTTGATTTCTTGTGGAAGATTGTTCCACAGCTGAGATGCAGAGTACGTTAAGCTTGTTTTGTATAAGTCAATCCTAGGCTTCGGAATGTGTAGTATATTTAAACGTTTACTGTGTCTAGCATTATATTTAAACAAAGGCCAAAGGTAATTTGAGGCATTCCTTTGCAGGATTTTGTGAATTAGTTTAGCTTTATTGAAAAGCAGGTGTTTGAGGAATGGTAGTAACTGAAGGCGTTTATACAGGCTAGGATTGTCAGATAAATGTTTGCTATAAATTAGACTCATGGCCCGTTTCTGGAGTGAGTAAAGTCGCTTGGTGTTTGAATTAGAACAACCGTCCCAGATTGTAGAGCAGTAGTCAAAGTGTGTCTGTATATGAGAAGTATAGAATAGTTTCCTTGTGTCCTCATCAAGGAAGTTTTTAATCTTGGCGAGTTGATAGACTTTTTTCGCTGTTTGTTTAATGAGCGCTTGAACATGGGAATTAAAAGTTAGGTTTCTATCAATGATTAGGCCTAATGTTTTGTGCTCAATTACACTTTCTACTGGCATGTTATCGATGTGAAGTTGAAGTGATGTGTGTGGGCTTAGAGTCTGAAGTCTTTGTCTGGTTGTTAATAACATTGCTTTTGTTTTAGTGATGTTAATTTGCATACGGTTTGAATAGCTCCACTTAACTACATTATTTAATTCTTTTTGTAAAGACGACTCCAGTAAAATACAGTTTTCAGCGTTTGTGTACACCGTACAGTCATCTGCAAATATATCCCAGGACGACGAAAGATGCAAAGGTAGATCGTTAATATATATGGCAAATAATATCGCCATGGCGAAAGTAGCCTTTAGCAAGATGAAAAACATTCTGACCAATAAAAAGATGTCAATTGAAATGAGAAAAAGAGTGTTGAGGGGATACATAGAGCCTATTATTTTGTATGGATGTGAAACTTGGACAATGAGCAGTCAAGCTGAAAAGCATCTGATGGCTGCAGAAATGTGGTTTCTGAGGAAAATGCAAAGAATACCATGGACAGACAGAAAAACCAATGACCAAGTACTACAGGAGACAAATGAACATCGTAGACTGATTAGAGAAATTAGACGTAGACAGTCAACATTTTTTGGACATGTTATGAGAAGAAATGGGTTGGAGAACTTAGTGACAACTGGCAAGATCGAGGGGAACAGACCAAGAGGAAGACCGAGAAGAAAATACCTGGATGGCTTGGCCACATGGCATGGACGAGACAGGAACACTGAGCTGATCCACGACACTGGTGATCGAGTGAAATAGCGCGTCATGACCGCCCACGCTTTCCGGCATGGCACATGATTGATTGATTGATAGAGGGCCAAGAATAGAGCCTTGCGGTACTCCAATATTGAAGGTAGTGGTTTGAGACAGAGATTTATTGTGTGATACTACTTGCTTTCTGTTTGATAGAAAAGATGATATTAGAGTGACTACATTAAGGCCAATTTTCATTGTCTCGAGTTTTTTAATTAAAATAACATGGTCTAACATATCAAATGCTTTCTTGAAATCAATAAACACAGTTCCACATAGACTGTTGTTGTTTATATTCTGGTGCCAATTTTCTATCATGTTTGTTAGGGCCGTATGGCAAGAATATTTTGGTCGAAATCCTGATTGGCTGTCAACAATAAGCTTGTTGCGAACTAGATACTGTAATGTTACCTTATGGATGTGTTTTTCTAGTGGCTTAGATAGTGATGATAGTAAGGAAATGGGTCTGTAATTGTTCGGGAGACCATTGTCCAATGAACCAGATTTAAGAAGAGGGTACAATTTAGCGATTTTGAGAGCTGATGGAAAGTGGCCTTTGGTTAGACACTGATTATATACATAGGTTAGTGATGTACAAATCACTGGCGCAGCACAACGGAGAATCCGGTTGCTGATTCCATCTAACCCAGATGAGGTTGTGTTTTTTTAGGTTACTGAGGTAAGTGAATACTTAAGTGATTGTCATTAGCGGTATGTCGGAAAGAATATCGCGGGAGCATCTATTCTCGCAAAACGATGACAATAAAGATAAGTTGCAAGGAGAATTAGGTATTGAAGCCTTCAACTGGTTTATGTCAGTTTGAAAAAAAATTACTGAATTGGTCGCATGTAATATGATTTGATGGTAAAGAATTTCGGAAGTTATACTTGTTTGTCAAGGTGTTAATTGCCTTCCATATATCCTTACTATTTGTTTTATCCATTACTAAGTTCTTAAAGTAGTTTTTCTTTTCCCGTCGTATGCTATATTGAACTTTGTTTCTAAGAGTACGGTATGCACTGAGATCCCGCTTTTTATGTGCTTTATCTCTGTCTCTCATAATTTAAAGTATTTCCTGGGTGATCCAAGGTGGCTTGACGTGGTTTTTTACTCGTTTTTACTCGTTTTTTACTCGTGTTTTACTTTTATGGGAAGGAAGGAGAGACATCATTTGAGACAATGAGAGAAAATGCTGGAAAGTTCAGCATCATGGCAAGGGTGGCGGGGGGTGGGGGGGGGGGGGGGGGAATTGGAGGGACAGTCGGTATCAGAAATTATTGACAACATGAGACAGAAGACCGTGGACAGACATAATAAAAAACGCCCCGCGGCATGAAGTATAAAAAGAAAATCAACAGAAGAGACGAAATATAGAAATTAGCCATATGCAGGAAATTACTTGGTAAGAGAGACGTTGAACGACAGAAAAAAGATATGTGTAGTAAGCCTAAACATTTTGACAGGACATAGTAATATAAGCAACTAGCTGCCCGGCCCGGCTTCGCCCAGGCTCTGGCGGGGATCTATCTATCTATGTATCTATCTATGTATCTATATATCTATCTATCTATCTATCTATCTATCTATCTATCTATCTGTCTGTCTGACCCGGCCCGGCTTCGCTCAGCCTCTGGCGGGGATCTATCTATCTGTCTGTCTGTCTGCTTGTCTGTCTGTCTGTCTGACCCTGCCCGGCTTCGCCCAGCTCCTGGCGGTCTAAAATAAATCCATTATTTGTAATGAACACTGGTTTTAAAAACATAAAAAGATGTGTTAGAAAATGTTCACTATTTAAATAGATGCATTACTTTTATGATAATTATGAAAATGCCTTAAAGATTGTATCATTATTTATTATAACTCATATGCCTGTAAATAACTATACACAAAGAGTTTATAAATCTTTGGGGGAAAAAATACCCGGCAATTTAACAGTATTTTAACAGGAGTGCTGCGTGTAAGGTATGCATAAAGTATGAACAACACACACAAAATTAACTTAAGAATGTCCTTCCAGACACCATGTGCTCTCTTTCACTAAAATAGAAAATTAGATTTTTAACTAACTATTGCGAAAGTAGCCTTTAGCAAGATGAAAAACATTCTGACCAATAAAATGATGTCAATTGAAACGAGAAAAAGAGTGTTGAGGGGATACATAGAGCCTGTTCTTTTGTATGGATGTGAAACTTGGACAATGTGCAGTCAAGCAGAAAAACATCTGATGGCTGCAGAAATGTGGTTTCTGAGGAAAATGCAAAGAATACCATGGACAGATAGAAAAACCAATGACCAAGTACTACAAGAGACAAATGAAAATCGTAGATTGATTAGAGAAATTAGACGTAGACAGTCAAAATTTTTTGGACATGTTATGAGAAGAAATGGACTGGAGAACTTAGTGACAGCTGGCAAGATCGAAGGGAACAGACCAAGAGGAAGACCGAGAGGAAAAAACCTGGATGGCTTGGCCACATGGCATGGACGAGACAGGAACACTGAGCTGATCCACGACTCTGGTGATCGAGTGAAATGGCGAATCATGACCGCCCACGCTTTCCGGCATGGCACATGATTGATTGATTGATTGCATTTCATCTGAATCTGATAAAGGGCACACACACATAAACAAATATTGTCTACATATATAGTAGAGGATATTGAAATATGGTACATGGCCAAAAGAAAAAGGGCAACCTGAAACTACTAAACGTAAATGCTGGGTACTTCAAAGGCTAGGCTTCTTCTTTTTTTAGACAAAAAAAAAAACAACAACCTGCATTTCAACAGGCGTGCTGCGTGTAAGGTATGCATAAGGTATGCACACCCACAACATTGAATGAAAAATGCGATGTTGACACACACGCGGCCAACTTTTTTTTTTAAGCAAAAACAAAATCGAGAATATACCCATTTAATTGTGTACTGACCTTCTCTCTGCCAAGCGAACGGAAAAAACAAATGCTTCGATTACTTCAAAAGTTCCACTCCGAAAAAAAGTACAGAAATAAAATAAAATCCATTATTTTTAATGAACACTGGTTTTAAAAACATAAAAAGATGAGTTAGAAAATTTTCACTATTTAAATAGATGCATTACTTTTATGATAATTATTATGAAAATGCCTTAAAGATTATATCACTATATATTATAACTCATATGCCTGTAAATAACTATAGAAAAGAGTTTATAAATCTGTGAAAACAATGCAAAAATCTATACATAAAATAATAGTGATGTTATTAAAAGTTATGCCCCTTGAAATAACTTTTCTTATGTTAAGTCCCCTTGAATATAGCTGCCCAAATATTAGCTGCGCGGCCCGGCTTCGCCCAGGCTCTGGCGGGGATCTATCTATCTATCTATCTATCTATCTATCTATCTATCTATCTATCTATCTATCTATCTATCTATCTATCTATCTATTTATCTATCTATGTATCTATCTATCTATCTATCTATCTATCTATCTATCTATCTATCTATCTATAGAATTGTGCCAGAATATAAACAACAACAGCCTATGTGGAACTGTATTTATTGATTTCAAGAAAGCATTTGATATGATAGACCATGTTATTTTAATTAAAAAACTTGAGACAATGAAAATTGGCCCTAATGTAGTCACTCTAATATCATCTTTTCTATCAAACAGAAAGCAAGTAGTATCACATAATAAATGTCTGTCTCATACCACTACCTTCAATATTGGAGTACCGCAAGGCTCTATTCTTGGCCCTCTATTGTTTGCCATATATATTAACGATCTACCTTTGCATCTTTCGTCGTCCTGCGATCTATTTGCAGACGACTGTACAGTGTATACAAATGCTGAAAACTGTATTTTATTGGAGTCGTCTTTACAACAAGAATTAAATAATGTAGTTAGGTGGAGCTATTCAAACCGTATGCAAATTAACATCACTAAAACAAAATCAATGTTACTAACAATCAGACAAAGACTTCAAACTCTAAGCTCACACACATCACTTCAACTTCACATCGATAACATGCCAGTAGAAAGTGTAATTGAGCACAAAACATTAGGCATAATCATTGATAGAAACCTAACCTTTAATTCCCACGTTCAAGCGCTTATTAAACAAACAGCGAAAAAAGTCTACCAACTCGCCAAAATTAACAACTTCCTTGATGAGGACACAAGGAAACTATTCTATACTTCTCATATACAGACACACTTTGACTACTGCTCTACAATCTGGGACGGTTGTTCTAATTCAAACACCAAACGACTTTACTCACTCCAGAAACGGGCCATGAGTCTAATTTATAACAAACATTTATCTGACAATCCTAGCCTGTATAAACACCTTCAGTTACTACCACTCCGCAAACGCCTGCTTTTCAATAAAGCTAAACTAATTCACAAAATCCTGCATCGGAATGCCTCAAATTACCTTTGGCCATTGTTTAAATATAATGCTAGACACAGTAAACGTTTAAATATATTACACATTCCGAAGCCTAGGATTGACTTATACAAAACAAGCTTAACGTACTCTGCAGCTCAGCTGTGGAACAATCTTCCACAAGAAATCAAAGACATCACCAATCCCTATTCATATAATCGCAAATTACTCGAACACTATCTCAGTACGGATTATCTTCCCCTTTAATAATAGAGATAATAATAATAATAACAAAACCCTAGTATAACAGCCAGTCCCCTTTTGGTAGGCCAGTATATTCCACATGGCTAATAACAAGTGTCAGACCATTATCTAATTTTACTGTGTCGTGTAGTTTTGATGTTCGCATTTTTGCCATGCCTTTATAATGCATATCTTTTATATTGTTGCTGTTCTCTGTTAGCCTTGAATGATGTGTGAATGAAATAATGTATGAAAGAGAGTGATAGAAGGGCAGAATGTTAGACGGGCCTGCGTGCCCAATTCTTAACCCTTTGAAAATAAAGTTTGTTCGTTCGTTCGTTCGTTCGTTCTATCTATCTATCTATCTATCTATCTATGTGGAGCATCTCATTTAATTCATCGTCAATCAACTCATTTAAACTCAGGGGACGTAACTTAAGATATAACAATTATACTAAAAGGTTATATCCCTTTTGTCATATATTTTTTATATTTTCTTATGTTCAGTCATGTAATTACAAAATTAAATTTTAGGAAGGTAATAGCTGATAGCTGATAGATAAAACTATCACAGTTGGTTCCACAGGAATGAAAGGAAAACGTGTAGAAAATTTCATCTCAATCGGTTGGACCGTTCGTGAACGCATGAAGGACGGACATACATACATACATACATACATACATACATACATACATACATACATACATACATACATACATACATACATACATACATACATACATACATACATACATACATACATACATACATACATACATACATACATACATACATACATACATACATACATACATACATACATACATACATACATACATACATACATACATACATACATACATACATACATACATACATACATACATACATACATACATACATACATACATACATACATACATACATACATACATACATACATACATACATACATACATACATACATACATACATACATACATACATACATACATACATACATACATACATACATACATACATACATACATACATACATACATACATACATACATACATACATACATACATACATACATACATACATACATACATACATACATACATACATACATACATACATACATACATACATACATACATACATACATACATACATACATACATACATACATACATACATACATACATACATACATACATACATACATACATACATACATACATACATACATACATACATACATACATACATACATACATACATACATACATACATACATACATACATACATACATACATACATACATACATACATACATACATACATACATACATACATACATACATACATACATACATACATACATACATACATACATACATACATACATACATACATACATACATACATACATACATACATACATACATACATACATACATACATACATACATACATACATACATACATACATACATACATACATACATACATACATACATACATACATACATACATACATACATACATACATACATACATACATACATACATACATACATACATACATACATACATACATACATACATACATACATACATACATACATACATACATACATACATACATACATACATACATACATACATACATACATACATACATACATACATACACACAAAGATTTTTATATATATAGATACCAGTGCTGTTAAAATATCAGATGATATATAGGATTTGATAGACATGATCCGCAGTGTTCGGTCCAGCCATTGGTGATCAAGAGGAAGAAGTTCACTTGTCACCATAAGGAGTTGGTTATGGTATCTCCTCTCGAAGGTGGCTTTAGGCGAGAGTTACAAATTGACATGCAGGCGCTACTTCCATTCAGCCCTTTCAATCGCTCATCTTTGTAACCACTCAATGAATATAGAAGACTATTTACGCTTTAAAAACATACTAAAAGATCATGACATTACCATTTGATGTGACACGTTAGGGAACACATGAACTTCATTTTCCAAGACTCACAAATTGCGCATTTAGACCAGTCTTACATTCGACCCTTACATCAACTGCTTGGGTGTAGCACCTCTGCCTAGGGGTATTCGGTGCACGGTACATGCTGATGTGATCGACCCCTTTGGAGTGCAGAAGAACAGATATGAAACAGAGGTGAAAATATGAGCAAGAACCACTTACTTCTGCTACGGTGATGTGAGGAGAAGAAGCGCAACCCTGACTGCGTAGGGCCAAAGAAGAAAATGAATAAAGAGAGAGGAACCTCTCACCGTCCCCGGTTAACAAGAATAGTAAAGAATTAAGTTTTAAGAAAACACAGGAATGGGCCGACAGGGAATTAGAACAATAATCTCCATTTCTAGACAAAGAATTACTCCGAGGGTTGTTCTAACACCAACGACTATGTAATTAGAGTCTATCAACTAAACAACAAAGTAAGAATAACACAAGCATCATTTGTTTATTAAACTTCTAAAAGCGACAATAATATGCAGACATGCAGTATCAATAAAGAAGTTAGTATCCAGCAAAACCAAAAGCAAACATTCTAATCCAGGGGTCACCAAACTTTTTTCACGGCGGGCTGGATAACTGACAAAATGACGAGCGCGGGCCGGATACTCATTCTGTACAATACTTGCGCCGTCTCTGTGGCGAAGGCCTTATGGACGCAGTTCGTAATCCCGTATACCCACATTCGAATA
>JACEFZ010013849.1:0-10993 GCA_014155875.1 Cepaea nemoralis
CTACAGAGAAACATGTTGCACTCTTATAGATGCATTGTCTGAAACAGGTCACCACACATTCTGTTGAACGTGTGAAACTGATAGTGATCTTCAAACAGACAATACGGCATTATAAAATTGATCATTTCTTCTCTCAGACAAGGAATCATTCAATCTATCAGTTCTTATCACAGACAACATGCAGTCCTTACATTGATCATTTCTTTAAATAGGCAACATTTAATCTTAAAATTGGTCAGTTCTTATGACTTATTGTTAATGAGAGCTGTTCAGTATGACTTATTGTTAATGAGAGCTGTTCGGTATGACATATTATTAATGAGAGCTGTTCAGTATGACTTATTGTTAATGAGAGCTGTTCAGAATGACATATTGTTAATGAGAGCTATTCAGTATGACTTATTGTTAATGAGAGCTTTTCAATATGACTTATTGTTAATGAGAGCTGTTCATTACGACTTATTGTTAATGAGAGCTGTTCAATATGAATTATTGTTAATGAGAGCTGTTCAATATGACTTATTAATAATGAGAGCTGTTCGATATGACTTATTGTTAATGAGAGCTGTTCAATATGACGTATTGTTAATGAGAGCTCTTCAATATGACTTATTGTTAATGAGAGCTGTTCAATATGACTTATTGTTAATGAGAGCTGTTCAATATGACTTATTGTTAATGAGAGCTGATCAGTGTGACTTATTTTTTAATGAGAGCTTTTCAGTATGACTTATTGTTAATGAGAGCTGTTGAGAATGACTTATTAATAATGAGAGCTGTTCAATATGACTTATTGTTAATGAGAGCTGTTCAATATGACTTATTCTTAATGAGAGCTGTTCAATATGACTTATTGTTAATGTGAGCTGTTCAATATGACTTATTGTTAATGTGAGCTGTTCAATATGACTTATTGTTAATGAGAGCTGTTCAATATGACTTATTGTTAATGAGAGCTGTTCAATATCACTTATTGTTAATGAGAGCTGTTCAATATGACTTATTGTTAATGAGAGCTTTTCAATATGACTTATTGTTAATGAGAGCTGTTCAATATGACATTGTTAATGAGAGCTGTTCAATATCACTTATTGTTAATTACAGCTGTTCAATATGACTTATTGTTAATGAGAGCTCTTCAATACGACATTGTTAATGAAAGCTGTTCAATATGACTTATTGTTAATGAGAGCTGTTCAATATGACTTATTGTTAATGAGAGCTGTTCAATATGACTTATTGTTAATGAGAGCTGTTCAGTATGACTTGTTGTTAATGAGGGCTGTTCAATATGACTTATTGTTAATGAGAGCTGTTCAATATGACTTATTGTTAATGAGAGCTGTTCAATATGACTTATTGTTAATGAGAGCTGTTCAATATGACTCATTTTTAATGAGAGCTGTTCAATACGACTTACTGTTAATGAGAGCTGTTCAATATGACTTATTGTTAATGAGAGCTGTTCCATACGACTTACTGTTAATGAGAGCTGTTCCATATGACTTATTGTTAATGAGAGCTGTTCAATATGACTTACTGTTAATGAGAGCTGTTCAATATGACTTACTGTTAATGAGAGCTGTTCAATATGACTTATTGTTAATGAGAGCTGTTCAATATGACTTACTGTAAATGAGAGCTGTTCAATATGACTTATTGTTAATGCGAGCTGTTCAATATGACTTATTGTTAATGAGAGCTGTTCAATATCACTTACTGTTAATGAGAGCTGTTCAATAAGACTTATTGTTAATGAGAGCTGTCCAATATGACTTATTGTTAATGAGAGCTGTTCAATATGACTTATTTTTAATGAGAGCTGTTCAGTATGACTTATTTTTAATGAGAGCTGTTCAGTATGACTTATTGTTAATGAGAACTGTTGAGAATGACTTATTGTTAATGATAGCTGTTCAGTATGACTTATTGTTTATGGGAGCTGTTCAGTATGACTTATTGTTAACGAGAGCTGTTCAGTATAACTTATTGTTAGTGAGAGCTGTTCAGTATGACTTATTGTTAATGAGAGCTGTTCAATATGAATTATTGTTAATGAGAGCTGTTCAGTATGACTTATTGTTAATGAGAGCTGTTCAATATGACTTATTGTTAATTAGAGCTGTTCAATATGACTTATTGTTAATGAGAGCTGTTCAATATGACTTATTGTTAATGAGAGCTGTTCAATATGACTTATTTTTAATGAGAGCTGTTCAATACGACTTACTGTTAATGAGAGCTGTTCAATATGACTTATTGTTAATGAGAGCTGTTCCATACGACTTACTGTTAATGAGAGCTGTTCAATACGACTTATTGTTAATGAGAGCTGTTAAATATGACTAACTGTTAATGAAAGCTGTTCAATATGACTTACTGTTAATGAGAGCTGTTAGTATGACTTATTGTTAATGAGCGCTGTTCATTATGACTTATTGTTAATAAGAGCTGTTCAATATGACTTATTGTTAATGAGGTCTGTTCAATATGACTTATAGTAAATGAGAGCTGGTCAATATGACTTATTGTTAATGAGAGCTGTTCAATATGATTTATTCTTAATGAGAGCTGTTCAATATGACTTATTGTTAATGAGAGCTGTTCAATATGACTTATTGTTAATGAGAGCTGTTCAATATGACTTACTGTTAATGAGAGCTGTTCAATATGACTTATTGTTAATGAGAGCTGTTCAATATGACTTATTGTTAATGAGACCTGTTCAATATGACTTATTGTTATTGAGAGCTTGTCAATATGACTTATTGTTATTGAGAGCTGTTCAGTATGACTTACTGTTAATGAGAGCTGTTCAATATGACTTACTGTTAATGAGAGCTGTTCAATATGACTTACTGTTAATTAGAGCTGTTCAATATGACTTACTGTTAATGAGAGCTGTTCAATATGACTTACTGTTAATGAGAGCTGTTCAATATGACTTATTGTTAATGAGAGCTGTTCAATATGACTTATTGTTAATGAGAGCTGTTCAATATGACTTATTGTTAATGAGAGCTGTTCAATATGACTTATTGTTAATGAGAGCTGTTCAATATGACTTATTGTTAATGAGAGCTTTTCAATATGACTTATTGTTAATGAGAGCTGTTCAATATGACTTACTGCTAATGAGAGCTGTTCGGTATGACTTATTGTTAATGAGAGCTGTTCAATCTGACTTATTGTTATTGAAAGCTGTTCAATATGACTTACTGTTAATGAGAGCTTTTCAATATGACTTAGTGTTAATGAGAGCTGTTCAATATGACTTATTGTTAATGAGAGCTGTTCAATATGACTTGTTGTTAATGTGAGCTGTTCAGTATGAATTATTGTTAATGAGAGCTGTTCAATATGACTTATTGTTAAAAAGAGGTGTTCAATATGACTTATTGTTAATGAGAGCTGTTCAATACGACATATTTTTAATGAGAGCTGTTCAATATGACTTATTGTTAATGAGAGCTGTTCAGTATGACTTATTGTTAATGAGAGCTGTTCAATATGACTTGTTGTTAATGAGAGCTGTTCAGTATGACTTATTGTTAATGAGAGCTGTTCAATATGACTTATTGTTAAAGAGAGCTGTTCAGTATTGACTTATTGTTAATGAGAGCTGTTCAATATCACTTATTGTTAATGAGAGCTGTTCAATATGACTTATTGTTAATGAGAGCTGTTCAATATGACTTATTGTTAACGAGAGCTGTTCAATACGACTTATTGTTAATGAGAGCTGTTCAGTATGACTTATTGTTAATGAGAGCTGTTCAATATGACTTATTGTTAAAGAGAGCTGTTCAGTATGACTTATTGTTAATGAGAGCTGTTCAATATCACTTATTGTTAATGAGAGCTGTTCAATATGACTTATTGTTAATGAGAGCTGTTCAATATGACTTATTGTTAACGAGAGCTGTTCAATACGACTTATTGTTAATGAGAGCTGTTCAATATGACTTACTGTTAATGAGAGCTGTTCAATATGACTTATTGTTAATGCGAGCTGTTCAATATGACTTATTGTTAATGAGAGCTGTTCAATATCACTTACTGTTAATGAGAGCTGTTCAATATGACTTATTGTTAATGAGAGCTGTCAATATGACTTATTGTTAATGAGAGCTGTTCAATATGACTTATTTTTAATGAGAGCTGTTCAGTATGACTTATTTTTAATGAGAGCTGTTCAGTATGACTTATTGTTAATGAGAGCTGTTGAGAATGACTTATTGTTAATGATAGCTGTTCAGTATGACTTATTGTTTATGTGAGCTGTTCAGTATGACTTATTGTTAATGAGAGCTGTTCAGTATAACTTATTGTTAATGAGAGCTGTTCAGTATGACTTATTGTTAATGAGCGCTGTTCAGTATGATTTATTGCTAATGAGAGTTGTTCAGTATGACTTATTGTTAATGAGAGCTGTTCAGTATGACTTATTGTTAATGAGAGCTGTTCAATATGAATTATTGTTAATGAGAGTTGTTCAGTATGACTTATTGTTAATGAGAGCTGTTCAATATGACTTATTGTTAATTAGAGCTGTTCAATATGACTTATTGTTAATGAGAGCTGTTCAATATGACTTATTGTTAATGAGAGCTGTTCAATATGACTTATTTTTAATGAGAGCTGTTCAATACGACTTACTGTTAATGAGAGCTGTTCAATATGACTTATTGTTAATGAGAGCTGTTCCATACGAGTTACTGTTAATGAGAGCTGTTCAATACGACTTATTGTTAATGAGAGCTGTTCAATATGACTAACTGTTAATGAGAGCTGTTCAATATGACTTACTGTTAATGAGAGCTGTTCAGTATGACTTATTGTTAATGAGCGCTGTTCATTATGACTTATTGTTAATGAGAGCTGTTCAATATGACTTATTGTTAATGAGGTCTGTTCAATATGACTTATTGTAAATGAGAGCTGGTCAATATGACTTATTGTTAATGAGAGCTGTTCAATATGATTTATTCTTAATGAGAGCTGTTCAATATGACTTATTGTTAATGAGAGCTGTTCAATATGACTTATTGTTAATGAGAGCTGTTCAATATGACTTACTTGTTAATGAGAGCTGTTCAATATGACTTATTGTTAATGAGAGCTGTTCAATATGACTTATTGTTAATGAGAGCTGTTCAATATGACTTATTGTTAATTGAGAGCTTGTCAATATGACTTATTGTTAATGAGAGCTGTTCAATATGACTTACTGTTAATGAGAGCTGTTCAATATGACTTATTGTTAATGAGAGCTGTTCAATATGACTTACTTGTTAATGAGAGCTGTTCAATATGACTTACTGTTAATGAGAGCTGTTCAATATGACTTACTTGTTAATGAGAGCTGTTCAATATGACTTATTGTTAATGAGAGCTGTTCAATATGACTTATTGTTAATGAGAGCTGTTCAATATGACTTATTGTTAATGAGAGCTGTTCAATATGACTTATTGTTAATGAGAGCTGTTCAATATGACTTATTGTTAATGAGAGCTGTTCAATATGACTTATTGTTAATGAGAGCTGATCAATATGACTTACTGCTAATGAGAGCTGTTCGGTATGACTTATTGTTAATGAGATCTGTTCAATCTGACTTATTGTTATTGAAGCTGTTCAATATGACTTACTGTTAATGAGAGCTGTTCAATATGACTTATTGTTAATGAGAGCTGTTCAATATGACTTATTGTTAATGAGAGCTGTTCAATATGACTTATTGTTAATGAGAGCTGTTCAATATGACTTATTGTTAATGAGAGCTGTTCAATATGACTTATTGTTAATGAGAGCTGTTCAATATGACTTATTGTTAATGAGAGCTGTTCAATATGACTTATTGTTAATGAGAGCTGTTCAATATGACTTATTGTTAATGAGAGCTGTTCAATATGACTTATTGTTAATGAGAGCTGTTTCAATATGACTTATTGTTAATGAGAGCTGTTCAATATGACTTATTGTTAATGAGAGCTGTTCAATATGACTTATTGTTAATGAGAGCTGTTCAATATGACTTATTGTTAATGAGAGCTGTTCAGTATGACTTATTGTTAATGAGAGCTGTTCAATATCACTAATTGTTAATGAGAGCTGTTCAATATGACTTATTGTTAATGAGAGCTGTTCAATATGACTTATTGTTAACGAGAGCTGTTCAATATGACTTATTGTTAATGAGAGCTGTTCAATATGACGTATATCTGGGGTAGTTTTTTTTTCCCTAATACGCTCGCTCACATTGAACCCAAGTGTACTCATGTTCAATATATACACTACTTCTACTTCTACTTCTAGTGATGCTGGACTGAATTTTGCGTATGGATTAGCTTTCCCTATTAACAATGTCCCTCGTCATCAGGCGAACCATCTTCGACTTCAGAAGTACTTGTAACTTTCGTCCCCAAATCACGGACGATAGAACAACATTTTAGTCCAACTGTCCGGTGTACGGACTGAACCCCTTACCTCAGCATCAGCACACCGGATGTTTAAGAACGCACATTCTTATCTATTCGGCCATGTAGAAAGTGTCACCGAGCACAAGACACTGGGTGTTATCATAGATCAAAATCTAACTTTTAACTCACATGTTCATGCTCTAGTTAAACAAATAGCCAAAAAAGTATACCAACTTGCCAAAATTAAAAATTTCCTTGACGAAAACACAAGAAAGATATTCTATACTTCTCATATACAAACACATATTGATTACTGCTCCACAGTCTGGGATGGATGCTCCAAATCAATAACAAAACGCCTATATTCACTCCAGAAAAGGGCAGTGCGTTTAATTAATGGTGAAAAGCTTACCTATATAAACGTCTCCTGTTACTGCCACTCCACAAGCGCCTGCTTTTTAATAAGACCAAACTAATTCACAAAATCCTATTTCAAAATGCTCCAAGCTACCTTTGGCCATTGTTTAAATATAACGCTAGACATAGCGAACGACTAAATATACTTCATGTCCCTAAACCTAGGATAGACTTATATAAAACAAGCTTAGCATACTCTCCCGCTCAGTTGTGGAACAATCTTCCACAAGAAATCAAAGACACCACCAATCATGATACATACATTCGCAACCTGTTTGAACACTACCTTAGTACAGACTACATGCCCCCATAACAAATAACACAAAAAAGACAATAATGGTAACTTATCTCAAACGACAACTAGCCAAAAAAACATTCCCTTATGTATGGCACGTTACACCCTCCTTAGGTATTTATAATGCCCATGTTAAACACTGCCTCAGTGAGTCATTTGTTATTGATTATTGTTCATGCGTTTTAATGTTCTTTTGTTGTCAAAAGTTGCTTCATAAGTGATGTTGAATGAAAGAATGTATGAGAGGAAATAGAGAAGAAGGGCAGAATGTCAGACGGGCCTGCGTGCCCAATTCTTAACCCTTTGAAAATAAAGACTTATTATTATTATTATAAATAAAGACTTATTATTATGTTAACCTTCATCTGGGGTACAATCGGCGATTATCGAAACATATTTAGCGACGTTTGTTATTTCGACAGTTTTCCTCAAAATTAAATCGCCCATCAAATTTATCAATTCATATTGGTTATTATTGCTTAGATAAGTCACAGACCAGTTATCAGTCTCGCGTTGAACTCTCCGGATTTATTCTTCCATAACTGGATCAAACTCAGAAAGCAATTCTACCAGCTTTAGGAAGTTTCCGTTATTAGGCTGAAACAAATGTTCAGTTGTTCCACGAAAAGCTAAGCATTGTGAGGCCAATAATCGAATTATTGACATAATTCTGTTAAAAACTCCTCTCCAATGCTAAATTTCCATATTCCATAATTCGTTGATAGTCAGCGCCAATAGTTTTCGTTTTTTTTTCTCTGCTTTAACTGAATGTCAAATTCTTTCCATGCTCTAAAAGCATTTCTGTGATTTACAGGCTTGTCGTGCATTGTGAGGGAACTTATAAGATTTCGTTCCCCAGTCAGAATATACTTTGTTTTGGGGCCGGAAGGGGGTGGGGGGGGGCAGTGTTGCCATCTCCCTTTGATGAAAAAGCACCAAAATCGACCCAAAAAGCACTAAAAATCACACAATTTTTTTAGGAAGCACCAAAAAAAAAAAAAAGCACCAACTGTTTTTATTACAAATGTAACAAGGTAGCCCAGTATAATTTATTATTATCACTTCATATTACAATTAAGTTTATTCCAGATCCGCCAAATCCCAATCAGAACTACTTTCGAGCCAAAAAAGCACCAAATTGCAATACTATTTATTTGGGAAATCACTAAAACAAGCCCTGGCGGTATTCATTCAAAATGTTATAAAGTAGCACATTATAATTTATTATTATCACTGAATATTAGAATGAAATTTATTCCAGATCTGCCATATCCCAGTCAAACAACTCCTCCTCAGTTTCTGTAGCTATTTCCAGATGTGTTTGCTCCTGCGATGATGAGGATGAGGAGGATGATTGAAAGAAACATGTATATGCCTCCTGTGATCCAATTTTTCGCAGAATATCCTTTGGTAGTTTATAATCATGACAGCATTTGCCATATCTTTTCATTTCATATCTAATAGTCAAAACAGCTGTCAAACTCTTTATGCTAAGTCTATTCCGCAATTTTAATTTTATAACTCCCATCTGACTGAAAATACGCTCCACGTCCGCATTAGAATGAGGTAAAATGAGCAGAGTTAAAGCTAAATCTGTAAGATCTTGGAAAGGATTTTCACCGGTGGCATCCCTGTATCTTCTTTTCGTTCATCCGGAGTGTTTTTTCAGATGTGATTGCGGTGTGTCTGTTATGCGCCCTTGGGCCGAAACCCGTAGGCCAACACACCCGGCTACAGAGTGCTTTTTTGACCAGGTAGCATTCCTGGGAGACTCTCACTTTTGTGGTGCCATCTACAACTCAGCTGGCCAAGGTTGAACGGTCGAAGACAAGGGTCATCCCTCAAAGGAAGGCAGAGACAGTCCATAGCATTTTCCGCCATCCATGGTTGCTTCCATAGTTGCAGGGCCGACACATAGCGCCCTGGATCTGGGCTCACCGAGGGAATCGTCAGTCCTGCTCATGGCTGCTTTAAATCCTCACTTCAATATATTGGTCATTTCGTTTCCCCGGGCCATTCCCGCACAAACCAGACAAGTTTGCAGACGGTATCCACTCAGCGAGTTTTCGGACATGTGCTTGTCGTTGCGCCCGTCAGAGCTGTTCCAGGCACGACAGACATTCGGAAAACTACCTAGTCAGAGCTGTTCCGAACAAGAGCGGCATTCGGAAACTAGGTAGTCAGAGCTGTTCCTAGCACGAGAGACATTCGGACGAGACATTTCACTCGGACGTAATTGCGTAGTGTCAATTTTTAGTTTGCCACCCGTAGGACGACACTTCCGGCTTCCGGCGGGCATTTTTTAATGAGGTTAGCCTTCCTCTGGTTTCGAGGCACGTTAGACTGTTGTGATGTCGCCAACATCTCAGCTGGTCAAGATAGTACGATCAACGACATCGCGGTCGGCCCTCAAGGGAAGGCAGGGGCAGACCATGGGCATTCCCTCGCTATCCAAGGAGGCTTCCATAATTGCAGAGCCGGCACATATTGCTCTGAGACTGGGCTCCCGAGGAGTTGCCACGTCCTGCTCATGACTGCTTTAGTTCCTCACTTCCCTGTGTTGGGAAACTCGCTTGCCACTGATCGCTCAAGCACACACCAGGAGCGGTCAGACTGCGAGCGACATCCATTCGGTAAGCTTTTGCTTTTGACTTCGGACCACGCAATAGGCGCTCGCCGTGCGTTCCATTTCGCGTCATTGAGACGTTCTTCCACTTTTGTCTACACTCTCTATGAGTTAGATACAGACAGTTTTCGTAACCATTTCCTTCGACTGGGGCACTTTTCTGACTTTTTGTACTCGCTCACAAGGTAGGCTACATGTGCTGCCGGCTCAGCACCTTAACTTCGTGCAGCAGTGAACGAGAAACGGCCTGGCCCTCTCATCCGGGGATCTCTCATATCCCCCAGCTGAGAGCCTTCGAACTTGTATCAGACCTGAGCATGTAGCTTGCTCAGTATCACGCCTCAATTTTTCGAAAGATGGGTATCGTCCCGGCTCTCAGATCCGAGGGTTTATTGCTTAGAGGCGTCCAGCCACAGCCCTCGACAGGGAGGTGTTTTGTCCGGACCAAGAACTTCTGCCTTCGTGCACCTGATTTGATATTTTGACTGCTATCCTCACCTCAGTCTTACCCACAGAGCAGCAGGTTGTGTCTCTCTTAGTCTGGCCCCTATCCCATAAGCTGTCCGATATGTAGTTTTTATCCATCGGCAAGCACATGGGGTCAAAGGGACACACAAGCTCCCCCACCGCGGCAAGGTGGAGACACATCGGGGGAGGCATCCCTGTATGAGGCTATTTCTGCCCACTGTCCAGGTGTGTCAGAGGTCTGTGTCCACTGCATATGATGAAGTTTTCTCCACTGGAAATCGATGCGGGTGAGAGTAGCTGCATCTTCTACAAACATTTTAGCAAGATCCAATATATAGGGCTTCATTGGCTGTAGACATTCACTTCCACTAAGACATGAAATGGACTGCAACACTCGAACGTTATCGGGTGCACGTAAACGCAGCTGTGTAAATAGCTCTATTAAAAACTGGATGCACCTTCCACGAATTTCTTTCTCATCGGTAAGCTTGTAGTCAATGTTGCCATCTCCCTTTGATGAAAAAGCACCAAAATCGACCCCAAAAAGCACTAAAAAGCACCAATTTCTTTTTTGGGAAAGCACAAAAAAAAACACCAACTGTTTTTGTAACAAGGTAGCACGGTATAATTTATTATTATCACTTCATATTACAATGAATGTACATGTACCTACTGAAGAGAAAGAAGATGACGTTAAAGAAGACTTTTATAATGATTTGGAAGATGTCATAGAAGAAACCCCCAAACAGGACATCCTGATTGTT
>JACEFZ010013850.1:0-11145 GCA_014155875.1 Cepaea nemoralis
CATTCCATCGCTTGAATTATCCCTCGATTTTCGTCAATAAATCCACCGCACTTTCCACTTCGCAACTTTTTTTTCCATTTACCCCTTGCCCTTTAAGAATTGTCTTAATACTGAGAAAGCATGTTGGGGATCCGTGATCTCAGCATATTTCCGAGCCAAGTCATCTTTAAATTGCTTCCACGTCTCATCTGTTCCTGCTTCCAATTTTCTTCTAATATGATCTGAGACAGGCGATACACTTGTCTTATAAGCCAAATTTTTCTTATCTTCGTCTGTGGCGGCACCCATTAAATAAGCATGTTTTTCTATGGAGACAATCCATTTTTTAAAATATTTTGCTTGCCCACTGAACTTATCAATGTCACCAGCTATGCTTTGTTGTTTCAAAACTGTGTCTAACTTGGATATGGCTCTACCTACACCACCAAGCACCCGTTCTAACTAAAGAGATTTCATTGCAAATTTTTACAAAACAATTCAATATAATAATAATATGTTAATATAATAATATGTTAATTAAAGTTATCATGTCCTATAATCTTCTAATACTACAATATTAAATTTATACTTTGCAAGTGTTTAATAATATGTTAACCCTTTACAGGGCACAGGTTTTTCCAATTTCTAACTCTAAACGGGCAAGATTTTTGAGGGTTTTAGTCAGATTTTAGGTCATGTTAGTAAAAAGATCATAACTAAGTTGTTAGTGAATGGATTTTAGTGAAATAAAGAGCAAAATGAAAAGAAATGCATGCAGATTAATAATTGTACTCACATGTCATATGAATAATCCAGTCTTGTTGGTATAATCCACATATGAACACAAATATTTTCAAAATATAACACATTATTTGTGAGTGTCAGTCATATATACACTATGTACAAACACTGCCAACTGCTCACTGGCCTCCAAGATGCTGGGGAAAACAAGTGTCCTTGCAGTAGTTCACTTGGCACACATCACAGCCATACGAACTTTCAATGGTTCGTCCTGCAGGGGTACGACGTTTGGCGTGACTGCACGCCACACAGGCTTTCTTCCTGCCCTCAAACCTCATGAGCTTGTGGTTGTGGACACTTACTGGAGCTACTGCTTGGCCTTTCCTCTTTGCTGCAGCCCTCTTCCTGCTGGAGAATCCTGCGATTAGTTGCTTACATAAATCCAGACGGAAGTCCAGAAGGGCGTAGCGTTTGCTGGGCTTTGCTGTGGACTGCTCGAACAGGATGAATGCATTGTTTATGCATGAATCGAAGACAAAACTGACGAGGTAGCGCCAGTATTTTCTGCTCTTCTTCAGTGTAGAGTAATACCCCCTCATTTGATCTGCCTTGTCCACCCCTCCCATGCATTGGTTGTAGAGTTTGATGACAGCAGGGCAGGACACAGGCTTTCTGGTGCGAGTGTGCCGGTCCCATCGCTCAACAGTGGTCAGTGTGTGTGAGGTATTGTTGGAGAGCATGAATACATCCCTTTTATCATGCCACACAGTAGCAAGTAGATCCTCCTCTTTCTGGAAGACTTGATGGTCCCCTTGCGTCATTTTTCTTTTTCCTCTGAATGCCAGAGGCAGATCTTTCCGGTTCCTTCTTACTGTTGCTGCCGCATAAGTTTTCACTTGGAGAAGGTTAGTAAAAAGCGCAACTGACGAAAAAAAGTTATCAAAATAGAGGTGATGATACTTCCCCAAAAAGGGGGCAGCAAGCTGCATCACTACATCATGGCCCAGTCCATGCTGAATGGCACCATCTATTTGCCACGGTAAACAGAAAACTGGAGGAGATAACCAGTTGCTGACTCGCAAGCACACCAAACTTTCATTCCCCATTTTGTTGGCTTGGCTGGTAGATACTGTTTTAGTGCATTCCTGCCTTTGAATGGCACCATTGCCTCATCAATGGCAATTTCTTTCTTAGGTTTGTAATGTTGTAAGAAAGTCCTATTAGCCATGTCAATGAGAGGCCGAATTTTGTGGAGGCGGTCACTGGCGTCAGCTGTGTTGTTGTCAGCCACATGTAAATACTGCTCCAGCTTCTTGAATCTCTTCAGCGGCATCACATTCTTCACACCTGGCATTCCCAACATAATATCTGCAGACCAGCACAATTCCAAACGAGGAGGTTTGTAGATCCCCAATAAAATGAGCAGACCAAAATAGGCCTGTATTTCGGTTGCATTGGTTGGAACCCAGCCTCGATCACCTACTTGCTCGATCTTTCGCCTAGCATACGTATTTGTTTGATCGGCAATCATTTGAAACGTTTGTTCCTCGAAGAGTTGAAGAAAGAATGCACGCTGAGAACGATCGTCAGTTGTTATTGATAAGTTGACGCCAGTTTCTTCACTAAATTCTTCGATATTCAGTGTTGTTGTTGTGTTGCTCCAACCGTTTGCGTCGCGAGACGGCCCCGCCCGACTTTCTTCAGCGACATTTTCTGAATCAGATTCACTTTCTTCAAAGTCCGAAAGATCTGAAGTGTGCACGCTACACACGCTGATATCACTGAGATGTAACTCCGATTCATCGTCACTTTCGTGCGTTTCAATGTCACTTAAATTGAACCCTTCGAACTCGCCGCTATCGCTTGAAGAATTGAGGAAATCCATTTTCATTAACAACCCACAAAAATCCCGAAAACTAATGAACAATCTGATCAAATTTAATGAAAACACTTGCAAACGTTACCCACGCTTTCACTCTATCAGCAAGACTGGTAGAAAGGAACAGGAAGTCTCGGAAATTCGCGAGATCGCGTTTTTAAAATGACTAGTATTCAAAGCCGGAATCGGACGCTGTGAGCGTTTTATCACACCGGCCAGAATCGGACGATGTACCTTGTAAAGGGTTAATATAATAATATGTTAATTAAAGTTATCATGTCCTATAATCTTCTAATACTACAATATTAAATTTATACTTTACAAGTGTTGGCTGTCAACGATTAGGGTCCCTGCCTGTAGTTAGACACTCGTCGAAAACTGCATATTAATGGTTCTCAGGTTTCACTTTTGTATGCTGAGAGACACGGTTAAATGTATCTGGCGCCCAAGGACTCAAACAATGATCGACAAGGCGGGCTTCACCACCCCGTAAGGATCGATAAGGCACGATAAGGCGGGCTTCACCACCCCGTAAGGATTGATAAGGCACGATAAGACACAATAAGGCGGGCTTCACCACCCCGTAAGAATCGATAAGGCACGATAAGGCGGGCTTCACAACCGCATAGAGATATTGAAACTGATTCAGCTAAGTGGGCTTCACAACCGCACAAAGATATTGAAACTGATTCTTCTTCTTCTTCTTCTTCGTTCATCCGGAGTTTTTTTTCCGGATGTGATTGCGTTGTGCCTGTTTACAGCAGAGCTGCGTTCTTGCGCCGTTAGGCCGACACATCCGACTTCTGCGGGCATTTGTTGACCGGGTTAACCTTCCCGGGGGTTTCTTAGGATGTTTGACTCTCACTGTTGTGGTGTTATCCCCCATCCCAGCTGGTCCATATAGAACAGCCAAAGATCCTGGTCAGCCCTCAAGGGAAGGCATGGGGCAGACCATGGGCATTCCCCGCCATCCAAGGAGGCTTCCATAATTGCAGAGCCGATACATAGCGCTCTGGTACTGGGCTCACCCAAGGAATCGTCACGTCCTGCACATGGCTGCTTAGCCTCACTTCCGTATATTGGGCCTTCCGTTCACCATAGGCTGTTCTTCCGGAAACCAGAAGTATGCAGTCTGCAGATGACATCCACACAGTGAGCTTTCGATTCGGACTTTCCATGTAATGGATTTGCTATCCAAGCAATATTCCATTTCGTGCCACTAGGACACTTTTCCACCTTTTATGAAGTCCACACAGTGGGCTTTAGATACGGACTTTCCACGTAATGGATTTGCTATCCAAGCAATATTCCATTTCATGCCACTAGGACACTTTTCCACCTTTTATGAAGCCCACACAATGGGCTTTTGATTCGGACTTTCCACGTAATGGATTTGCTATCCAAGCAATATTCCATTTCGTGCCACTAGGACACTTTTCCACCTTTTATGAAGCCCACACAGCGAGCTTTCGATTTGGACTTTCCACATAATGGATTTGCTATCCAAGCAATATTCCATTTCATGCCTCTGGGTCTTCATGCACCTTTAAATGTCAACCTGTATGTAGTTAAAGTAAGCTGCGGTCAACTTGAGCTTGTTGATATCTCCATAGAGCTTGTCCTCAAATGAAGCAGGTGTGGGCCAAAATATCTTTCTCTGTTCTGCATACGTTGGGCAATCCTGCAGCAAATGTTTTGCTGTCATTTTTCCAGTTCTACAATTACATTCATCGGTATCTCCTATCTTTAGTTTATTGAACAAGTGGTATTTCAGCCTGTTATGTCCTGTGCGGAGTCTGAAGATTGCTACTTGTTCTCTTCGGTCGAGTTTGTAATATGCATCATCCTTCTGATGGCCTGGATGCTCAGATTCCCATTTGGTTCTATAAGTGCTTTTTATCAACCTCTTTGCCTCATTATAGGTTATGTCTATGTCAGGCTGTGGTAGTCATCCGCCCTCTTTTGCCAGTCTGTCAGCCTCTTCGTTTCCAGGTATACTGCAATGTGATGGGATCCACTGTATTACAACTTTTTGGGATTTCTGGCATAGACCATGGAGTGCTGCTCTTAGGTCAGTTAGTTCTGTGCTGTTATTGCTCTTGAGTATTGAGACAGCTGGACTTTGCATCTGTGAAGATAGCTATTTGCTTCTCTTTATTTTCCTCCATCAGGAGCATTTCTGCTGCAGTTTTCAAAGCCTCTACCTCCGCTTTGAAGTTACTTGAAAATTTTCCAGTTGCCATTGAATGTGTTTTATTCACTCCATTTTTTAAATTTAGGAGAATTCCTCCTCCTCCATTCTCTATTGAATTTTTGGCTGATCCATCTGTATATGCATGGGTCCAATTCCTGCTTGGGTAATGTTCTTTTATGTAGTTTAGGGTTATTTCTCTTCTTTCGGTTTCATGCTGAGTGTTCTTTTTCTCAATACCAGGAATGTTTTCTATCATCTCAGGCAGTTGCTGCTGTCTCCAAGCTGGGAACTTGTGTGCATTGTGTATGGGCTTGACTGTTGATATGTTAAGTATAGGATCTGCCCTAATCCTTCGTTTTGCAGTTTCTACAAAGTTGCTACGCTTCAGTCTTCCCTTTCCAAAACCATTAAATCTGTTGTACATAGGGTGGTCTGTCAATCTTCTAAATTTTTCTGCTTGTTGCTGGGCTCTGCTATCTCTTCTATCCTGCATTGGTTGTAAACAAGTGATCTTTTCTAGTTCATTAATAGGCGTTGTCTTCAGGCTTCTAGTTATGATTCGCATTCCTTGGTTTTGCACTCTACTTATTTTGTTAAAGTTTGACTTAGCTGCTGTTGCCCAAGCTGCAATGCCATATTCCAGTACTGGCCTCACCCGTCCAGTATATAACTTCTTGAGAACTTTCTCATCTGCTCCCCACGTTGTACCAGCAAGCTTTTTCATGATTGCCATTCTCTGCCTTGCTCTTGTTCGATTTTTCTCAACCTGTGTCTTCCATGTCAGGCGACGATCAAAGGTGACTCCTAGATAGTTTGGATTTCCTTCATGGCGCAATATTTTTCCATTCAATACCAGCTTAGGTTGCTGAGTTTTAGTTGAGAGGGAGAACACTGTGCATGTTGTTTTCTCCTCACTTATCTTCACTAGCCATGATTTTGACCAGTCCTCTAGCGCTAATAAGGCTTGCTGTATTCTGCTGTTAGCTGTACTAATATATTCTTCAGATGTCCATATGGCTAGGTCATCTGCAAAGGAGGATGTGTGTACTCTGGCTGGAAAATTTTCTGTGATGTCATTTATATATGCTAGGAATAATGTTGGTGAAAGAACTCCTCCTTGGGGGACACCTTGCTCCAGCAGCATCATTTTGCTTGTTTGTCCTTGTACTTTTGTCCTGGCAGTTCTATTCTCAAGGTAGTGGCTGATCCATTTATACATTTTTCCACAAACATGCATGTTTTGCAGTTTTACTTTCAGTCCTTCCTTCCATACTTTATCAAATGCTTTTTCTAAATCTATCCAAACTGCTAGTGTGTGCTTTTTCTCTTGGAAGGCATCCTCTATTTCCTGAGCTATATAGGTTATTTGATCTTCAGTGGATCTGTATTTTCTGAATCCTGCTTGGTGTGGTGTTAAGAGTTTGTTTTCTTCCAGATGCCATGTTAGCCTGCCATTGATAATGCGTTCCATTAATTTTCCTACACAGCTAAGTAGACTGATAGGTCGATAGCCATTTGGTTCTTCCAGGTCTTTTCCTTTCTTTGGGACTGGTATTAGTATAGCTTCCTTCCATGCCTGTGGGACTATTCCTCTCTTCCAGCTGTTATTTAGGACTGCTAGTAGTTTCTTCTTTGCCTTGGTGCCTAGTCCTATTAGCATTTCATTTGTGATTCCGTCCTTTCCTGGTGATTTCTTCTTTTTTAGGGTATTCATTGCCTGTTCCATTTCTTCCATTGTTAGATTTGCCATCATATATTCTGCTGCTGTCTCTGTATTTCTATGATGTATCTGTTTGTCTTTGATTGCTTTCTTCTGTTCGGTTGTAATATCAATGTGGTTTGCATTTGCATAGTGTTCCATTAGTGCATTTGCAGCCTTTTTGCCTGTAAGCAAGGCATTTCCTTGTTTAATTGTTATTTGTTTGTTTCTAGGTCCTTCATTGTTCATGGCTTTCACTAGTTTCCATAGTTTGTTTCCATCCCTGTCAAAATTCAGGTTTTCTGTTTATTCCCTCCAACAATCTCTTGTTGTTTGATTTACTGTTCTTTTATATTTTGCTGAGATGGCTTTGAGAGAGATGTTTGCTTCAATTGTTTGTTCTCTCTCTGCTGTCTTCCTGGCATCTTCAACTTTGTCCTCCAAACTTTGTAGTTCTTCAGTCCAGTATGGTTTGTAATTTTTCCTCGCTCCTCTTGGAATGGACTCAGTGGCTGCCTGTATTATCGCTCTGTTTAGACTTTCCACCATTTGCTTTATGTTGCCATATCGTGTATTTATGTTTTCACAATATTTGTCTGTTAGTATGGCAAATCTGTCCCAATCTGCTCGTTTGTAATTCCAGCGGGGCAAGGGCTTTTGCTCCTGTGGAACATACTCCATATTCATTTCAAGCTTGATTGGTCTGTGGTCACTACCTGCTAATTGGTCCAGCACATGGCGATCGATTTTGTGGAGGATGTCTCCTGTGCAGAAAGCTAAGTCTGGAGTAGAAGTGGTAAGCCATCTTCTGGAGTAGAAGCTCGGTGTGTCATCCGCCTTGTTGAGTAGATGGAGATTTGAGTCTATTTCCCAGTCCTCCAATTCATCTCCTCTTTTGTCAGTATCTGGGTATCCCCATCTTTCTGAACGGCTATTAAAGTCTCCGACAATAATGCAATTTGTGTCAGTTATTTTCATGTTTGAGAGTGTAAGGTCCTTATCTGCTGGGCTATACAGATTGTAGATTCTTATTTTCATGTCCTTTATCATTATATCAACACCTATAATTTCTGTTTGGTTGTTAGAGATCACAGATACTTCGCTGCAAGGTATTGTATTTCGTGTAAGTATTAGAACTCCTCCTTTGTGTCCTTCGCGGTCAAAACGTGTGGCCTGATATCCTCTGACTGAGAATTTGTGATTGGCGTTGAGGTGTGTCTCTTGAATGCATGCCACATCTATTCTATCTTTATGAAGACGCTGTGTTAGGGAGTCTTTCTTCTTGTAAACTCCTTCGGCATTCCACTGTAGTATGTTGAGTTTCCGGGGTATTTGGTCAATAGCCCTTAACCTACTCCTCTGGGCCTTGACTCCACAGCACAGGGGAAGGTGACCACCAGTAGTCATGGGTGGACCCCCTCGAGGCAGGGGGCCCGGCACTATCACCGCCTGATGGGACTTCACGGGATTAGCACCATATTGATTAATTTTGATTTGTGACATCATGAATTAAGTTACGTTGCACTGCTTTGTCAAGCCTGTGGCTCAGTACATCCAATTTCGACAAGCATTTATTCGGGATGCTTTCCCTAGCCTTTGACTGTCCCCAGTCTACCTACAAGGCAGCAGGTTTCACGTTGCACTGCTTTGTCAAGCCTGTGGCTCAGTACATCCGATTTCGACAAGCATGTATTTGGGGTGCTTTCCCTAGCCTTTGACTGTCCCCAGTCTACCTACAAGGCAGCAGGTTTGTGAGTCTCTTCGTCTGGTCCCTCTCCCTTGACCTGTCCGACATGGGTGGCCCTACCAGTAGCTGTGCTACCGTCGGCATAGCTCTTGGGGTCATTGGGACGCACAAGCCCCTCTACCTCGTCACGGTGGACACACAGCAGAGGGGGAAACTGATTCAGCGAAGCGGGCTTCACAACCCCATAAAAATATTTAAGGTTGATCTGTTCCTCTGCCAGTTAAGGTCGGCATTTTGGAAACTTTTTGAAGTCCGTTCAGCAGAAGTCTGATAACGTGCCACATTTTCTCAACAAGCGCAGTATGAAGTAGTGGCTGTATTAAATATAGTGGCCCAGTACCTCCGTCATGTACCGCGACAATTGAAGTTGTTTAGACTGGTCCACGGCACCATTTCGCTTATGTTACAGTGTAGCGAATTGGTGAATTCAGAAATAACATAACTCCAGCAGTCTCCTGATGTATGACATTTATTTGTAGTTGCTTCAGGTTTACATACTCTTATAAATATCGTAGACAAATAACAGAGGTCAAGATATCTCAACAATACTTGATGATGACTTAAACGTGACCTCGCTCCAAGACTGCTGGCTAATCACTAACTCGTTGCTATCCTTCCCATCATGCGTGAGCATCCCTAGTTATTTACATTTTCCCAGGGTGCTCCCGCGTGCACTGAAGTTTAGACCCTTTTTCTCTTGCACGCCGACTTAGATTCCCTTAACCCTTTACAGGTCATAGCGGCCAATTCCGGCCGATGCCATAAAACAATCGTAGCGGCCGATTCCGGCAGACACTATTATGCATTGTAAAATCGCGATCTCTTGGCTTTCCGACAGCTACTTTCGCTTTCGCCGACAGCTTGACAACGTGGCCGCCATTTGTAAACGCGATAGTATGAATTTGAACGGACTTTTACGGACAATTTTTGATAGTTTTCGGGATTTTTACGCTGTTTTTCAAAACGGATTTCGGCGATTCTTCAAGTGATAGCCGAGATTTCGCTCTGTTCAATTTAAATGACATTAAAGGGCACGAAGTTGACTATTAATCGGAGCTAGATATCAGTGCAAAGCGTTACTTTGCATTAGCAGTCTGAGTCGGACTTTAAATAAAGTGATTATGATTCTGAAAATGTGTTTGTAAATTGCCGTATAGATGACGGAAAATCATAAGCAACATGCCGTATTTCGTAAATATTTTGAGTTCATATATGGATTACCGACAACAATCACGTGAGTAACATATTCTGCATGCTTTTCCCTTCATTGTGTTGTTTATTTAACTAAAATCGGTTGACTAACACCTTATTTGTGATGTTTTTACTGACGCGACCCGAAATTTTACCGAACCTGAAAAAATCTTGCCCGTTCAGGGCTAGAAAATGGACAAGCGTCTGCCCTGTAAAGGGTTAACAGAGACAGACACTCTGTTATATTTCTCCATGTAAATTGCATTCATAAATCAAATGACGTAGGCTAGCATCAAACCCACAAACTTTGGAGCTTGAGGCGGGTGGTGTAACCACTACACCACAGAGACACATTCATTCTCATGACTGGAGGTCAGCATGGCTGAATGGATCTGAACACATGTTCTAAAACATCCAGTGTGCTGATGCTGAGGTAAGGGGTTCAAACCCTACACCGGACAGTTGGATTAAAATGTTGACCTATCGTCCATGACTTGAGGACGTAAATTACAAGTACCTCTGAAGTCGGAGTGGGTTCGCCTGATGGCGAAGGACACTGGTAATAGGGAAAGCTAATCCACACACAAAATTCAGTTTAGTACTATTAGAAATAGTGTGTATGAACTACGCTTAGTTCAAAGCGAGCGAGCGCCCACAAATAAAAAATCCTCATGACTTACTTTACCTACAGTTTTCCCGTGTACAGATTTATTGATTTATTGTTGCCTATCATATACTTCATAGGTGAGGTTATCAGAGAGAAGGACCGCTGCAGTGAATGCAGGGGCAGAAAAGTGTGCAACGAAACAAAGCTTCTCGAGGTTCATCTGGACAAAGGCATGAGAAATGGGCAGAGGATACCCTTCAGGGGAGAAGGCGACCAGCAGGTATGTTTAGCATTCTGCTTCTTCCTTTTATCCTGTCGGCTAGCTCAAGTTACGTCATCCTATATTTTGCTATCTTCTGCATGCCAATCCATGTCCTTCCTGTATTTTTAATATCTGGCTATTATTCTCGTTCCTATGTGTTTTTAAGTTTGTTCAAATGTTGGTCTCTATGTGTTTTTAGGTCTGCTCTAATTCTTGTCCTTATGTGTTTTTAGGTCTACTCTAATTCTCATCCCTATGTGTTTTCATTGTAGTATCAGAAAGTGCAAAGAAAGGACTCTCCTTGAATATCAAGAAAACAGTAACAATGGTGAAATCAAAGATACAGGTAACACCCAAATGTGAAATAGAGATAGAAGGGAAAATTCTTCACCAGTTGGATAGTTTTAAATATCTAGGGACATTTATAACATCAAATGGAAGATGCACAACAGAGATTAAGAGGTAGAATAGGGCAAGCAAAGGCTGCATTACAGAAAATGAAGAATATCATGCAGTAAATCAATATCATTGAATGTAAGAAAGAGAGTGCTAAGGTGCTATAAAGAACCTGTTTTGCTGTATGGCTATGAATCTTGGAATGTAAATGAACAAATTAGGAAGAGATTGGAAGCAACAGAGATGTGGTTCCTGAGATGAATGTTGCGAATTCCTTGGACTGCCAAAGTAACTAACAACGAATGCCTGACAGAAGCTAATGAAACTAGAATCATTATATACAACAATAAGAAAGAGGCAAACAACTTATTCTGGTCATGTGATGAGAAGAGAGGCATTGGAAAACATCGTGACAACTGGAAATCCCGAATGATGGGAAGGATGAGGCAG
>JACEFZ010013851.1:2500-11105 GCA_014155875.1 Cepaea nemoralis
CCTTCAGCCTGGAGGCTGAAAGTGGGGTCTGCGCGCCAACCTCTACTACTACTGCCATCTGGGGAATCCACACTCGCGTTACAGGCATAAACATTCACCAACACAAATGGTAGACCGGAGTGAACTCTAACAGCCTGTAATTGTATCTCGTCACTGTCCCACCTGGACATATCCAGCTCTGAAACTACTATTAGTACTATACTGTCTCGAATCAGACTCGCCATTCCCAGGTGTCGCCTGTTGTAAAAACATTTGAATCCGCCTTAGACATAACAGTTTCCTTAGATTCTGCTGGCCTATGCACGACGGTTTACTATAAACCGACTGACTCACATGCATTCCTTCTCTATACCTCCTCCCATCCTCCCTCTTGCAAGGATTCCATTCCTTTCTCACAACTGTTACGTCTCCGACGGCTTTGTCATGACAATAACGACTTCCGTCAAAAAGCCCACGAAATGTTGGATTTCTTCCGCCTTCGAGGCTACCCTGAGAATGTTCTGTCTACAGCTCTTCACCGCTGCCAGTCTATTAGTCGTGCCCAGGCTCTCTCTTCCAGGCCGAAACCACGTAATAATAGACCTATTCTCTCACTTACCTACCATCCTCATAATATTGCTGCCAAGAATATTCTCATGAGGCATCTACCAATCCTCCAGGCAGACCCGGTCACTCGCGAGGTCTTTTCAGAGGCCCCACTTGTGGCATACAGGCGGGATCGTAACCTGAGAGATGTGCTGGTCCATAGCACTCTATGATAATCCCACCAGTCTCTTCCTGGCACGACTGCATGTCTTCGATCTCGCTGTAAGACTTGTCCATATGTCCTTCAAACCACAAGTCTGACTTTCCCCAAGACTACTTTCCACATCCGGGAGGGTTTCTCATGTACGAGTCGCAACGTTATCTATGCGATCATCTGCACACGTTGCGACATGAGGTATCTTGGGTAGACGGGCCTTCGTCTGGCGGACAGATTTAGACAACATTTATCCGATATCGACAGTGGTGCCAAGAAACCGGTACCCCTACACTTCAACAGTTCCGACCACTGTGGGGTTGCCGACATACGTGTTACGGCGATAAAATAGTGCACATCTCACGAACGCGATCGCAAGACACTGGAAAACCGTCTTATCTTCCAGTTGTGTTCACTTTCCCCTCACGGCCTCAATGTCCAACACAGTTTTATTTAAGTCCCCTACGCCCCTTATCCCCACCCCACCCAACCCCATCCCCGTAGTCGTATAGTCCACTTCCAAGCCAGTTGCATGTCCTTCGCAGGACGTGGTAGTCAACACCAGCATTATCTCTGCTTTCTGTGACTTCCTGGTTGGTTTGCGTGGGGTCGCTTCTCATTGCGTTCTGAACAACCGTCACTTGTGCTATCTTTTGATTGTTGGTTTGCATCCATATAGCCCACAGCAGCGTTTCGAACTTGGCGTGCGGAATTGCGAACTGCATCCGTTACATCGCCCCAGAGTTACCCATCCATATTTTTCCATTCGCTTCTCCTGGGCGCACCCCGATCCCTTCAGCGCGGGTTCCCTCACCGGTTGACTTAACCAATAGCCGAGCTTCTGGCTGTACTGACCTTTAGTCAGTTGACCCCGTTAACCACAACATCCGTTCCTTTCCACCCATGGATAACCGTTTCCAGCTAGGACACAGATAAGTTGATATTTGTACATTCATGTAGTGTCGATCGTGTATTTGTTAGTCTATATTTGTTTGTTTGTTCTGTGCTGACGAAGGCTTTGGCCTCAACGTCCATTGTTTTTTGTAGTTGTGCTTTGGTAAAGCTCTCAACCTACTTCTCGTTTTTCAGTGATTCATATATGGAGTGTATAACGTCCAGTCTCGTCTCCTGAAGCGCAACTATATCGTTCCTGTATGCCAGGCTTTCCAAAATGTGGCCTCGTTGTTTAGCACTGGCACAATTCCACTATAGAATACGCGTGTACTTGAGGCCCAGTTGGTCACAGTTACGTGTGACCGGCTTTCAATACACCAGAGGGTCACTATGAGTTCAACGTTCTTCCATTTGGATTGATTAATGCTCCTAGCGTCTTCACACACATGATGAGGAAATTACTCGAAGCACTTCAACATCCAGCAATAAGCAATTTCATGGATGATTACCTGATTGCTACTGAGACTTTTGAGGAACATCGTAAGGCACTCACTCCATCTTCTTTTCAAATGCCTGAAGGAAACCGGTTTGACAGCACGACCAAAGAAGAGTCAGATAGGATTCCAACAACTGGATTTTCTTGGACATACGGTATCTCAAGGATTCGTGACTCCTCATGAAGGAAATATTTAGGATCTTCAACAAGCACCTCGTCCAAGAACGAAGAAGGATGCTAGCTCTTTTGTTTCATTGTGCGGATTCTATCAGAAATACATGAAAGACTTCAATTCCCTAACCGCTCCTTTTACCAATCTTACAAGGAAAGGGGAACCAGAGAAAGTCGTATGGTCGGCCGAGTGTGAGAAAGCTTATACAGCTCTCAAGAAAGCCTTAACTGCAAAACCAGTTCTTCATCTGCGGAAAGAAACCGTGCCGTATGGGATAAAACCCGATACAATGAAGTCGATCTTGTCACCTTTAACCTTTTTTAAAGTAATTCCCATTCTTTAAAATGTACCCTCGTCTTCCAATGCCACACTATTTACAAGTCTACCCATTATTTGGCTTCTCTTTCTGCGTTTGTATCTTACTTCACATTTTCCCTTTCGATCCTTCTCTAAACGCTCTGTGTTGTAAAATACAGCTTGAGACACGCGTAGTGACGTTGTGCACAAAAGCTAAAGACCACCAAATGACACATTAACGCGGACTGTGTGAATGCGTGTATAGCCATGAATGAATGCCACACCACCAGCCCAAGCCAATGTGAAACCATTTCTATTATTCATACTGGTCCTTTTGTGTTTGTCAGCGGCCACGTGTCGATCAGCAATGGTAGTCTTTACGAGGGGAACTATTTTAGTTTTCTAAACGCTTTTTGTCTGAGGCAACAATTACTGATCTGACCAACAAATGGTGTAAGCGTTTTGTCGTATTCCTTCTTCATGGCACACTTAAGGCGTCAACGTGAATAAATGCAAAGAAAACAGCCGTTAACTTGAGTTTGTTGACGTCTCCATATCGTTTGTCCTGAAATGGAGCGGGCGTAATCATTTGGTTGATACTACATTTTTCTCTTCTTGTAATTTTACTTACATTAATGAACATAGAGAGTTAATTACGTGTCCTTTACAGGACGTCATAATCAACGCCCAACATGTATCGTCTGCTTGTGATTTTCTACGCAGTTTACGTTACTGGTTGCCAAGTGGTTATTCCTTCCATTGGGATGTGGAATGTACATTGACTCATAAAAAACTCGTTAAGCACTCACCTTTGAACAGTGTGACGAATAATCAGACGACTCCAAAGAAGAAACAAGACTCACACTTTTATTTCGTGTCGAGCGGAACAAATAACAGTGGATAATTATCGCATGTTATTAAACTGCCCCCGAGATGTAGGAGCGGCGTTTAATTAGTTAACATTTCACGAAACTCCCTGCCTTCTTCCAATGTTCTCTTTGAGGCGTAGACCTGCCATTTCGCTGTTCTGAGTTGCAGCACGTCTAGGTTTCGGGTTCTGCCTTAAGTATCCATTTGCCAATCGATCCTTTCCTCCTGAACTCTATTCGCCGAAGCTCGGAATAAGTCGCATACGGCGCTTCACACACGGCTCTCTGGAAGACACGTCCTTTCCTTTCGAATCACACACAGAGAAAGTCCTTTGTTGTTCTGTGACGCTGTTTACGTTTCCAATGGTATCTTCCTTTCCTATTTGTCCATTTTTGTGCATAACTGGAAAAACCCCATTTATGACTTTGGTGGCGTGTGCCGTCATATGGCATAATGCCCCCTCCCAGAAATAAAAAATGCTTTCATTTTTTTCTATGGATATATGTAGTACTTTGCAAACATATGCATTAACCCTTAACAACGAGATCTGGAAAATTCCTAGTCTCCCCCTTTATCTACTCTCAAAAACAAATTAATAATGTCATATGACAGGGCACGCCCACCTGTCTAATACCCCATTAGACGTCGTGTGGCTGATCGTGGGAGATCAGTCCAACTAATAAACATATTAGTCCCTTACCTTGTCTTAATAGACAAGTGTGTCCTCACTCTAGGTAATACCATGAGTTTTGGACGAGAGTAATAATGGGTTTCCCAGTAATCCATGTTGGTCGTTGTTGTTGTTCCTCCATATATTCCATGTATATTTATAATATCTGTTGGTAGGGTAGACGTAACGATCCATGTCTTGCGAGACTTTATGGAACCATTTGATATGTTAGACTGTCCAATACTTGTGTGGATATTTTAAACCATCAGCCGATTCCGTATATATTCATAGATCTTAATGGATCGATTTGCAAAATAGTTCGTTCTCCTAAAATTAGTTCAGCTGAAAACCTTGCTTATCCAACTATTCACTCAATCACAAAGTAATTATTTCAATGTTTTCTCAATCAACAATTGAATAATAATTATCACTATACATATTCTAATGTACTGACTTATCTACGTAACTCATTAATATAACAACATTGACTCAAACTAATTAACTAAGTAATTCTAGTTAACTCTTTAAAATTGTTCAAATGTTCCACGTCTTGGAATTAATTAATAAAATTACACAACACAATCTAAAAAATACTTGACCGGAGTTTTCCACGTAAAATAATGACGGTCGAAACATCCATCAAGTGTGCAGGACATATCATTGGACCAGTGCATCCGTGTAGATGTCTCTGCCAATAAATGTAAATTAACAACATATGTATCTATTTGATTACACTATATATTCCTAACAGTATTAATTTAAAGTCACCGATTGTATCAACATCGTTTATTAATTAGGTGCTATTTGATTGAAATTTATTAAATTTCCAAATATTTTATAACATAATAGATATAATAAACTCTAATTGAATAAATTATAACATATATCAGTCTTACTATATATACTATAATCGAATGAGAATGTCTCATATAATATGATTGACTGATTAAAACTTGCAGACATCGAGTTGTGAAGAATGATACATTTCAACTATTCAAGACTTCTACGAAAATAAATCAGCAATATAATATAATATTTTGATTCAACAAGAATAAATAAACCAAATAATTTATTAAGTTCTCTAATAGAGATATAGTTAAGAACAATTATCCGACTAATAGAGAACCGAAATATTACACAACTGAGTGTAGAGATATTAGATAGTATGAACACCTCTGAAAAGTATATATTTATATCAGTGACACCTGCCATAACTAAATAATAAGACCTAAGAACCTAATGTGTCTGTAGTGTATTATGTGTTGATATGAACCTAACACTTTCATCCCATTTTATTTATTTATTTATTTCAATCTTCGTTTTATTCACTTTCTTCTCTCTCTCTCTCTCTCTCTCTCTCTCTCTCTCTCTCTCTCTCTCTCTCTCTCTCTCTCTCTCTCTCTCTCTCTCTCTCTCTTTCTTCTTATTTTCTTTCTTACATACTTATGGTGTTTCTGTACTGTATGCATGCTAATATTTGTACTTTTCAACTTTGTTGACTTGAGCCCTGTCATACTTTTCACTCGTATGTATAATGACAATAAAGCATATTTGATTACTTTGCAGCAGAAGTAAATAAAGTACGCATTAAACAATGCATTTTGTTTATTGTACTTTAGTTTGTTATTATTAAATTGTGTGTAAATTTTCTTGAGTGATTGAATAACTGTATTTTTATTCATAATATCATCAATATATGCTTTTGTTTGTGTGGATGTGTTCGTGACTATGGATGTAACCTGAGATAAGGTTAATTTAAGCCACATCAAAATGTTTGTAATAAATATGGTTACAATATCCGATGTCGTCTGTTGTTTGTAACCATTGTGTTTAACTTTTATTCTCTTCTTGTGTACCACCCTGTTGTTATTAACAGTCGGTTGAACTTTTAATGAACGTGTAATTCCTTCTTTATGTGATACTTGGGTTTGTGATTCTGTGAGTTTCACATCAAGTTTGCGTTCTCTAGTTTGAACGTAATCTTTGACATCAGTGATGTTACCAATTATCAACCCAGCACATGGGTTTGGTAGTACTGCTGCGCAGACTTTACCTTCATAATATGGGCATTTTATGCTGACCCATGCGGTTTTGTACATTTCTATTGTACCCCCAAATGTTCTGCACTCAATACTCTTACCTGTATAATCACTTTCTTTTATGAGTTTGTGACTAACACCTGTAATATCAGACCCTGTATCTCTGAAACAGTTTGTTGGCGAACCATTCACCCATGCTTGGTGTATCATCAGAGTACCTTGATGCATGCATGCTGCATTCGCTTCATGTATATGCCTCTTGTGGGCTGATGTGAGGTCATCATCATTACTATGACCTTCCTTACCTGTTTTGTTATTGTACGACTCTATAATGGCTGCGTGTGTGTCCTCTATATCACCTGAATCACTACTACTACTACTAGATAACACATATGCATTACTTGCCTCTTTCCACGTATTCTTCATCGGACAACACCTGCTAGTGTGCCCGTACGCCCGACATGAGACACATTTGATGCTTCTCTTGAATGAGTCATACTTACTTCTTTTCTTCGCTGTGATGTCACTAAGATAATCTGTAATACCCAGGGTGTCGATCACACATTTCCAAATGTCCATGTGACAATTTGCAATATTGACATCTGGATAGGTGTCCTTTTCTTGGTCTGTCTCCGTCTCTATTAGAATACTGGTATGGACTATTTCTATTTTTATTACCACTAATTTTCCTAAATCTTGCCATTGCTTTCTGAAATCTAGCACTTGCTCCTATTACCAGTTCTGGCTGTGCACAATTTGCGAATATGTCTCGATGTGCATTGAAATATGATTCTTCCCTCGTTTCCATTTCCTTAAGATCTTTGCATTTATTCTCCACTAGAAATATAGACATGGCCTCTGGTACTGCAGATAGTAGTCTATCTCTAATTATTAAGTCTCGAATTTTATTGTAGTCAGACCGAATATCAGCGGCTTTAGTCCATTTATCAAAAGATGAGGTTAATTCAGAAACAAAGTCAAGGAAAGTTTGGTTAGATTTAGGAGTGAGTGTTTTAAACTTAGTACGTAAGCCCAATTCATCTAAACTAAAGTGTGCCAAAACACGATCTCTCATGTACTTGTAGTTAGTACGTAAGTCCTCAGGTATTAACTCGATTACATTTAAAGGCTCCAATGCGAGATGCCCGTGGAACAGAATCGGTACGTCTTGTTCCGGTACCTTGTAGTACTATACGAGCACTTCAAAATTAGTAATCCAAGAACTGACAGAATCACCTTGCTGGAAATTGCGAAAAAGACCTTGATACTTCTTTACTGGATCATTATGTTTTGCACGACTTTTCTCTCGTTCAATTTCAGCTTCATGTTCCATCTCCAACGTCTTGACTTTCAAATTACGCTCAACCTCTTTGTCCTTCCAGAGTGTCTCTGTTGCCAGTTTCTCCTTATCAAAAGCCAGTTGTTTCTCCCTGATTTCTGCCTCTGCGGCTATTTGCTTTGCCTTCATCTCTGCTTCTGCAGCTATTTGCTTTTCTTTCAATTACATTTCCATAATCAGCTTCTCTTTTTCCGCTGCTATCCTTTCGCGTTCCAGAGCCATTTCTTTTTCTTTAGCTGCCATCCTTTCACGTTCCAAAGCCATTTCCTTATCTTTAATTTCTCTCTCTAGAGCTAACTTCTCTAGTCTTTCCTCTCGTTCACGAGCGGCTTGAAGTTGTTTTGCTTCCTTTTCAGCTTCCTTCTCACGTCGTTTTTCTTCTTTAACTTGCATTAAATGATCACTGTACTCTTGTTTTGCCCACGCTCTAAGTTCTGCTCCAGTCAATCCTGTCTTCGCACCCATTTCTATGTAATCCTGAAGTGTAGACATCTTGACCTACCTGTATAATAATATAGCTGTAATAAAATATCGAAGAGGAAAAAAGAAGACAAGAATATCGACAAAGTTGTAATAATGTTGTTCTAGGAATAGAGTCGATAGTATATCTCGTTGTATCAACGTCGACCAAAATATCAACTTAATTAATACGAATAATGTAAAGTTGACTACCACCCAAGAATATATCACTCAAAATATACGACAATTATACGAAACGTGACATATGTAAACAACAAAAATAATTATGGAAAAATATGTTCAATATAAAATACAGCGAAACAACACTAATACTGACAAACGACGATTGACGTAAGACGAAAATACATATTTTCATTCATAAAAGACAAAATTATTACTCCTGAAATTTAAGTGACAACACGATAAACACTTTAAAATACTAAATCACAATTACGATACCAACAATGTGTTTTATCACACGCAAAATCAATTTAAAAGCCCTTTGTATTGACCTGACGATAGTTTTAAAACAAACGATTTCTAAAGAATCAAGCGGTTTTTCCCCTTAACCCCCCCTTTTTTTAAGGAAAAATAACCCCAAAAATTCCCAAACCCAAAAACCCCGACGCC
>JACEFZ010013852.1:0-10958 GCA_014155875.1 Cepaea nemoralis
AATGCGGGCCAGTGGGCAATTTCCCGAGTGCTGTAATGTCGATTCTTGACTCATCTCAGCAGTAATTCAAATTCAGTAACATGCTGCAGCGTAAATATTTCTTTGATTTTCTTATAGAATGTCATGTATTTCTTCTTTTTGATGGTAATGTATTAAAAGTATTAAAATTAACTGGACGGAAACGAGAACAAACAAATATATACAACAGGAACTGAATACTAAAGAAGATTGGCCATGGAAACAAATAAAGATGAAATATTTTGGAATGTGCTGTGATGTAGATTCTCGACACAAATCGCATGAGTTTATTGAGCAGTTAAAAACCTTTTTTTTTAAACTGCTCTGCTCATTCTTTAAGGGTCGTTAATTTGAAACCCGTTCCAATGGTTTTATTACAAAAGCATGAGAGAAACATTAACAGGTGCGGTAGAATTAAACAAAGCATTCATTTTGAATGAATTATGCACCATGGTTTGGTCATAAGAAGTCGCTATAGTTAGTTAGTCGACAGATCATCCTCGTTGCACATCGAACCATTCAGTCCATAAGTGCTCGGATCCCCTCCTCAGCAAATCCCGCAGCGTGTAGCGGCTAACGACGCCAGTTCTGTGTTGGTTTATCAATCTTCTTTGGCTTCCTGCGTAGTGTTCTTGTTTGGCCACCCCTCTTTTAATTTGCTGCTCCTGCAGTCTGGCCATTGTTGTAGATTCACAGTCATCACTTGGTTCTCGCAAAAGTCTCACTTCTCGTAGAGCATTCAGAATGTCAGCCTGGTCCATGGCGCGTCCGCCCTCCACAGTAGCCTCACCTGCGAGCTTGTCAGCCCGCTCATTTCCCTGTACTCCCGCATGCCCTGGCACGAAGATGAAACTAATCTTTGCCAGCCGAGACCGCTTCAGAGGCAGCAACCATTCTCTTTTGATCGACCCCTCCTCTATCCTCTTGATCATGATCATTGAGTCGCTAAGGAAACAAGCCCTAGTGAATGTCTGTATCTCGAGCCATGTTATTGCTTTACTTACTGCCATGACTTCCATGGTCAGGCTACTTGTGGTTTCAGTGAAAGCACCAGAGTCCTCCTTCACAATTCTCCCTCCGGCCCGAGCTGTAAAGGCCCATGAGCTTCTCACATGTCGGACGACCGACCCATCTGTGTAGATGACCGCGTCACCGTCTAGCGAATTCTCGAAAATCAACGCTTGTACTTCAGCCTCCACAGCAGCCGGATTTTCTTGTCTGCATTTTCTATCTAGTTGGATGCAAACTGAAAAGGATGTGCAGAAGTCTGTTGGCACTTGCACCCACTCCTCGCCAGGTTCTAAGTCCTCAAGTGAACACACCTGTTGAAGAATGTCTTCGGCTTGACCCATCCACGACCGTCCTCTTTTTAACCTGCTGCCCTTCACCTTCCTAATTTCACTATGCAGTGGATGTTGTGTGTTTGCGTTAATTCTGAGGTAGGCGCGTGCCCTGCAAACTTGTATTCTCTCTTCAATGGTTGGAAAATCAAGAAGGTAGCGCATCGCCCTGCATGCTGTATCTCTTGTACATCCAAGAATAATGCGCATAGCTTCATTCAGTATCCTTTCCATCCTTTCTATCTGCTTATGGCTGAGAGTCAGGATTGCCATTGCATACTCCAAAACAGACATGACCAGCCCCTCGTACAGAAGACATAGATGGCGCTGCTCACAGTTTGCTGCCGCCATCACCCGCATCACTGCCAAACCCCGCTTGGCCTTTGTTATCACCTGGTCTATGTGCACATTATAAGCAAGGCTTCGATCAAACCGTATCCCCAGGTAATTCATTGCCTGCGTTCTTTCCACCGTCTCTGAACACAGCATTACTGTTGGTGTTGGATTGTTGACAATATGATTATTCAACGAGAACCAAGTCACTGTTGCCTTTGTTGGGTTGACCATTGCCCCAGCTTCATCACACGAAGTACTTATGCGATTGAGTTCGGTTTGTAGTTCCACAGCAACCTCCTCTCTATCCTTACCCTGACGATACATTAAAACATCATCGGCATACGACAATGTCCTGCCAGGTCCAGCGATCTGCTCACTGGTGATTCTCACTGTGTAGGCGTTGAACAGTACCGGAGATAATGGTGATCCCTGTGGTAGGCCAGGATATATTGTTGTTGGTTCCGAAGTCCAACTGTCGCTATAGGCATTCAGGCAAGCATCCATTGCTTAGATAGGCGGCGAATGCAGTCCGCAAAAAAGGATTGTGGTTGCTCACTGAACCAAATGTTTACCACTTTCATTACGTCTGCATCTGTGTGAAATCGTTGCCCCTTCAGAGCTTCTTTTTAGAGGTCCAAACAAATGAAAATTACATGGTGACAAATCAGGACTATAGGCTGGATGTTGCAGAATTTCCCACTTATTCCAATCTAATGCTTCCCGCACAATGCGGACGAGCATTGCCGTGCAACAAAATCACACCGCGAGAATGCATGCCGGGTTGTTTATTCTTGATGGCTTTTTGCAGCTTTTCAGGTGTTTCCAAGTAGTGGGTAGAGTTGATGTTGACACCAGGTTCTTTAAAGTCGGCCAACAATAGCCCTTCATGGTAAAAAAATGCGCTCAGCATAACCTTACCAACGGAAACCTGTAACTTGAATTTTTTTGGTTTTTGGTGATCCAGCATGCTTCCATTGCTTGCTCTCTCTTTTGCTGTTCGGCTCACAGTGGTGACACCATGATTCATCGCCTGTCACTATGCGGAAGAGAAATGCATCTCCCTCCACTCTGTAACACAGCAAGTGGTTCAAACACCATCCCATTCGTTCCTCTTTATGGTGGTTCGTCAACACCCATGGTACCCACTGTGAACACACCTTCCGATATTGCAGTTTCTTACGAACGACCTTTTGAATTGTCCCACATCAAATTCTGTCGCTAGCGACCGTATGCTTCGACAACGGTTCATCTATAGTGCTGCATCAATTTTGGCGATGTTTTTTTTTTTTCTGTTGCAACAATATGCGCTTGACCCGGCCGTCGAAGATCTGTCGTGAACTGACGTCCTTTCCAAAAAATTCGTGCCCAGTCTGTCACTGTTGTCTTCGACACACATTTGTTAAGTACGCTGCCTGCATTCTTCGATGAATGTCCACTGGTCGACATCCTTCAAATGAAAGAAACTGAATCACCGCTCTTTGAGCTTCTTTGGACGCATTTTGGATTAATCGGGCCATTTTCGCAACGGTCAGAAACAGAACCCATGCATCATGGGACGATAAGCACGAGCTCTTTTATGAATTGGTCAGTACTTATCACATGACTATGACATGATCAAGTACGAAATTACGCGTGTTGCGGCACGAACGGATTTCAAATGAACGCTCCTAATATGATTGCTTGGTCATCTGCAAACGATATGGCACATATTCGCTAACTATTGACTGTAATCCTCAAGTAATGCTATGTTGTCGTTTCACCCAGCACCTTCTCTGATATCACACAAGGTTGCTCGATAACTCGGACACGTGCAAATCATGAGAAGTAAAATCAAGATTGTATGATTTAAATAAAACTTAATCATTCATACCACAGCCTACCTGGGCCATGGAACGCCAGAATCTGTCTCTGCCTAGATCTAACACTGCCCACTCCAGCTTGCACCAAGCAGGGATCAGGGCACAGGTTCCACTGTCCCCACTCCGACAGGATGCAGTCTTCTGGACAAGGCGTGTAGCAGTTGGCCCAGTTCTGTTCTGAATGCAGACTTTCCAGGCAATGTCTGTCTCTGACCTTCACCTGCCAAACACATAATTGTAAAACTAAATATGTGTATTTGTAACCGATAACAATGAAACAAAATAAAACTACCACATTGATTAAGTTATAATATAAAGGATGGTAGGTCAGAGTTTAGGATCGACATTTACAAACGTGCATGAAGGAAGGTCGCATACGTGTTTTGCTTTCTTTCATTCTGGTGTTAATGTTTCTAAGCAAAGATTCCACAGACAACAACCAGGCGTAACATCATACAACTGTCAAGAGAGACCATCCAACGGTGATTATATATATATATATATATATATATATATATATATATATATATATATATATATATATATATATATATATATATATATATATATATATATATATATATATATAAAAGACGATGTATGTATGTGTGTATGTAGGGATGTATTTGGTGCGTTCGATAACGGTCCATCCGATTGAGATGAAATTTTCTACGTGTATTCTTTTCATTCCCGTGCAGCCAACTGTCATAGTTTGTTAGTGTACAATCAGCTAGTTACTTACTAAACTTCAATATTTAAATTTCCATTATCATTAATATATAGCGAGGGGACTTAACTTAAAAAATGTTATTTCAAGGGGCATAACATTTAATATCATTGCTATATATTTTATATATAGATTGTTGCATTGTTTTCAAAGATTTATAAACTCTTTGTCTACAGATATTTACAGGCATATGAGTTATAATAAATGATGATATGATCTGTAAGGCATTTTCAAAGTTTTCATAAAAATAATGCATCTATTTAAATAGTGAAAATTTTCTAACTCATCTTTTTATGTTTCTTCAACAGCACATTAATTGTTTGTTAACATTCTCATATGTATGACGCGTTACACCCACGTTGGGTATTTATGATGTCCATGTTAAACATTTCCTCAACGAGTTACTTTTCATGCATTTTAATGCTTATTGTTCTTTTGTTATCAAAGAATTGCTTCATAAGAGATGTTGAATGAAAGAATGTATCAGAGGAAATAGAGAAGAAGGGCAGAATGTAGGACGGGCCTGCGAAAGATTTTCGTTCGTTAAAAAAAAAAGTAATTTTTTTGGTGAGAGAAAGTTAGTTGCATATCGTATGCAGTACTCTCCAGTCAACCCACCGCCCACTATTTATTGGCTGTTCGTGATATCTAAGTAAGTTTACTTTATATAGATCTCTTCCAATCATATTTTCTACTATCAATCTATCTATTCTTCTATTCTATCTATATTTTTAAGGGGAACGGGCCGAACATAGACAGACAGACAGATAGACAGACAGACAGACAGACTGACAGACAGACAGACAGACAGACAGACAGACAGACAGACAGACAGACAGGCAGGCAGGCAGACAGACAGGCAGACAGACAGACAGACAGACAGACAGACAGACAGGCAGGCAGGCAGGCAGGCAGGCAGGCATTCTTTGTGGGACATACTATAGCGCACTGGACTAATCTTTTGCGTGTGGATTAGCTTTCCCTATTACCGTGTCCCCCGCCATCAGGCGGCTTCAGAGGTACTTGTAATGTACGTTCCCAAGTCAAGGACAAGAAGTCAGCATATTTGTCCAACAGACCGGTGTAGGGTCTGAACCCGCTAACTCGACATCAGCACACCGGATGTTTAAGAACAAGAGCTTCTATCCATTCTGCCATGCTGACCTCCAAGGACATATCCGCGTCTTCTTCATTGTCTCTATACTCAATGTCGTCTGTGATGATTTATTACTCCTGACAGTTTTCATTGTGTCCCCTGTCCGGAAGTGCATCGGTCACACCCAGTGGGCGGTGCTTTCATTTATTTATGCGGCACACGTGACATTTCTTTGGTTATGTCTAAAACAGAGAACGGCAATGTTCTTAACAGGTTCAGTGCTAAATAACAAGTAGGTTTGGACCAAATAAAAATGAATGGCGGAAATTGGGAAGCAGTGGCGTGTCACAGATATGACATAAAGGTTCTTACCATGGGAGCAGGCATGTTGTATTATACATCAAATTAAAGGGGAAGACTGCTGTATATAAGCCCATGGCAGATACGGGAAGTGGCTTAAGACGATTGATCATCCCATGGCATTGAATCAGTGATACAGTAGTTATCAAATATCAGCGTCGTTTAATGTGATTACTGGGATTACAAGTTCCTTCTCTACCAGTGGTTCTCAACCTTTTTTGGCCCATGCCCCCCCCCCCCCTCCCTTTACCATATGTTCAGAACGTCATTCCCTCCCTTTCAAATCTCCTCCCTATAGAATACCCCCCCCCCCCTTTTTTTTTACACAGTATACATAAAAATGAAAGTAAATTTAATAACACATACTAGAACAAGTCTAGACATCTACATAAAACGTGATTTGCGGGGAGGGGGGGGGGGAATTACCCACCGGTTGACAACCACTGTTCTATACGTTGGTAACCGGTGATGCGACCGACCAGGGGGATGGTGAGACGTGCAGTCTCACAATTCCCCGGCATAGAAGTGCAAGGGTTCGAAATCATCTTTGTATCGATTTCGATGGTACGAGACGTCGGCTGTTCAGAAAGCCTTGACAAACTACTGAACTAAAATCTCACAAAGCCAGTAAATGCTGGAGTTGAACGCAACGTTCTATAAATGACATGCACCTGACCAGACAGAATTAAGTCACGGACCCTTTTAACATATTATGGCGCATTTGGGCATAAGGTGCTATAGCCATGTTTTATAGACCTGTCGGAATTCGGCGGTTGATGTAGTTTTATATATATATATATATTTGGTTTTCATCATCATGTGCCATGCCGATAAGCGAGAGCGGTCATGTTTCGCCGTCTCATACGATCATCAGAGTCGTGGATCAGAGCTGTGTTCTTGTCCTGACCATGCAATATGACCAAGCCATCTAGATATTTACCCCTCTGCCTTCCCCTTGTTAATTTCCAATCAGTCTTGCCAGTTGTCACTAAGTTCTCCAATTTACTTCATCTTATAACGTGCCCAAAGAATCTTTACTATCTACGTCTAATTTCTCTAATCAGTTTACGGTTTTCATTTGTACCTTGTAGGACTTACTCATTGTTTTTGTGTGTCTGTCAATGGTATTCCTTGCATGTTCGTCAGAAACCACATTATCACTACCATTAGATGTTTTTCAGCTTATCAGCTCATCGTCCACGTTTCACATTCACAGGAAAGTGCAGATTCCATGTAGCACTTATAAGCCATTTTTCTCGTTGCATTTGACATCTTCTTATTGGTCAGTACTGGGTATAACCGACACTTAAACTGTAATAGTACATGAAACTCAAAGAGAGGATGATAGCCTCACCAAACGCAAGGAAACATTCACGCATTTCAAGAGCTGAACATTCTGGAATACTTACTCCGGCTCGGTTCAAACACACGGCTTTCTTCAGCTGGGTCCCATCCCCACATCCTCCTCTAGTAGTGGCTTCACAGGGGCCAAATGTGACATTCCATGTGTGGCATGGCTCGGGTTGGCACACTCGCGTCTCGCTGAGATGAGGGCAGGCTTGTCCTCCTGGGCCGGGCAGCGTCAGAACTTCACGAGTTCGAAATCTTTTGCCTGCACAAACATGTATGTGTCTTCAGTTGAAATATGTCATGTAGTCCCTTCACAAACATGCACGTGTCTTCAGTTGAAATATGTCATGTCGTCCCTGAGTGCTTACGGACGCGATTCGTAAGCCCGCTTACCCACGTTCGAAAAACTTCTGCGACCGATTTGGCAGCAGACTGCATTGCGTTGGGTTTTAACGTGTTGATATGGGAGCCGGTCGTTCGGAAAGCAAAGGCAGACTTCTGAACGTAAATTTGCCAGTAATATGCTGGTGTTGACAGCGATGTCCTGTAAATAGGATATGCAAGAAATAAATAAAATATAACAACGTCCCTGAGGAGGTGGTTGGTTGGTTGGTTGGCTGGCTGGCTGGCTGGTTGGCTGGCTGGTTGGCTGGTTGGTTGGTTGGTTGGCTGGTTGGTTGGTTGATTTGTTGGATGGTTTGTTGGTTGGCTGGTTGGCTGGCTGGTTGGCTGGCTGGTTGATTTGTTGGATGGTTTGTTGGTTGGCTGGTTGGCTGGCTGGTTGATTTGTTGGATGGTTTGTTGGTTGGCTGGTTGGCTGGCTGGCTGGCTGGTTGATTTGTTGGATGGTTTGTTCGTTGGCTGGTTGGCTTGTTGGTTGGCTGGCTGGCTGGCTGGCTGGCTGGCTGGCTGGTTGGCTGGCTGGTTGGTTGGCTGGCTGGCTGGTTGGCAGGTTGGCTGGCTGGTTGGCTGGCTGGTTGATTTGTTGGATGGTTTGTTGGTTGGCTGGTTGGCTTGTTGGTTGGCTGGCTGGCTGGCTGGCTGGCTGGCTGGCTGGCTGGTTGGCTGGCTGGTTGGTTGGCTGGCTGGCTGGTTGATTGGCTGGTTGGCTGGCTGGTTGGCTGGCTGGTTGGTTGGCTGGTTGGCTGGCTGGTTGGCTGGCTGGTTGGTTGGCTGGTTGGTTGGCTGGCTGGCTGGCTGGTTGGCTGGCTGGTTGGCTGGCTGGTTGATTTGTTGGATGGTTTGTTGGTTGGCTGGTTGGCTTGTTGGTTGGCTGGCTGGCTGGCTGGCTGGCTGGTTGGCTGGCTGGTTGGTTGGCTGGCTGGCTGGTTGGTTGGCTGGTTGGCTGGCTGGTTGGCTGGCTGGTTGGTTGGCTGGTTGGCTGGCTGGTTGGCTGGCTGGTTGGCTGGCTGGTTGGTTGGCTGGTTGGTTGGCTGGCTGGCTGGCTGGCTGGCTGGCTGGTTGATTTGTTGGATGGTTTGTTGGTTGGCTGGTTGGCTCGTTGGTTGGCTAGCTGTTTAGATGGTGGGTTGGTTAGATGGTTGTTTGGTTGGTTGGTTGGCTGGTTGGTTATTAAGCTAGTTGGTTTGACTGGCTGGTTGGTTGGCTGGTTGGTTGGTTGGTTTTCTGGTTGATTCGTTGACTGGTTGGTTGGATGGTTGGTATTGGTTAGACTGTCGTCTACCAGCCCGGCGGAAATGGGTTCAAATCTCCATCAGGGAGGATGTTGTAGTCACATGGACTTCCAGATGGACCCAGTCTAAAATGGTGGCAGGAAATGTATTGGGCAGTCAAGGCGGCCCATGTGAAACTAACGGCATCACCCACCTAGAGCCGCTGAACATATACACATATGGGTGTAACACCATATACCCACTGCGCTCAGGAGTGCACAAGAATCCCCGCCTCAACAGGTTTTTTTGGGTTTCATTGTCAATAGGCTCCAGCTCAATGTCTAAGGAGGCTCAATGAAGACCGTATGTGATTACCAAGTCCGGAGGGAAACCTGTAAACCAACGTCACTCCGATAGATGCCGACCCTCTCATGGCTCATACGACATGCACTCCAAATTTCATCGGACATAAAGAGTTAAATCTCAAGCCTTCCGAAGGATGCACAGATAGCCGACGACTGAACCAACAAATCGCACATCTCAAGTCAGGTTGTTCAATTCGGAGACTGGTCTACGGTTATGACCATATCACTCCACCAGGAGCCGTGGTAGCGCGGTGGATAGCACGTTATTCTGTCGGAGTCGTGGTCAAGGGTTCGAATTCGCACGAAGTCAGATCTGTTAAACTGGACCTGGGACCCCAGGTCGACCCAGCTTAAAATGGGCACCAGGAAATGTCTTAGGAAGTAGAGGCGGCCGGAGTGATATTGGCCACACCATCCTTTAATATCCCATTTTATTTTTTAACTCGCATATCCTTTACAGGACATCGCTGTCAACAGCAGCATCTTTCAGCTGTCTGTTGATTTCTTGGCAAGTTTGCCATTGCTTTCTGAGCGGCCGGCTCAGTTATCCCGCAAGTCATCAGCGGGGGTCGAACCGCCTCCAGCTCTCGCCCGCTACGAGACTCTGCGTGATAAACGGGATTACTGAGAGAGTGTTGTAACCCCTCGGCCAGAGAGACCGGCCAATATCCCATTAGTCTATAGATATATGAGACTAGCACCGTATGCCGACAGCGCCTCAAGTTATGTAATAGGGTACTTTACTTTATTTTACTGATTTCTTCGTAATCTTCTCCTTGTTCTTGTTCTCCTTCTTCTTCGTCTTCATCTTCTTCCTCCTCTACTTTCTATTGTTATTACTCTTTTCCTCCCTCGTTCGCACTCAGACGTTCAGGTTGCTAACTCCAATAAAGTGAATAGTAAATCCCAGTTCATGACGGTCTGGCACAGTTTATCAGTATGCGATGGCGATCCCGACTCTCAGCCGTAAGCAGATAGAAAGAATGGAAAGGATACAGAATGAAGCTATGCGCATTATTCTTGGATGTACAAGAGATACAGCATGCAAGGTGATGAGCTACCTTCTTGATTTTCCAACCATTGAAGACAGCATACAAATGTGCAGAGCACGTGCCTACCTCAGAGTTAACGCAAACACACAACATCCACTGCATAGTGAAATTAGGAAGGTGAAGAGCAGCAGGTTAAAAAGAGGAAGGTCGTAGATGGGTCAAGCCGAAGACATTCTTCAACAGGTATGTGCACCTGAGGACTTAGAACCTCGCGAGGAGTGGGTACAAGTGCCAACAGATTTATGTACGTCCTTTTCAGTTAGCATCCAACTAGACAGGAAATGCAGACAAGAAAATCCGGTTGCTGTGGAGGCTGAAGTACAAGCGTTGATTTTCGAGAATTCGCTAAACGGTGATGCTGTCATTTACACAGATGGGTCGGTCGTCCGGCATGTGAGAAGCCCATGGGCCTTTACGACTCAGGCGGGAGGGAGAATTGTGAAGAAGAACTCTGGTGATTTTGTTGAGACCACAAGTAGCCTGACTATGGAAGTCATGGCAGTAAGTAAAGCAATAGCATGGCTCGAGACACAGACATTTCCTTAGCGACTCAATGAGCATGTTCAAGAGGACAGAGATGAGGTGGATCCGAAGAGAATGGTTCCTGTCTCTGAAGCGGTCTCGGCTGGCAAAGATTAGTTTCATCGTTGTGCCAGGGCATGCGTGAGTACAAGGAAATGAACGGGCTGAGAAGGCTACTATGGAACTAACTAGCTAACTAACTAACTAACTAACTAACTAACAAGCTAGTTAGCTAACTAGATAACTAACTAGATAGCTAGCTAACTAACTAAGTAACTAGCTAGCTAGCTAACTAACTAACTAACTAACTAACTAACTAA
>JACEFZ010013853.1:0-11193 GCA_014155875.1 Cepaea nemoralis
TCCCCCGGGGAGGACCTTGGGAGAGGTGGGGGGATGGACCGAAAACAAAGGGGACTTGGGGAAATTGTTTAAAACCCAATTTAAAGGGTTTAGAATATGTGTAGATAGCTGCTAGAGTATTGTGTTCTGGTGAACGCCTGATGCGTCACAAAATGGGACGAACAAGGCACTAGATATTGATGACACCAAAACCAGTAGGGGAATTTGGAAGTATCTAAGTTCATCGGCCAAGATATTTTTAAACAGCTTGAAAGGTCAAGCTCTGAACCCGAATTGTTTCGGTTTCCTAAAACTCTACCTCAACTTGTCGTTGTTCTGTAGCTTTCTCAGGGTCGGGGAATGCCAGATGTAATGTATACTTTAGGTTAGAGCTGTCAGAAAACAAACAGGCCACATAGTTTATAGGTGCATACGAGAATCAGAGATAAACGAAAGTTGTCTAGAGACCAAAATGGGTACCGTGGGCTGGCAGATTTATGGCAGTGGGAACGTGCTTGAGCTGAGAAATCTACTTCAAGGAGCATGAACTCAAACAAGGACTATGAACTCAAAAACAAGGTCGTATTGGGGTGAAGGTAGTTAGATTAATAATAAGATGCAAATTGAAGCAGGGTACGCGAAGTACTGATTGGATGACAAGGGACAGCGACGTCACGTGATTCAAGAAAGGCGCCAACTCGAGAAGTAATATATACTTGAGGATCCAGTCAGTTAGGAAGAGTCGAGCAGGAGAGAGGACAGTTAATAGTGGACTCCGGGAGCGGCGGGGGTCTGCGCCCTCTTGGGGCAGCCCAAGGAACATAGTAACAGGACTTCAGAAATTGTGGCTAATCCGTGCCCAAGTCTGTATAGTATCTGTAGGAGGAGGAAGTGAAGGAAGACGGACAAGCGCTCATGCTAGAACTCGTCTGAATCACTGATAGGAGTGAGAGCGACTAAGGATCTGTGAACGGAACCTACCCAAGGCAGATAAGCCAAAGAAGGGAAAGACACGCAGAGTCCGAGGGTCGTTAAAGTGCAAGAAAGCCACTTGAGTTAAGAGGACCGCCAGCTAAGGAGACCGCTCGTTAGTTGCAGTAGATGGCTAAACGTCAAACAGGACGACCATAGCCAGGAACACTGCGGTTGGAACCACGCAGGAGACTAAAGGTCAGATATGACAATAAGGTCAAGTGGGATCCACGACAAGCGATTGATTGGGCAGAGACAAATGAAACCCAGAAGGACGACCATAAAACCCACTGGATGGCAGAAGAAGAATGTAAGTTGACATAAGACTTAGACCTAATTAGTTTAGTTGTATATTATAAATCAGGTACTTTAGTTTAGAGAGCTATAGCAAACTACCGTAGGTGAACTTACCGCGTAATCATGAACGACCGACAAATGTCAGGACTGAGTGCAGCGTCCTGCAAAGGGCCCACACCTAACTAGCTAGCTAACTATAATAGCAGTCTAAGCAAGGAAGCATTGGCAAACTACTGAACGTTAACCCGCTAAATGGATCACGACCCGGCAAAGGATCAGGACTGAATGCGACGTCTTGCATATGACCTATATTTAAATGGCCGAAATAGAGTGTTGGGAGTCATATTAATCGGAGAGATAAGCAGAGTGTGGATAAACTGTATATGTTCATGTAAACTGAGTCCATTAGCACTAAAAGATTAATGATAACTAGGCGGGTCAACACGGCATTAAATACGCAGAGATGGCAGTATTGCAAGGATATAACACAGCGACCAAACACAGCAGACGGCAGAAGAAGATGGCAAGGCACTCGCGATCACTAGGTCAACCAGACAATAGGTGAGATCGTCGGCCGGAGACGGGACGGACACAGGAAGGAATGTTGTCTTTTGTTCGCTGGACATAGGTGAAAGGAGGTCGCGCTTCTGCGGTTGTGTAGCTAGTTAGTTAGGCTGGCCGGCGTGGTACAGGCAGCGAGTTCAAATCTTCGGGTAAATGTTTAAATACTTAGGTATGTTGGCTGTATGCGCCGCGTCGGGAAATAGGCGATAATGATATTAGTTAAACATATGTGTTCACAATAAGGTTCTTAATTTATGTTATGGCTAAGATATATTAATATTAGCATAGATAGAGGAGCAATAGATGTTAAGGACTTTGTAGGTAGTGAAAGACTAAAGTTTATTGTGACCTAAAACTCACGGGTATTGTTTTATAATGTTTCAGACATTGTCTGGGTAAACAGTTACCCGCTGAACAAGTTGGATGGGAGCGAATTAGATCCCTGGGTATATGGATTGATGGATCAATCTATGGATCAATGGGTATTTGGGCTGAATACGTGTACCACTAATAAGCCTACGAAAAGATAGTTACGAAACAAAGGCCGGTGTAGTTCCTAGCTTTAGTCTTCTACTTCATGCGGTTAATAGGTGATAATAAGTGGCATTCCCCTAACATCCAGTGGCATAGGCTGTTACACTATCTCTCTCTCTCTCTTGTGAGGCAATGCAGCATCGTATTATTACAGTTCAATATGCATTATGTGTCTGCAATGCATGTACTGATTACTCTATGCGATTATGTTGTAGATTGTCACTCTGTTATTGTTCATGAAGGAAATAAATATATTATTGAGTTGTCTTTTATTTCGACTTGTTAGTCTGAAGTAATATAATTTAGAGTAGCTTAGAGACCTTGTGAGGCTGTACATCTCTTCTATAACCTAATAACATACACCACGAGACATTGATGGTGCAATAGTAATTAACTATTGTTCTCACGCGGAGACACGAACCTACATCTGTCGTATCCCTTACTCTCATCCTTTTTCTCCTTCTCTCTCTCTCTCCCTTGTTCTCCCTCTTTCTTTACTATCAAAGGTAGTGTGTAGTAGGCAGAGTTCGACTGAGGAACGAACTTTTAGGCTTCACACTTATCTTATATCATTTCCCTCAATTCCCTCTTCTTTCTCTCCTCTCTCTCCTCCCTACTCTCTCTCTTCTTCCTCTTCTTTTCTAGCTGTCACATAACCATGTACATTATAAACTCCTGTGATATGCAATGTATTGAATGCTGGCTTGTGAAAACTCGCTTCGCCAGCGTACTTTTATATGTATGTAAATAAATGATGCTAAATTGTATCTAACGGAGTTTGTTGCCTGTATGAGCCCGAGTTTCAATCCCCTAGAGATCTAGGACTGTGACATATATATATATATATATATATAATATATATATATATATATATATATATATATATATATATATATATATATATATATATATATATATATATATATATATATACAAAACATGAGGGCGAGTCAATAAGTAAGTCACACAGTTCTGTGGGATGGCAGGTAAATGTAGTTGGTGTTTTTATACAGGTGTCATTAGGTGACAGCAACATCGAACTTTATATTACCATTTGTCAGGTGGCACTAGGTGTCTCATGCGCACGTGCAGCGCATAAACAAAATAGCGACTGTACTTACGGAGTGTACAATTAAAGCGCAATTGTGCTGTTGCACGTTTTTTGTGGGCAAAAGGACTGCCTGCAAAGAACATTCATAAGAAAATGCTTCCTGTTTATGCTGACTACCAGCCCAAATCAAAGCATGCTTCAATGCAAAGGAAACATTCTTCTTCACCTTGTGTCCAAAAATTAAAGGTTCCGCCATCAGCAGGGTAGGTTATGCTGACAGTGTTCTGGGATTGTGAAGGCGTGCTTTTAACCAATTTCAAGAAGAAAGGTGGCAATGTGAATTCTGAATCGTACTGTGAAGTTCTATCGATGCTTCATGATGCAATTCAAAGAAAACGTCCAGGACTGCTGACTAGAGGAGTGCTGCTTCTTTATGTCAATGCCAGACCACATACGGCTCAATTAACTCAGGAGAAAATTAACCAACAAAGGTGGGAAGTTCTGGAACATCCACCTTACAGCCCCGACATAGCCATTAGCGATTTACACCTTTTTGGTCGACTGAAACCCACCTTGGCGGGAGACATTGGCAAATGACGCCGAAGTTGAATGTGAAGTGAAAACATGTTTTAGAAAACAGAGCATGCAGCTCTATGCAGCCGGTTTGGGAGGACTGATAAAATAATAGGATAAGTGCATCAATGTTGGTGGAAATTATGTTGAGAAATAAAGGAACAATGTATGTATAAACATAAACTGGTTTCAAGTTATCATATTTAGTTGTGTTTCTACAGCCATTTGTGACTTAATTACTGACTTCCCCTCGTATATACATCAACTCAAACTTATATACATCTAGACTCAAACATAAACATATATACACCTCAACTCAAACACAAACATATATACACTTCAACTCAAACACAAACATAAATACACATCAACTCAAACATATATACATCTCAACTCAAAAACAAACATATATACATCTCAACTCAAAACCAAACATATATACATCTCAACTCAAACACATATACATCTCAACACAAAAACAAACATATATACATCTCAACTCAAACAAAAACATATATAAACCTCAACTCAGACACAAACATATATACATCTTAACTCACACACAAACATATATAAATCTCAACTCAATCATATATATACATCTCAACTCAAACACAAACATATACACATCACAACTCAAACATATATACATCTCAACTCAAAAACAAACATATATACATCTCAACTTAAACACAAATATATATACACCTCAACTCAAACATATACACACCTCAAATCAAAAACAAACATATATACATCTCAACTCAAACATATGTTAGTTAGTTAGTTAGTCGACAGATCATCCTCGTTGCACATCAAACCATTCAGTCCATAAGTGCTCGGATCCCCTCCTCAGCAAATCCCGCAGCGTGTAGCGGCTAACGACGCCAGTTCTGTGTTGGTTTATCAATCTTCTTTGGCTTCCTGCGTAGTGTTCTTGTTTGGCCACCCCTCTTTTAATTTGCTGCTCTCGCAGTCTGGCCATTGTTGTAGATTCACAGTCATCACTTGGTTCTCGCAACAGTCTCACTTCTCGTAGAGCATTCAGAATGTCAGCCTGGTCCATGGCGCGTCCGCCCTCCACAGTAGCCTCACCTGCGAGCTTGTCAGCCCGCTCATTTCCTTGTACTCCCGCATTCCCTGGCACGAAGATGAAACTAATCTTTGCCAGCCGAGACCGCTCCAGAGGCAGCAACCATTCTCTTCGGATCGACCCCTCCTCTATCCTCTTGATCATGTTCATTGAGTCGCTAAGGAAACAAGCCCTAGTGAATGTCTGTGTCTCGAGCCATGTTATTGCTTTACTTACTGCCATGACTTCCATGGTCAGGCTACTTGTGGTTTCAGTGAAAGCACCAGAGTCCTCCTTCACAATTCTCCCTCCGGCCCGAGCTGTAAAGGCCCATGAGCTTCTCACATGTCGGACGACCGACCCATCTGTGTAGATGACCGCGTCACCGTCTAGCGAATTCTCGAAAATCAACGCTTGTACTTCAGCCTCCACAGCAGCCGGATTTTCTTGTCTGCATTTCCTATCTAGTTGGATGCAAACTGAAAAGGATGTGCAGAAGTCTGTTGGCACTTGCACCCACTCCTCGCCAGGTTCTAAGTCCTCAAGTGAACACACCTGTTGAAGAATGTCTTCGGCTTGACCCATCCACGACCGTCCTCTTTTTAACCTGCTGCCCTTCACCTTCCTAATTTCACTATGCAGTGGATGTTGTGTGTTTGCGTTAATTCTGAGGTAGGCGCGTGCCCTGCAAACTTGTATTCTCTCTTCAATGGTTGGAAAATCAAGAAGGTAGCGCATCGCCCTGCATGCTGTATCTCTTGTACATCCAAGAATAATGCGCATAGCTTCATTCTGTATCCTTTCCATCCTTTCTATCTGCTTATGGCTGAGAGTCAGGATTGCCATTGCATACTCCAAAACAGACATGACCAGCCCCTCGTACAGAAGACATAGATGGCGCTGCTCACAGTTTGCTGCCGCCATCACCCGCATCGCAGCCAAACCCCGCTTGGCCTTTGTTATCACCTGGTCTATGTGCACATTATAAGCAAGGCTTCGATCAAACCGTATCCCCAGGTAATTCATTGCCTGCGTTCTTTCCACCGTCTCTGAACACAGCATTACAGTTGGTGTTGGAGTGTTGACAATATGATTATTCAACGAGAACCAAGTCACTGTTGCCTTTGTTGGGTTGACCATTGCCCCAGCTTCATCACACCAAGTACTTATGCGATTGAGTTCGGTTTGTAGTTCCACAGCAACCTCCTCTCTATCCTTACCCTGACGATACACTAAAACATCATCGGCATATGACAATGTCCTGCCAGGTCCAGTGATCTGCTCACTGGTGATTCTCACTGTGTAGGCGTTGAACAGTACCGGAGATAATGGTGATCCCTGTGGTAGGCCAGGATATATTGTTGTTGGTTCCGAAGTCCAACTGCCGCATCTAAAAACTACTTTCCTTTGGAAGAGGGCTGCAGCGATCCAACCAAGGAGGAATGGACTTACGTTTAGTTCAAGAAGCTGAAACATTAAAAAATCCAATGGTACTCTGTTGTATGCGTCCTCAAGATCAATCGCTGCAGCAACGGTTTCAGTGCCTGAGTGGAAACCTTCATAGACATCATGGGCAAAGACTGCTGCATTGGTCCAGGTTTCTCTTTTTGGACGGTACCCACACAGGGTAGGTGGGAAAACACCTTGGCTCTCTAGCTGGCTTGATATTTTCCTGGCAATTACCTTCTCCAGCAGCTTGCCTATTGTATTCTGCATGGTTATAATTCGATATCCCTGAATTTTTTTGTGGTCTTTGTCAGGCTTCGGCAAGGGAATCAGATAGCTGTGTAACCATTCATCCTTGATGCTAGCACTCCCTATACTGTTGTTGTACATGTCTGCTAGTTTCTCTAGCTCATTGTCGGTACACCTGTTGATGTCGTCGTATCGTATGCCATCAGGACCTGGAGCGCTGTTTTTTGATCGTCGAAGTACAGCCTTGATTTCTTCCACTGTCACTGTGTCTTCATCCGAAGTGTTCTGGGCCTTGCATCTGTCTGAGGTGACCTCCTTGGCCAGATTTCGGCCTCCCATGTCTGTCTGGTTGCTCTGCTCAAGATAGCGTTCAAACAGGGCTTTGCCCTTGTCCTCGTCAGTCCTCTGCCAGATGAGGTCAGCACCTTGGAAGTCACAAATGCTCTTATTCTTGACTACACCACTCATGCTTTTATGTAGCCGCCAGAACAATTTCAGTGACTTGTCTGTACTTACTCTTTGACACACCTCTGCCCATTTTTCGCTTTCAACCACCTTGACCAGTTTTTTTTAAATAGCTTACTTTTGTGTGCATCTCTCTTTCTAAGAGCAAGCAGGGACTAGGATGACCAGCTCTGTTCTTCTTGGCATTTTGCCATCTCCTTACAGCACTACGCTTATCCACCCAAGCCTTCTCCACCTCGAAACTCCACCACGGTGGCTGCTCCCAGCTTTTTTTCCTGCCCTGAACCTTCCTGCGCTTGTCACGTCTTATTTTACACACCACATCTTGCCCTGTACTGTCATACTGGAAAGTCTTTACCTTTAGCTTGTGCTGCCTGGTTCTGCCTTTCTCCACCAATATGCTGTAAGGGTGGTGGTCGCTGCCGTGGTGTCCTAGGACACCCCATCTACACACTGTAGTGAGTGAAGGTGAAACTAGCGCCAGATCAATAGCACTGTCCTCATCGCCTGGACGGCTTGCTGTCCTGGTGACACAGCCACTGTTGATACAAACCAGGTCGATGGTTTCCAGTGCAGTCTCGAGCTCCTCCCCCTGTGTATTGGAGGAAATGTTTCCCCATGATCTGCCTTTAGCGTTGAAGTCACCACAGAAAATAACATTTCCTCTCGTGGCCTAATATGCCACTTAAGCACTGCCACTTCTGGGCGTCCACACTCGCATTGCGGGCATAAACATTAACCAACACGAATGGTATACTGGAATGAACTCTCACCGCCTGTATTTGTATATCGTCACTGTCCCAACTGGACATGTCTAGCTCTGACGCCACCATGCTGTCGCGAACGAGAATCGCCATTCGCAGATGTCGTCTGTTGTAGAAACATTTGAAGCCGGCAATTCGGAGTAGCTGATCTCCCAGTCTCGTCTCCTGGAGTGCTACAATGTCGTTCCTGTAAACTAGGGTTTCTAAAATAGAGCCCCGTTGTTTTACACTGGCACAGTTCCAATACAGAATACGGATATTCCTGAGTCCTAGACGGTGACACTTGAGTCTAAAGCGTCTCAAACCACCACGCTTACCTTGTTTCTTTTTGCCTGCGCGGATCCCGCGCCGCTTCGTTAGGTTGACTGCTGACCGCTCGAACACACGTTGTTCCGCCATGTTGAAAACACGAAAACACAGAACTCACACACGCTGCTGAAAATTCCCTCAAGGATGGCTTCGCTCGATGCACGAACTCCGTAGCACCCGCCCAGATCTTGAGTAGAACCTCCTGTGAGGGGAAAATAGGTTGACAACACCGACAAAATTTAATCTAACGTGATCTCATTCAAGTGTCTGTGTTCATTATTATTACATTATAAGCAGGGGGATATCCACCTGTTTTGGAGTCTGTTAACAATGAATTACCTACATGACCCAGGAAACAATCTGCTAGTTGAGTTAAGAACTGACATCACTGCACTCAGGACATTCCCATTTGCGCTCTGACCCCTCGTTCAACAGCCAGCAAAGAGTCACACTACTAATCGTTCCTACTGCTATCTGATTGAAAGTTCTTCTGGTCTTCCCTCTCAGTTTTGAGATTCTACCAGAACCTCTGCCAGTCCCCCGCAATCTCTTCTTTTCCACATATGGGTTCTCAATCTGTTCCTCCGCCTTCTCCACCTGGTCCCACAAGCGGGTATATGGTGCTAGCCCCATATTGCTATACCTTTGGACACTCGATGGGCAATGTGGTCCCAGAATATTCCTATTTTAGGTTGGGCCGACCCGGGAGCCCATGTCGCCACGTGACAAGAACAGAAATCCCGCTTCTATGGCCATTGGAATACATGACAACGCGTCGACAGGCAAGCGCTCTAACCACTGCACTACCTCGACTTTCCTCAAATGTGATCAGGTTATATAAATGGCAGTGATCTAGTAGGTGTTTTCACATTCATTTATTCTAGGGATTTTATTGTATAGAAATATAAAACATGCAAGGTGACTAGGCACACAGAAGTGGTGATAGGCAGACATGGGGAGACGGACACTGAGAAAGACATGCATAGAGAGACGGCAGACACAGAGACAGGTATTGGAGGAATATACGGAGAGACAAAGAGAGAGGCAGACACAAAGACAGTCAGACATGGAGATAGGCAAATACAGAGAGGCCAGCACAGAGAGATAGGCAAACATAGAGAAATAGACGCAGAGAGACAGGTACAGAAACAGGCAGACACATGGAGATAGACAAAGAGCGAGGCAGACACAAAGTGACGGACACAGAGAGACAGACACAGAGTGACAAACGCAGAGATACAGACAGACACAGAGATATGCATTCACAGGGAGACAGACACACAGAGACAGACACAGAAAGACATGGAGGATAATAAGAAAAGCTGAGAAACATCTAATGACAGTGGAAACTTGATTTCTGAGGAAAATGCGAAGAATACCAGGGGAAAAAAAAAAAAAAAAAGAATGAGCAAGTCCTACAACAAACAAATGAAAATCACAAATTGATGAAAGAAATTGCACGTAGACAAGATCCAAAGACTGTCAGACATCCAAACAAATTTACTGACAAAAAGTTAGGCAAAAGTACTGGCAAGAGAAGCAGACACGCAGACAATCTTAATAGCAGGAAGACAAGACAAAAAGACACAGAAATACGTAATGCTCACCTTCATTGGGTTCACCATTCTGTTAGGACCAGCGCTGGTTTTCTCAGGAGCCGAGTAGAGGATTGTACCTCCAACATAACCCGATGGAATCTCGTCGACGTACTCTGGCATCTTGTAACACATGCCAAAATCTGAGAGAATAACATGATCAGACGTGTGCAGCAGGATATTTGGTAACTTGATGTCGCAGTGAGCGTATCTGTTGTCATGCATGTGTTTGACGGCAGAGGCCAGCTGAACCAGGTATTTCTCGACAGCTCCAAGAGATAAATGTCTGATATAATTACTCAGACTTCCCAGCGGACAGTAATCCATGCAGATAAACAGATGTGTCGGGTGTTCATAAGCACAAATCGCCTTCATCAAGTGGCGGTGATTGAAAATTTGCATGGCTGACACTTCACTATAAAAAAGTCTTTTCATCAGGTCATCATTGTTGTTCAGAGATATAATCTTCACGGCCGGGCCTCAAATGGTGGCATCGGAGACGTGGCCAATACTACCTGAGAAGACATACCCGAACCTAAACCTTTCACCACCTTCAGTTTGCCGTAGCCAAACACACTTTCCGTGATGTATTCGTACACAGGGTAGAATTCACCTTCTGGTAAAAGTGCCATATTCTCCATCTTCTTTCTGGATCTCGGCGTGATGTCACAAAATCGGTGTATAATAATCCAAATATGAACTTTGCGATGAAACGGTAGCTAAGTTATACTCCAAGACCGACGTGTGCTCTGCAAGTAATGACTGTAGAAATGTTGAATCTTGCGTCCGATGTAGCACGACACTGTACGTACGGAACAGTCGTTGTGGTGAAGCTAACATAGTCGAATCAAATCACTTGTATATGCAGTTGAGAAGCCAAACGTGGCTGACCTTTGTTCTACCCGAAGACATTGCGCGGTGGCAAGCTGGTCCATTGTTCTGGTGCCGACATTGCGGAGTAACATCCCGCCATGGGGGCAGGCTAATACCATTGGTTTTAAATTTTGGGGTTCCGGGTTTTAAGATGGCGACGGACGGGGTTTTTTTGTGTTTGTTTAAATTTTTGCGTAGGGGGGGATTTTATTTTTCTTTTCGTGTAATTGGTGTGCCAGGATGTAAAAAACCCGGATTTCTATCAAGATCTGCGCGGGTGTAGGGGTTCGGATCGAGCGAAGCATCCTTGAGTGAATTTTTCAGCAGCGTGTGGGTTTCTTAGTCTTTTTTGTTTTTTAAAAAAAAGGTTTTTTTTCCCAAACCATTGGGCGGGGACAAAACGGGGGGTTTCTTTTCGGGGCGGCCAGGCCCAAAAAAATCCAAAAAAAA